>CM044011.1:33913643-34241100 GCA_024085815.1 Flaveria linearis
TTCCTTCTATGTTTTAATGTATTCGAGACGCCATGTTATAAGTTAGCAAGTATATTAATAACCGTTATTTGACTATTTAACTATTTGATCATGTTTTAAATCCTACAAGGTTTAAAGCTTAAATCATCAAAATCAATGTTATTTGACATACTCCCACACACCCCAACTAAAAACCAACAATTAATCTCTCCCACAAATTACAAACAACCACCAAAAAATCAACACATACAACATCCACTAGATAAACATTGATTTCTATAATGAAAACCGAAATAATTTCTTAAAAACCACTCACTTTTGTCAAGAAAACGAACTAATATTCTTTAAATTGTCTCTCGAAGGTCAAAACAATAAGATATTAATTCTCAACAATCATTCTTAAAAGTGGGCCAAGGGGCCAACGGTTTTACCCCATTGGGCTTTTAGATGGTGGGTTTCCCTTAGAATGATGGGCGAGTCGGGTCACCAGCGTTGTCTGCGTTTGCGGGCGTGGGTGGCCTTTCGCCAATGGGTTTATCTGGGTGACCGGGCTTAAAAATTATTCGTTGACCGTTAAAAAACGATCATTCTTAAAAGTAAAAACCATCAAACCTCTGTCAAGAAATTTCACATGAACATCAAGATCTACTATATTTTATACACAAAAACTCACACATAAACATCAATAAATTAAAAGAATAAAGAAACCCTAACGATAAATCAAAAGAACAATGAAACCCTAACTATAAATTAAAAGAGAGATGGTGATGGAGATTGCGATGTTGTGAACACAAATCGATGGGCTGATGGCGATTGTGATTTCTGATGAGCTGATGACGATGGCAGTGGGGACTTTCCACAAGATCATATTTGTAGCAGTGGTGGAAGCTGGTCGGATCCGTGGCCGTAGAGGCCGTAACCGGTTTGGTTATCGGGTCGGGTTTGAATGAATTCAGGTTGTTGTGTTCTTCAGTTCTTGCGATAGTGAATTGGCGATGGGGTTCTCTTGCGATGGCTGATGGAATGATGGGTAATGGGTGATTGTATGGCTTTGATTTTGTTCAGCCCATCCTGACCCGATTCTTACTTGGTCCAACCCATCCTGACGTACTAAATATTTAATTCTTATTTTGTTCAATTCATCAAGACCCACCGTAAATTTTGTAGTCCAACACAACCCAATATCACAATATTGACCAATAATAACTTAAAACTTGAGACATGGGCCATTATTACTAGGTCTATTTTCAACACTTAACCTAATGTTTTTCCTTATTCAACGGATTTAAAAATAAAATAAAATAAAAAGATCACGGAGTACGTTGGATTGGGAAGTTTAAATGTTGAATCACGATGGCCGTCTTTAGATCTTCATCTTCACCTTGTGTGATTTCTTACCTTTTGGCTTAGAAATACGATAGCCATCTTTAGATCTTCATCTTCACCTTCTGTGTGATTTCTTACTTTATTGACTTAGAAATAAAGATAGACAAATTGTGTTTAGATGAGAGAGAGAGAGAGAGAGAGAGAGAGAGAGAGAGAGAGAGAGAGAGAGAGAGAGAGAGAGAGAGAGAGAGAGAGGAGAGAGAGAGAGAAGAGAGAGAGAGAGAGAGAGAGAGAGTTTGAAGCTCTTCTCGTTGAACATAGAAATGAGGAAGAGAGATGAAAAGAAGCACGTATATATTCATCTTACCGATAAGTCGTGGGTGGAAAGATCGTGGTGCGAGGTAGAACACATTTCTGTTTGAAATTACGAAATATAAAAGATGTTATTTTCCTTTTTTTTTAATAGCAAGATGCTTCATTCTAACTAGGAAGGAGCTAGCAAAATATTATAATCGTTAAGGTCTTAAAAAATATTAAAGTTAGATTGAGATATCAAAATAACAACATTTATATCTATCTACCTTAACCTTTTAGGATCTATCTTAACCCTCAAGATGTGTTGAGTGGTTTCTAGAACATCACTACATAATTGGCATGCATAAAGTTGATGGCATATTAATTTAGACCTGTTTTATGCTCTACATATTAGAGTATTAACCTTAATGGGTACTCAAATGTTCCGCACATTCTTTAACTTAATCGTAATTGATATATTACTATCAATCTTGTTTCTTTTGAAGTTAACATGTCTGGCCACCACCATGACTACATATCAGGAGTAGAACTACTAGATCCAAAATAGTAGTTGTTCATACTAATCAGAGTTCAATAGTCGCCTTTAAACATATCAAAAACCAACGTCCAACTTTTCTATACATTTATATTACCCTTGATAGGAAGCCCAATACTTTCTAATGAACACAAAAGAGAACCCATTAGGCCCAGAGCCTTATCCGAACCGCAATCCCACACATAATGAATTTCTTTTGCCATAAGCTATGTAACTAGGGAAGCCGTGTGAGACGAGTTGAAGACAATCGCTTAATTGAATGTAAGATATGTGCACTCAATGCAAGTAGTTTAAAAACATTAGCAAGCCAATTTGGTTGAATATTGACAAGAACACAACAGTAGTTTAACTAATCAATTAGTCAGGTCGTCCTGAAAGCCGAAACCAACCAAGACCAGTTTTGACTATAACTAGCATTACAAGAAACAGTTAAAACACCCATAGTCATGAGATTCAAAACAAGGTATAGATACATAAAACGGACCATCAAATAGAAACTTCAACTGCCTACACTTTGCTTATACTGCAGCCAAGCCAACCTACCAACATTATCCGGCAAATTCAAAAAATCTCTCTTTTCACATTATCTTCACACAAACTGATTGCAAAACACCACAACTCACTGCATGATGCCATTAAACCTTCATCGACCATGCGGTCAATCACACCTATAGACGCGCTAATACTAGAACATCCAACCTGATCGACATTAGAAGAGTCCGCATTTGTTATCTTCGATGCACGTTGTTGAGCAGTAGGACTCATTTTACGCTTCATAGGAATAGGTATAGGTTTAGTACTCGTTTTAACAATCTTTTGACACTGTTTACATCTGTCACCTTTGTTTGGCGCCAAATCATCTTCTCGTCTCGCCTCATTTATAAAAGCTGAAAAGGAAGCGGTCTCTTCAGTTTCCATATATCCTAACTGTGAAGAGTGTTGTCGTGTGCGTTCAGAAGAAACATCTAGACTGTCATCATCCTCAACCACATCAATATTCAAATCATATTGATGAACAGAAGGATTAGGATCTGCAGAAGAATCTCCCCCTGCATTCTCAAATAACTGATTCCATGCCTTTTGCAATTGTATAGAAGGTTGTTTTTTCCCAATTCTTTTAAATTCTGGATTTTCCTGCGCGATAAACAGTTACATTTCAAAAATAATATAAAAAAGTTAATAAAAATTTGAAAGAGTTAAACAATATTACCTTAATTTTATTTTCCCACCAATCATCTGAACAATCCAGGTGCCCTGTACTATTCCCAAGCACACCAGTTTTTAATGACTTCCAAAGGTTATAATCTCTCTTCATTGCAGCGTACTTGTTCTTTAAAGCTTTTACACTGTTAAATTTGTGGTGACTAACTTTTCAAACTCCAACCGAAGAACAGCCCATTTGAATGGCGAATTTCGGCCATACATCTTAAGGTATTTGTTTAAGACATCACACAGAGCCAAAGAGACTGTTCAGTCCATTTAAACTTCTCTTTCGCACCATTATCGTCATCATCATCCTCATTACTCACTCCCATCTACCAGAAACAAACAGTTAATCTTAGATTGGCCTGACCCAAACCTGATTTCACCTAAACCCATCACACAACCCGACCAATCCTCATTTAGCGAAAAAGAAAGTCTATCAATGTTTTTCTTAATAACAACCAACTCACGCACACTAAACCTACTTTTAAATCTGAACTACTTTTCACCCTCACTCAACTGAAAGTGACGGCATTCCAACATCTTAGTACCATTGAATTACATGTGGTTAGTTATTCGGATATCTATAAACAATATTATCCTTATTGTGTGTCTCCTAGGCATCCAACCAACATCACATGTTCTCAAAGATAAATGACAACAACATATATTCTATAAATGGTGAATCAAAACACACAAATCATTCAAAAGAGTAGAGATCCATTACCCCAGTGACTCGTGGGGAGGAGACACCGAACCACCAGAACCGACCGCGGTGAGAGGCGAAGTCCTATGAGAAAAACAAAGCCAACTTAAGATTAGCATAAAACATGTATCACTGTGCACGTAACTGTAACGTTAAATATGGTTAAGAGACAACGTTAAAATGTTACCTCATTTAACACCAAGGTTACCTTTTAGCTATTAAAAAACAATAAACCACTAACAGATAGTTTCTTTTTTAATGACCATTAACAGTAACAATGTCAACATTGAGGGCTAAAAACAAACCTTAAACCGTCATATAACGTGATGGTGTTAATAAAGCCACCGTCGTCTCCGTCATCTTCTCCTTTCACAGCCTCCACCACCGCCTGCGTCCCTTTGGTTCTTCTCCGGCGGCCGCGTGCGGCGGTGTTAGTTTCAATTAGGGTTCCGGCGGCCGGGGGAATCCCGACGTCAAGAGGGAAATTAAGAGTAGCTTTGCGGCCACGTATTTGGAAAGCTGCTTTATCGTAAGCTTTTGCAGCTTGAATGGCGGAATCGAAGGTACCCAACCAAACTCTAGCGCCGATTTTGGGGTCTCGGATCTCGGCGGCGTATGTTCCCCATGGCCGACGGCGTACGCCTCTGTACTCCTTCGTTGACGGTGGATCCTTCATGTTGACCTCTGAATTTGGTGTTGCAGAGGTGATGTCCATTAAGGAAATGGTGAAATTTGACATGAATGTTATGGTGTGGTGCGGCTGAAGTTGTTGTTGTGGAGCTCACCATTGTTGACTTTAATTTCTGGAATGGACGGGTGATGTGAGCTTACGTCTTCATGTTGACCTGAATAGTGATTAGTGCATTGAATATTTGAATCGCTGTCTGGTCGACTAGCGGCGATGTATGTGTTCATTATCAATGTTCTCAGAACCGCATCGGACGTCGAACCGGACGCCTTACTGGTTTGGTGGTTGGACCGGTCGGACCGGATAGACCGGATTTAACTATATTTTAATTATATTTATATATGTAATTAAATATAAGTAATTTATATATGATTTATACATATATTTTATAGTTATATATAAAACTTAACTATATTTGTATATCCGAAGTACTAATTTATGGTTTAACACCCCGTTTTTACCCACTAAAATCAAAAAAAAAAAAAAAAAAATTCAAAATCCGGTCGGACCGGCCCGGTTCGCCGGTCCAACCGGCGACTCGGTTCGAACCGGCCGGTTCAAAGCTCCAAAAACGATCCACTATCGACCGGACCGGACAGGGGGCCGAATCGCGGTCCGACCGGTCGACCGGCCGGTCCTAGGGGTGTTCATCGGTTCGGTTATCGGTTTGTTCGTTTTATCGGTTCGGTTTATTCGGTTTTCAAAATTTAATATGCATAACCGAAAACCGAACCGAACCGAATTGGGAAAATGCTTAACCGAACCGAATTCAACCGAATTCAACCGAATTCAACCGAATTCAATTTGGTTCGGTTTCGGTTAAAAACCGAAAAAACCCGAATTCAACCGAGGTTACCGAATTCACACTTTCACAGCCTATTGCGCGATTGTATGAGGGTAAAGGGTTAAGAGTCGCTTGAGCCTGATGTATGCAAGTGTTCTTTAGGGTTTGAAAAAGTGAAAAGGCAAGGTATCTGAGATTTTAAATAGTCGATGTACTCAAGGCAATCATATATTTGGGTCAAAAGTAAAAAGGTTTGTTTTTGGTCTCAAGTAATTTCACTTTGAATAGTTTTTGGGTTGAGATAGTTGGGCTAAACTATACACCTATAAAATTTTATATAAATTATAACACATTAAATTCGGTTAGTTCGGTTAAACCGAACAAACCGAACAACCCGATTTCAACATTATCCAGAACCGAAAACCGAACCGAAACCGAATTCCCAATTCGGTTTCGGTTGTGAACCGAACCGAAAACCGAATTCATAATTCGGTTCGGTTTTTTACGGTTACGAATACGGATCGGTGTTCGGTTTTTTTTGGTTTTCGGTTTTTTTGCACACCCCTAGCCGGTCCGATCTGGTCCTAACAACATTGTTCATTATTGAATAGGTGTAAATCAATGTTTTTAAACGGGGAATTTTAGACGCATCGTAAAAAATTTAAAAAAAATCGATTCAAACCGTGACATGAAGGCCAAACCGTGATATATTGAAGGCTAAAGGTCACGGTTTGACCAAACCGTGATATATTGAGCTTCAGAAAAAGTTGTGGTGTATATGTCACGGTTTGGTCAAACCGTGACATATGGGTATAATTTTTAATTTTTTTAATTTTTTTATAATAAAAATATAAGATATTTTATTCAATTTATAACTTATAATATTTTTATAGGATTCAAATTTTCTTTTATTAAAATTTTTAGTATTACGTGGATATTAAAATTACGTACATATATAACTTATAAACGTCAATTTTTATTAAGTGTATATGAATTAATGTATTTTAGCTTCAAAGAAGTAACTTTTAGTGTATTTTAATTTTCAAGAAAATATGAATTAATGTATTTTAGCTTTCAAGTAATAATTTTAAAGTTAATAATAATAATAATAATAATAATAATAATAATAATAATAATAGTATTATTTTGTGTATCCAAAGAGTAAAAGGTTACGGTTAATAATAATAATAATAATAATAATAATAATAATAATAATAATAATAATAATAATAATAATAATAATAATAATAACAACACAACAATAATAATAATAATAATGCAAAAAAAAGCAAGAGATCACACGGAGGCCAAAATGTGACATTTTGAGATATTTTTTGAATCTGATTTCCCCTCGATTAGTGCACCTGCCCCTCGAGCACCGTGTGTGTAAGAGGTCACATGGAGGCCAAACCGTGACCTTTTGATTCAAAAATTATCTCAAAAGGTCACGGTTTGACCAAACCGTGACCTTTTGATCCGGTTTCTCCCCAAAGTGTCACGGTTTGGCCAAACCGTGACCTTTTGATCCGGTTTCTTCCTAAAAACCCCTGCGGTGTCCCCAGCAGGACCCTTTTAAAACCGGATCGTAAGTTGAATCGGACGTCTTACTGGTTTGGTTGTCGGATCGGTCGGACCGGATTTAAAAACCGGATGACGTCATAATTATATATATAGTATATTATATATAGTTATATATATAATCAATATAAGTAATTTATATATGTATTTTATAGTTATATATAGAACTTAACTATATTTCTATATCTAACACACTAATTTATGGTTCAACACCCCGTTTCTAACTAAAAAATAAAAAAAAAATTGGTCTGAAGCGGTCCGGCTTTCCGGTCCGACTAGACAAAAACGATCTATAGATGACCGGATCGGCCACCGGACCGATCCCCGGTCGAACCGGTCGGACCGGCCGTCCGATCCGGTCGTGAAAACAATGGTGCCAAGAGAACGATTCAAACGTTCCCCGGTCGGTCGATCAATTGAATAATGGGACCGGAATTAACAAACGTTTGATGTCATACATAATAAAGGAGTAAATTACATACGAATCTTAATCTTTAATTATACTTTAATTAGAGTAAATAACTATTTCTTTCTTTAACCTTTCTTAAATTCTAAAAGTTTAAAACACCACTATGTACTCTGACACCGTTAGTTTTTCTGTTAAATATTTTATGAAAATGCTAAACTACTTTTAAAAATTAAAAAACTTAAAAATAACTTGTCCGGTCCACCTGCTCACTTATCTTTTCACCATTTCACCTACAAAAACTATATTTCTCTCCACAGCCACCCACCACAACCACCACCACCACCACCACAAGCTTGCGTCAGCACCACTATAAGCTTGCATCACCACCACCACAAGCTTGCGTCACTGTCATCACAACCTCCCTAGCGTCGCCACCGCGACCGACCATCACAACCACCACATCTCCCCATCACCACCACCATAAACGTGTTGTGTGAGTAAGAGAGAGAGAGAGAATGAGAGAGGGAGAGAGAGAGAGAAAGAGAAAGAGAGAGTTGTGTGTGTGTGTGTGTGCGTGTATGTGTTTTGTGGTATGAGAGAGAGAGAGAGAGAAAGGTGAGAGAAAAAGAGAAAGAGAAAGAGAGAAAAGAGAGAGAGAGAGAGAGAAATAGTGTGTGTGTGTGTGTGTTTGATGGTGGTGATAGGCAGTTTCGATGATGGTGATGGAGAGATGAGATTGTGTGTGTATGTGTGTTTGTGTGTTTGGTGGTGTTATTGTGCTGATGGTGGTTCTTGTGGCGGTAATAGGCTATTCTGGTGGTGGTGATAGGCGGCTTTGGTGGTGGTGATGGAGAGATGAGATAGATAGTAGTGTGTGTGTGTGTATGTGTTGGGAGGGGGTGTCTGCAGGATCAATACGAGTCACTCACACAAGTGTTCTCTCTTAAACTCACTAATTACACTCAAATGATGAAGCAGAATTGTCGCACCCCGGCCCAGAGAGGCGGGACGTAACGATCAGTAATCAACAACCAAAATGCAGCGGGAACTAAATGGTATAATAAAGTACAACTTGCAACATTTTACATCAGAATATTGACTTAGTTTCAATTTACAAGGTGCCTAAATCTCCAGTCTATAGGTGTCATGATCAATCTCTTGGTATGTGTTTCTTGATGCTTCGGTAACTAAGGCTTTTAGGCTCGGCTTTTGTCTTCAACACCTTCCCTCGCTTCTTGTTTCAGATTTATGTATCTTCTATAGCTCAACTATTCTCCCTAGCTGTACCTGAAGACATGCTCAAAAAGATTTTGTGTCAACTAAAAAGTTGATGAGTTCAAGCGGTTTTGTTTCACAAAATAAAAGGGACTCTTAAGGTCCATATGTTAAAGTATTTGTATCTATTATAGCTCTTGTGGGGTCACAATCAACCCTGCACTCAGTCCCGGCTTGCCTCTTCTAAAGTTGTGTTGTACCGGTTAACCCCAAAGGGGAGAATCTGAGCCTCATAGCAGTGGACCCACCTGCCGGATGGTCCACCTTTGTATCTTATATAAACTTGTCACATGTCACATACGACCCCTCAGGATCTCAGTGGGGTACCTCCCTGTAGCGGGAGCCACTGTGTGTGGGGGATTCCCCAAATAGATCTATCCATATAAAAGTTCCAGATAAAAGTTCCACTAATGATTGTGATTCAAGTATCAGCAGGTATCAACAAAAATCCACAACATAAGCATCACATAGTATCACAGATAAAAATTCTAGTTTAAAAGAGCATGCTTCATCCCAAAACCAAAGTAAAAAGGGGAACACGAGAACTCACCTGGTATCCTTATATAATTTCAGAGCTTGATAAAGAAAAGTGATGATCGCCAACAAAGCAATCCTAATTAGAACATATAAGATGCACGTTTAGAATTAGCACGATGCTATTACATGCGTGCGGTTGAGCTCTTTAGTTGACTTTATGTTGGTGTTTAGTATCCTTAACGTGGCATAGCCTCTTGTGAAAATTATCAATTGTTATGTACTAACTCGTGCATCTTAGGTTAATTAATGCCTTTATCCAATAAATGATTCTTTGCATAAAGAATGTAGTCATAAATGGTTGATATCAAGGATTCCAAATCTTTGTAGATAATTTTTATTGATGATTTAAGTAATCTATAATGTTTCAAATGATGTTTATAATGTTCACGTTCTCATCATATTAGTTAGCTTGATTGACGCTAAGTAATTCAATTATTGATAATAGTTGACTATATTTTTAATAAAAAGGGGATACCAAATAATATTTATTTCAATAACAATGAGATGACTGCCTATTATAACAACAAGATAGTGGAACATTATCGCATTTTAGGTCTTTTACCTTAAATAAAACGTATAGATGTCGGTTAACCTAATTGTTCATTGTATAAATATTTAAATGCACAATCATATTTGTAAGAATTACATCTCTAAGTCTTGTACGATTTAATGTGACATGAGGTAAATTTCTTTGTATAATCAATGACAATTTTATAACCATTTCCCCAAAATGTAATGCTTCATATATTTATCTAGTTTGATTTCGAAAAAATAACGTTGTTATTTAAATCTCGAGTCCAACCCATCCATTTAAAATCAGATAATTATAACAAGTGACGTTCAATTTCGTTTATAATTCACGTATTTTATAATCTAAGCCTTTAATTAATTAGAGCTCAAATAACACATATGCAAATTATAATTCAATTTCAAATGCGTTGCGCGTGCGATTTTACCTTCCACTTGGTTATATATTCTACCCCCTCGTTTACGCCTTGTTTTAATCGTGTTCCCGTTCCATTGACTGCTCGTTGACCACGTTGACCAAAGCCTTACCTTTCCATGCTAACACGACCACAACCCCTAACAACGACAACCACAACCATTATCAACAACAACCACACGATCAAGACCACTCCAACACTACTAAAACGCCATTCCAACTACTATTTTCTACGATCATTCTAATCATCTTTCGGCCATTATCAAAGTGGACCAACTCGCCACTCCATTTGATAACCCAAACCAACATCCATATTCACATCCTTCCCCATCGATCGCCACAACCACGACAGCCAACACAATCACAACAACACCATAACCAACAACCACAGTCGACATGCACACTGATACACCACCATCAACAGCCCCGAATCACAACCACATCGACATTTACACTGATACACTGCCATTAACAGCCCCAATAGACCTCGAATAGCAGCAACAAACAATGACAGACAAAATCACAGCCACATGAACCACAACGAACAACGACACAACCACAATCACAGATTACCTCACCATCGTCGCCGCTGCCACTGACTTACAGCAATCGCTTTCACCATCACCATCCACCATCGACCTCGCACCAATCGGCCACCAACATCGACAGCCACCAACCCCACCTCTGGTTTGGTCTCCTTCGACCCGACAGCCACCACCAACGCTGCCGACATCACCACCATCGTCGCTCCTTGCCACCGCAGCACCCACGACCTAGCTGCGGTACCATACACCAACACCAATCACCATCGCCGCCACAATCACCACCACCTAAAACCGATAACCTCATCTATCGTAGCTCTTTTCACCGTAGGGGTTCTCAAGACCACCCAACAGCAGTTGCGACTGACACCCATCACCAAATCGACCACCATCGTCTGCCAATTCTGTCTTCGATTCCCGTTGATATGTTGCATTTTGGGAGAAATCAAGAGCACCACCGCGATCTGGGAGTCGTGGGACTCGATGGAGGCGTGTCACACGCCGGCACTCGCCGGAAAACACCGCTGGTGGCCGGTGGTCGGCCGGATTCGAAGAAAGGGGGGGGGGAGAAACCGCGACCTGCTCTCTCTCTTCCTCTCTTTTATGATTTTTGAAAACCCTAAAATGTAGAAAGAGTGGTTTATATATGGGTTTTAGTGATGGGTTCGTTAATAGGTCGGTTCGCGTCGCGTTCGGATCAGTTTCTCCTATCGTTATAAATTTTATCTCACGATAGTTTTAATTATACTAATCGTTAAAAAAAACATCCCAAGATTGTTTATTTGGTTATATTTAAAATTTTCTTGATAATTAAACGAGTTCCAACATGTAAATATCGCGTATTCAACACGTCTAACGGTTTTACGCGTTTTCCTCGAATGAGCGTTATAATGATCATTTTAGTATCAAATTATATACAATTAAGTATTAAAATGATATTTTGAGCGTTATCTTCCCATGTTTGTCACGTTAAAACCTATCTGACGAATTCTCGGGTTTGACCTGATCGTAACCCGTTCGTATCACGGTCGCGTTTTGGAACGTATTTATTCCGGACAACGTATCACTCACCAAATTTACTATGCTATGATAATAAACAATGGTTAGACTAATATTTACAGAGTTACGAGGCTCGGTTGTCATAACAGACGTCAGTTAAATGTCGGTGGAAACCGGTATTCGCGTTTCACTTACGAAATTCTGTTGTTTATGCATGATTGATGAAAAATCTTTTAGCAAGCATTATTTATGATATTGTTAGCATTAAAAAGATTTAGATTGGATGACAAGCCATTATAAGAAATTCTGATGGAATTCAGACGTTAGTACGCGTTAAATTGCTGGATTTTACCCGGTATGGGTTCTGAATCTATTTTCAATTTGGATCTTTCCATAGTCATTTCAAATCACATAATAATTCCTTGTTTCATGGTTTCTCATTTAATTAGTTCTTAAACGTGCATTTGGGCCTTAAAATGGGCCTTGTGTGAAAGTTCAGGCCCATATTGGGCTTATTGGTCCTAAAAAGGCTAGTTTCATTTCCAAGTTTTCTTTGGTAAGCCCAACTCAATCTAGACCTTTATTGGGTCTTATAATATTTTATGGTTTCCATTGGGCATATCTTCAGAGGTGTTACATTCTCCCTACCTTTTAGAAATTCGTCCTCGAATTTTAGTATCTCTAACATTGTTTCTGAGTGTGATACACTCATAGTATGAGTCTTGAGGATTCGGAACTACTAAGTTGAGCATTCTAGGATGAAAGTTGTCGATTATGTATCAAATAATTGGGTTTGTTTAGATTCAAGTAAGTATCCTGATGTTTGAACATGCTTGTCAAAACTAGTGAGTTGTTTCATGCATAGATATCTGGATTCAGTACTCGATTAGTTGATATTTATACAGATTTTTGACAAGAAAAGGTGTTCCATTGTGGTTCATTACACCGTCCTGCTAGATAAATCTAGCAAGGAGGCGAGCACCAACTCTCGGCGGTATTACCGTCCTCACGGAGAATCTTATGAAAGATTGCGAAGAATCAGATATTGGTGTGAATATCTTCAATTAGATGTAATAGTCAAGTCGGCTATATGTCACTAGTAACTCCTTAGAATCATGAGGTAATAGGTCATAAGATGTCATAGATTAAAGACTTCAGATCAAGAAGGATTTGGTTTCCCCAAGAGTACAAATTAATATCTAAAATTAGCGCACTTGTTCTAGCCAAGTTAAAACTAGAAAGTTTTCACGACTGATAAGAATGGAGAAGATAAGTCACACACAACAGTCAATTCCTTTCCAACCTTCCTACTCCAGGAACAATACTGTATATAATAATCTCAGTCTTCGAGTAGTTCCATCCATCTTAATTTACTCATGTCAAGAGTTTTCCCATCTAGGATATGTCATAAGCTCTTGTGAATTGACGTTGGAAGAATTTGCAAGTTTCAAATGCGATGCAGGTAATGGCAATAGAGGACAAGCCTAACTGTAGGCTATCAGCATTTATCAATGCGGTTGTTATCACCGATTATTGATCACCCTATTGTGTTTGAACTAGTATTCTAATAGGTAGTTGGGAGAGTAGTACAGATAAGGTATCCAAATGCATATTTTTATTTAGTAAAAGTCGCGCCCCATAGTTCCAGTTCATGTACAATGTAACCCTTCGCATGATTCTTAAATTGTCGAGTGGCTAGGAGATTGCCTTGTACCACAGTTAACTTATATTCTCGGCTGATACATTTAAGGTGTAAGTAGTATCTTGCAACTGATTAAGCAGGTTAACAATTCTGGGAAAGGGGTATCGCTTCTTCTAGGTAACTCTATTCAACTCTTGATAGTCTATCCATATCAGGAGCATTCCATTCTTCTCCCCACAAAGTGTAGCAGGGTTCTTCAAGGTGACACCCTATGTCTTATGATCCGTTTATCTAACAGTTATCAAATTTGCTTTCCTTTCACCAGCTCCTTAATACAAGTTTCGAGTTCAGTACCCCCGTATATATGTATTTCTTCTATTCTCTAACTCAATTTCCTTAACAGCAACCTCCACTGTTGTCTTAAGCTACAGAATTGCTGCAAACGTTTCCACTAGTTCCTTCATAGTGTTTCCCAATTAAGGTCAACCTTCTACATGACCTCTTCCTCGGTCCATATTCTACAAGGTAACTGTGCCCTATAGAGGGTCTATTCGTGAAGCAAGTAACTCTGTTTAGATTCCAATCCTTTATAATCATATCAATTGTTCCAACGAGATATGGGAGTAAGACTTTTTGCTCAAATTTCCGACGTTATGGAGCGTTCTAGGGTAAGGTATTAGAGAATCATTTTAGGAGAGGTTTGAAAATTTAGAGAGGAATAACACCAATGCTTACGATTGGGGATGATTATGCAGACTTTCTTTGTCTACAATCTGCTGCATGTCTATCACTTCGTTGTAGTTGGATCTCAAGTGATTTAACACATGAGATTTCTTGTAGCTGATCTTCTATGCTTCTTAATACATCTTTTAGAGCAATACCATCCTTTAAGTTCGATCATGAGTTCTTCCCATGAATTCTTCATTATTATCGACCGCATCGATTCGAACAAGTTTAGGACTTTATCAAGGTGCTCGCTAGCACAAGAAGGTTAATTACCACTCTAATAACTTATCGTATAGTTCAGGATCGTATTCTACTTCAGATCTTCGCGCTCGAATCACGAACTTATCACTCAAGTAGTAGAGATCTCCGAGTAGAGATAACTTGTAAGGTTTTAAAGTTTTCCGCATCGGCTATCACGCGTTTCCAAAGATAAGGGTTATGCTATAGGGCTTAAGGTGAGTAGCACTACTCGTTAAGAGAATAAATCGAGAACAGAGGGTGAGTGGGAAAAATCAGGGATCCAAAGAAGTTGTAAATTCAATTTTGTTTTGAAAGCTTGAAGGTTAGTTTTCTCGGCAAATATCTCTAGCACATGAGCGTTTATTCCTATGGAATCAGGATTTTAGAACGATGTTTCATCTTCTATTTATTCTGGCACTCAGAAGTTTACCAACAACACGGCCAGTTAAAAGCATGGTCAAAATAATTCAACTTATGCTGCAGGTAAGGATCGTTAGTAGGTAACTAACGGTTCACTGATGATGAAGGATTTCACAACACCTGGTACTATGAAAGGTGATTGTTAGTCATTATCGGAGCTGATATTAAGAATCTTCTTTTGGATTAAGTGGTTCTATGACGTCGAATAGGTATCAAGTAATCAGTTATCAAAGATTTTTAAGAAATTGATAAAGGAATTCTAGAGTCTAGAATGTCCTATGAAGTGATGGCTAATAAGGGAGAAATAAGTGACAGGTCTTCTATGTCATTGACCACATGACGTGCTTCTCGACAGTCCATTACTCCAATCCATTCTCGGTTGTGGAGTTTATGTCAGAGAGTCTTTTACGATACCGACAAAGTTGAAACAAATTCTGTAATAGGTAGGAAGGAATCCTTGGGCATCACAAAACGAATGAACAATTTTGCTAAAGTACCCACGTAACTTAGGTGAAGTACCGTACTCTCAGCGCGAGGCTGGTTGAGCTTGAGAAGGAACATTTGATGATCTTTTGAGTCAGATAATTGCATCATTGTAACCCAATAGGGTAGCAGAACAAACGAAAAGAGAAGATGAAGAAAAAGAATAATTACTACAATGTCGTCCTTGGTAGCCTTTCAAGTGTCAAATGTCTTCGCCCAGCATGAAAGTTTTGGGAATATATATTCATTTAGTATATGTTGGATATTCATGTTTAAATCTTGTATTTATTTGTTTCTTGAGTGTTATACTTTGATATTAGTTTACATGACAGGGCCCACCAGATTTCAAGTGCACCTGTAAATTCACCATTATGTGTGCACCCGTAATCATCAATTTACCTTACACTATCATTCTAGTTATTCCCATCATAAGTTCCAAGTTCTGTGTAATTAAGTCATGGAGTTAAAATTCCCATTTGGTCATCATCTGCAATTAAGCACACTCAGGTTCCAATTATGCCAACATTCTTTTTCACCCAAAAATTGTCTCAAAGTTAGTTTCAACAAATCAAGCAATAAATGAGCATTCAGGTACAGGTTATCATAGGGAGCAGAACAAACAAAAAGGCATCGTGGTTACTATCTCACCACTAAATGCCAACATGTATCATCTTACAAATGAGGCATATAAGCAAGAATCATCATAATAATTGTCTCATATAACGGCACAAGTCGTATCAAGTGTATAGCTAACAACAGTTGTTTCATATAGTGACAAAGTCAACTATGCAATCAGATAAGTGTCTCTCCAGGATTTAAGTCCTGATATATGTGCACAGCGTTGGTTTCTAACATTCTTAGTACTTAATGTTCAGTGGTCCTGTTAGTCGTCTCCAAAAGGTTCCATACCTTTCCTGATTTACTCGGGCGCACCTATCATAGGTAATACCCTAATGTATCAAGGTTTCTTATAGGGTAGAGATTTCTTAATGGGGTATATGTAATCCTTAGGGTATACAAGTTAAAGATGGGAGTTCTTAAGGGAACCTATGCTTGCTGCAAACCTTGGATCACTGGATCATGGAAACAACCTACTAGGCTGGGCCTATTTATGGTTACCGCTTAGGTATTACAAAGCAAACCCACATTTCTACACCCTTGGTTCAGCAAAGCTCAGAAGAGTCATTTTACTAAGGTGGTCCTATGAGGTTCCTATGGTTATGGTTTCGGTCTCGCAAAGCAGACCTACTTCTACAACCTTTGGCTCTGATACCAATCTGTCACACCCCAGGCCCAGAGAGGCGGGACGCAACGATCAGTAATCAACAACCAAAATGCAGCGGAAACTAAATGGTATAATAAAGTACAACTTGCAACATTTTACATCAGAATATTGGCTTAGTTTTTATTTACAAGGTGCCTAAATCTCCAGTCTATAGGTGTCATGATCATCTCTTGGTATGTGTTTCTTGATGCTTCGGTAACTAAGGCTTTTAGGCTCGGCTTTTGTCTTCACACCTACCCTCGCTTCTTGTTTCGGATTTAGGTATCTTCTATAGCTCAACTATTCTCCCTAGCTGTACCTGAAGATATGCTCGAAAAGATTTTGTGTCAACTAAAATGTTGGTGAGTTCAAGCGGTTTTGTTTCAGAAAATAAAAGGGACTCTTAAGGTCCATATGTTAAAGTATTTGTATCTATTATAACTGTTGTGGGGTCACAATCAACCCTGCACTCAGTCCCGGCTTGCCTCTTCTAAAGTTGTGTTGTACTGGTTAACCCCAAAGGGGAGAATCTGAGCCTCATAGCAGTGGACCCACCTGCCAGATGGTCCACCTTTGTATCTTATATAAACTTGTCACATGCCACATACAACCCCTCAGATCTCAGTGGGGTACCTCCCTGTAGCGGGAGCCACTGTGTGTGGGGGATTCCCCAAATAGATCTATCAATATAAAACAAGCGGTTCACAAAAGAACTAATGATTGTGATTCAAGTATCAGCAGGTATCAACAAAAATCCACAACATAAGCGTCACATAGTATCACAGATAAAAGTTCCAGTTAAAAGAGCATGCTTCATCCCCAAAACCAAAGTAAAAGGGGAACACGAGAACCACCTGGTATCCTTATATAATTTCAGAGCTTGATAAAGATAAGTGATGATCGCCAACAAAGCAATCCTAATTAGAACATATAAGATGCACGTTTAGAATTAGCACGATGCTATTACATGTGTGCGGTTGAGCTCTTTAGTTGACTTTATGTTGGTGTTTAGTATCCTTACGTGGCATAGCCTCTTGTGAAAATTATCAATTGTTATGTACTAACTCGTGCATCTTAGGTTAATTAATGCCTTTATCCAATAAATGATTCTTTGCATAAAGAATGTAGTCATAAACGGTTGATATCAAGGATTCCAAATCTTTGTAGATAATTTTTATTGATGATAAGTAATCTATAATGTTCCAAATGATGTTTATAATGTTCACGTTCTCATCATATTAGTTAGCTTGATTGATGCTAAGTAATTCAATTCTTGATAATAGTTGACTATATTTTTAATAAAAACGGGATACCAAATAATATTTATTTCAATAACAATGAGATGACTGCCTATTAATAACAACAAAATAGTGGAACATTATTGCATTTTAGGTCTTTTACCTTAAATAAAACGTATAGACGTCGGTTAACCTAATTGTTCATTGTATAAATATTTAAATGCACAATCCTATTTGTAAGAATTACATCTCTAAGTCTTGTACGATTTAGTGTGACATGAGGTAAATTTCTTTGTATAATCAATGACAATGTTATAACCATTTCCCCAAAATGTAATGCTTCATATATTTATCTTGGTTGATTTCGAATAAATAACGTTGTTATTTAAATCTCGAGTCCAACCCATCCATTTAAAATCAGATAATTATAACAAGTGACGTTCATTTTCGTTTATAATTCACGTATTTTATAATTTAAGCCTTTAATTAATTAGAGCTCAAATACATGTATGTAAATTATAATTCAATTTCAAATGCGTTGCGCGTGCGATTTTACCTTCCACTTGGTTATATATTCTACCTCCTCGTTTACGCCTTGTTTTAATCGTGTTCCCATTCCGTTGACTGCTCTTTGACCACGTTGACCAAAGCCTTACCTTGCCATGCTAACACGACCACAACCCCTAACAACGACAACCACACCCTTATCAACAACAACCACACGATCAAGACCACTCCAACACTATTAAAAAGCCATTCCAACTACTATTTTCTACAATCATTCTAATCATCTTTCGGCCATTATCAAAGTGGACCAACTCGCCCCCCCATTTGATAACCCAAACCAACATCCATATTCACATCCTTCCCCATCGATCGCCACAACCACGACAGCCAACACAATCACAACCAACACCATAACCGACAACCACAGTCAACATGCACACTGATACACCACCATCAACAGCCCCGAATCACAACCACATCGATATTTACACTGATACACTGCCATTAACAGCCCCAATACACCTCGAATAACAGCAACAAACAATGACAGACAAAATCACAGCCACATGAACCACAACAAACAACGACACAACCACAATCACAGATTACCTCACCATCGTCGCCGCTGCCACTGACTTACAGCAATCGCCTTCACCATCACCATCCACCATCGACCTCGCACCAACATCGGCCACCAACATCGACAGTGTTAGGACCGTGTACGTACGGAGTACTAACTGATTCTATGTTAAACCTGATCAAATAGTGCGGAATCCTAATTGATTGGCGATCCAATCAGGAAGAATGTTAACAAGATCAAACCTAGCGATTAGAAAACATTAAGAACAGACTTGAAATGATTTGAGACGTTCTATGAACTTGGAATCGACGAACAGGACACTCTGGGTCGACTAGGGTATGAATCTTCGAAGTGTTACGCTTTTCCACGAATTAAGTGGTATATATAGGTAAGATTTCTCATTCGTGTGACTGAACCATAAGCATGGTTCAGTCGTGCGATTGAGCCATGCGCTTGATCCATACGTACGACTGAGTATTCAGTCGTGCGACTGGTTCAATCTCATGTTCTAGTCGTGCGACTGATTCATGCTCATGTAGTTGTTCATGCGTATATTAGCATGGGACATTCACATGATAACTTCATAATACTAAGTTTGAATGTATTAGTTTTTCATTACATAATATATACTAATTCAAACAATCACCTACCTATATAAACAACCAAATACGCATTACACAACCCATCAATGAAACATTAAACATTATAAGCACAATCAACCATTTGACGTTGAAGTACTTCATTGGGCTCTTAGATCGTCAAAGCATGCAACCCACTCAGCCTTTTTAACGTTGACATTGTCATCTGTGGCTCGAGCTGTCTCCTCTTGCTTCTCTGTCTCTTCTTCTATTTTATCCAAAGTCTCGAAGGTTTCACTAACCAATTTGTCATCCAATTAGGAATGACATTACCTTCTATGTCAGTGTACTCTGGATAATGTTGATCCGTGACATCTTCTATCTCGATTTCATCAACATCATTTAGATCTTCATCACTATCTCCTTGGACTGTTGGAGAGTCCTTCACTATCTTGTCGGCATTTAGTTTGAACATCTCAGCCAACTGCTCATTAGTGAAGTTGTGAACAATCTCCCCCTCTTCTGGGGTGTAGCTGACTGATCTCTGTACCATCCCTTGCAGATCAAGAATCATAGTCAACTGAGTCTTGACCTGCTGAAGGAGTTCGACACCATATTCATCCCTTTGATAGTTTGGATCTGCTTGATGTAAACATGCAACATAGTATACATTAGTAAGTGATCAAGCACATTCAACATTAAGTAAATAGAAATAAACATCAATTACATAAATTTGTACACAAAGTTCAAGGACAAAAGCTTTAAATACAAAGACATAAACATCTAGATTGTACTTTGTCTTGAATTGAAGGAGTATCATCAGGTGGAGCAGAAGTGGAGGCTCTTCGATCTTGACTTCGCTTGGTACGCCTCTCACCTGCTGCTTCAGCACCCTCAGCACCTGTATCATCCTCTTCATCATCATCACTGTCATCATGCTTGTCATCTCTATCGTCACCTTCATCACTTTCATCTTCATCATCATCTTCCTCCTCATCATCATCTTGGCTTTCTCCAATCTTTAGAGGCTCACTTTATGTCCCTTTGAGCTTCAGCATGATCGTCTTATTGGCAGCTTCTAACTCCTCTAGCTTCTTAGTAGTCTCATCTCGGTGCTCTAGGAGTTTGGTGATCTGATCAGTTTGTTGGGAGATTAGCTGAGCTTGGGAAGTACTCAACTCCCTCAACTGATTTATTTGAGCTGTCTTAGACTCATCAGAAGCTAGCAGCTTGAGCACCATGCTGTTTAATGCTGCAAGCTGCTCTGCCACAGAAATGGGAGGAATGTATGAGCCGGATGGGAATGAGGAAGGTCTAGTTTGGTGAGTGGTGGTGGTTGTGGTGGCTGTGGTGAAAATGGGAGATGGTGTGGATGAAGTGGTAGGAGGTGTAGTGGTGGTGGTGGTGGATGTGGGTGTATGAGATGTAGTGACAGTGGTGGTGGCTTGTGAGGTTTAGGTGGTATAGATGTGGTAGCTGTGGTGGTGACGGAGGTGGTGAATCTCAATCTCTTTCCCTTCTTACCAAAGGGCGAGCCATGGTTTTCCTCCTCTTACCTGTGGACGCAGGTGCTTCCCCTATGTTGTTGGGGTGGTCAGGGGCATATGATGGATCAGACTCAGTGCGAGTATCCCCTGATACCAGAATGTCCACTAACTTCCCTCAATCCTCTTTCGGTGGCAACCACCTTGCTGCCAACCCTCCTCGTCAACCCTTCTTCTTCGCTTTTATCCTCCTCATCCTGAGGGTAGAAGTCATGAACAAAGCCGGCAGTTGTCGTGTCAGTGTGTGGTGGAGGTGGATGTGCTGTATGAGTAGTGGGGCTTCTTGAAGAAACTGGCCCACTGTCTCCATCCTTACTATCATCATCGTCTGAGTCATCGGATGGTATAGCGATATGCTCAGTGTCTGACTCACTGTCATCATGGCGCCATTTGCGCCTTCTGGGTGCCTCATAGTCTTCACAGGCCAGATGCCCTATCAGTCTCTTCATCATGGGCTTTACCTGCTTTCCCCTATACACCTTCATCCTGCCCAGAGTGGTGTCATCCATTACCTCCAACGCTACAACATCACCCCTCTCCTTTGGTAGATCAGGCAGCTTCTCATCAAATATCAACTGAAGGAACCGGGGGTACATACAGAATCCTTCTTTCCCTTTTGCCTCCAAGTTCTCTATCAGGTACATAAAAATCATGTTGGAGAAGCTGAAAGGGTGGTTTAGTACCAAGGCAACATAGGTGTCACACCCTCGCTTAGAGCGGAAACACGAGGATACGACGGACGGGATCGTCATAACACTTGGTATAAATACAGAGATATAATACATGCAAACTTCTCATGTCATGACGTCCCCCGACACAATGGTGACTTGTGTCGTGGTTAGTCAGTTCCACGACTATCATAGTCTTATTGATTCTAAATCCAAATACACAATGTTCAAATATAGAAACAACGACAATATTACATATGCAAATCTATGAAATCCTGAGGTCTCTGCTAAGGCATCTGCACTAGCTATCCTCTTTGATTACGTTCACCTGAAAGATATGCTCAAAAATGTCAACACATAATGTTGGTGAGTTCCGCAGGTTTAAATTTAAAACATTTGATGCTGTATAGAATTTGATATGGAATCATACTGCAAGCACAAACCACATAACATGTTTTAAAGACAACCAAACCTAATGACGTTATGCATATAAATCTGACGGAATATATTCACCCATGGCCTGATTGCTGGCAGCTGTAGTCGGTAACTCACAAGTTAAACCGATCTGTCGAGGGTGGGGGTGTCAACCCAGTAGTACTACCAATACCTAACCGTTGGTTCCCAACCCGGGAATTAATGGTTGTATGAGTGTTCCCAAAAATAACACCATGTATGCATGCAAACAGTATCACATTGATTCCAAGTATGAAAACAGAATATACAGTGTACAACATTTAAAACGGGTGAGCATACTTTTCCCCCGTTGATTGAAAACAGTAAAAACTTGTATAAACATAAAAAGGGGCCACGAAACTCACCTGGTATCCTTATATAAATTCAGAGCTCGATAAAGAAAGTGATGATCATCAACAAAGCAATCCTAACTAGAACACATAAGATTCACGTTTAGAATTAGCATGATGTTATTACATTCGTGCGGTTGAGCTCTTTAGTTAACTTAAAGTTAACAATTAGTATGATTATTGTATCTTAGCTTTTGTACAAGTATCAGTTGTAATGTGCTAATTTGTGCATATTAGATTAATCAATGTTCTTATCCGGGTAATGATTCTTAGTACATTAATTGTAACAATAATTTGTTGATTTGGAGATTTCAATCTTTATAGATGATTATCATTGGTGACATTATCCATACGAGAGAGGGTTATACCACAATGTGTGTGTGTGTGTGTATATATATATTATATATATATATATTAGAGTTTTCAAGTATTAATAATCATACCCTCTTAAATATAAGTTGCTTAGTTGTTAGCGGGTTATAATTATTTCTCATAAACAAATGTACATCTTTACCTAGGTTATACATGGAGTCTTATTTTCATAAACTTCAGTAGTAATATTATCTTCCAAAGACGATATTTATTTTGATGACAATTCTATAATTAGTGTTAGAAATTATATCCTGGTATTAATAAATATGCTAATAACAATTTAAGAAAAATATGTTATTCCATCATATGTACATATTTGTGGTTTCGAAAACGCTAACAAGTCACACGCATTTGTTTGAATACTTCGTATTAATAAACTATACACCAGCTATAGTAACATCTTGATCGGATTTAATAACTATTATTTTATACTTATGTCTCGTGTATGAACTAACCATTTTAAGCAAACAATTATATCCATTGAGATTCATTTTCATCTTTATAATTTATGTATTTTTTTATATAATTAGAGCTCAAATAACACGCATGTAACTTATAATTAAATTTCAAATGCGTAACGCGTGCGATTATACCTTCCACTTGGTTCACGCTCGTTAACCCACTCGCATGGCTCTTGACCTAATCGCGTTCACGTTCCGTTGACTGCTCGTTGACCAATTTTGACCAGTGTTAGCTAAAACCTTACCTTGTCCTTCTAACACAACCACAACCATAATCGACAGTAACAATCACGATCAACACCACTACAACACCACTAAAACACCATTTCAACCACAATTCTCACAATCAACCTAACCGAATTTTAGACCATCATCGTAGCAGCCAAAATCACAACCAAACTTGAAAACCCACAACCAAGAACCACAATCACAACCATTTTCACCATTACCGTGAGCCGCCACCATGACCGACATCACCATCACAACAACCATTCAACCAGCCTTCGTTATCACCATTAGCCACCACTATAACCTATAACCTGTATCACCACCACGGCTGCTCAATCATCCCTTGCAACCACCATCGACCTACACCGACAGCCACCGCAAGGGCGGGGCTGTAGCCACCGGTTCGACCAACCAAACAGCCACCATCCACAGCCACTTCGGGCAGCCTTCGGGTGTCCTAAATTAACCACCACGACTGCCACATCCACGACAGCCAACACCATCACCACCGTAGCACCATCGTAGCATCGCCACCTGAACCACACCATCACCTCCCATAGTTCGACCACCACCACCATCGGCCACCAACACACTACCGCAGCCACAATCAACAACCACCATCATCACCAATCGAACACCATCTTCGACACCTACCAACGATTGCTTTCCCTTAACCTGAAATCAGCACCATCGCTCGCATCCACTGCCTAAACACCAACAAAACCCCCTACCGCAGCTGTCTTTACCACTGTTTTGCAACGCCACCTCTTTGATTCGGGTAAAAACATGACCACCATCGTGTTTAGGAGCTCGAGATCTATCCGGCCATGTATGGCACCTCCCTCACTCGCCGGAGAGTCGTCGCTGGTGCCGGAAACCGGCTGGGAGTTCACCGGGAGGAGGGGGCTACGGTTGCCCCTTTCTTTTTCTCTATAAAGTGTTTAAAACCCTAAAATGGAGGAACATTGGTTATATAGTAGGGCTAAGGGACTGGTTCGTTAACAGTTCGGTTCGTAACACGTTCAGATCAGTTTTTTTTTTTTTTTGTATTGTTACGAATTTATATCACGATGGTTTTAGTTTATACCAATATTATAACTGTTCCAAGAGTATTTATTTGATCGTATTCAAAATTTGGTTGATAATTATACGAGTTCCAACATTTACATGTCACGTATTCAGCACGTTTAACTTGTTTGAACGTTTTTCCTCGAACGAGCATTGTTATCATTTTGGTATCATAATTTATATATAGCATTAAGTATTAAGTACAATTTTGCACGTTATTTTCCCCCCATTGGCCGTGTTAAAGCTTTATCTGTCAAATTCTCGGGTTCGACCTAATTCTAGATCCGGTTCACGTCACGGTCGCGTTTCGGAATGCATTTATTCCGGACAACGTATCACTCGCCTAATTTAATATGTTATGATAATAAACAATAATTAGATGAATATTACGGGGTTAAAAGGCTCGGTTGTCATAACGGACGTCAGTTAAATGCCAGCAAAAATCGGTATTCGCGTTTCACTAACGTATTTCCAATTGGGCATATTTCAGAGGTGTTACATTCTCCCCTCCTTTAAGAAATTTCGTCCTCGAAATTTTAATATTGCTAACATTGTTTCCGAGTGTGGTACACTCATAGCATGAGTCTTGAGGATTCGAAACTACCAAGTTAAAACTAAGAAGTTTTCCCGATTGCTAAAAATGAAGAGGTCAGGCCACACATGAAAGTCTTCATCTTTCAAGGCCTCCTTCTTAGTTCTCACTTTCTTCCTAAAGATTTCTTCGATCTCTTCCTTCCATTATTTCTTCTAAAGGGTTAAGTCTTTTCTTCCACTATGTGGTTTCTTCGAGTATGCTTCTTTTTCCGGAACAGTTCTGTATCATAATATCAGTCTTCGAGTAGATCCATTCATCTTATCAGACGCATGTCAAGAGTTTCCCGAGATAGGATGTGCCATAAACTCTCGGAACCAACGTTAGGAGAATTTACAAGTTCAAGAAATGATACAGTGAAGGCAATAGAAGAAAAGCCTAACTGTAGGCTATCTGCATTTGTCAAAGAGGGTAAGCAGATACCAATGCGGTCAAGACTCGTTCTCTCGCATTTGGTAATATTGATGTCTTAGGACAATGCTGATGATGGCCCCCTATCCACACTTGTCAATGCGGTTGACATTACCGATTGTCGATCACCTTATTGTGCTTGGTCTAGTATTCTGATGTGTAGTTGGTAATGTCGCGCCGATAATGTATCCAGGTGGATCCTTTTATTTTACGAAAGTTTCCGGTTCATGCTTAATGTAGCTCTTCATATATTTTCTTGATTCATCGGGCGACTAGAGATTGCCTTGTACCGTTGCATCAACACATCTGAAACTTTCTTTTTTTTTTTTGAATAAATACGGATGTCATCAATGAAGACGATGACAACTTGTCTAAATAGAGTTTACACACTCGGTTCATGAGGTCCATGAAAAGCGCTGGTGCGTTGGTCAACCCAAACAGCATAACCAAAAACTCATAGTGGTCATACTAGTTAAATATTCTGGAAATACTTCCGGGAAGTCTCTGACAACTAGAATATCTTTAACAACTTCTCATCCTTTAATAGCTCTAGTATCGTTCGTAGATGCTGATCATGGTCTTCTTTCGTTCGAGAGTAGATAAGAATATCGTCTATAAACACGGTCACAAACTTATCCAGATAAGGTTTACAAACCCTGTTCATCAGATCCATAAACACGGTCACAACTTATCCAGATAAGAATTTATCCAAGAGCTCTTGCAATTGACTTGATAATTCTTGTATTGTCGATAGTGCTAACCGATAGGGTGTTCTTGTAACGTAATTAGTCATTTTAGAATTCTACCTCACGAGGAGGGGGCATCTTCATAAGTTATTAGGAAATCCTATGGAAAATATCATACAATTGAAATATCTTTCAACTTTATTTCTTTTGTTTTCTTGGTACCACATGTGCTAGAAATACGTAACATCTTCCTTAGGCATCAACAAATCTTTATGCAAGAATTGAGTCTTAAATCCCTTCCAGGTCATTTTCATTGAATCTTAAGCACTTCACCATTTGATAGAGAATTACGTACTACCTCCTCCTAATGGACTATCTCGGTTCGTGCTTCGATAACCAATTCATACGATATTAAGTCTATGTCAAGGACATGATCTTCTTGTACTTCTTTACAACCTCTAATTATCACCATTCTCATCTCAACCGACTAACTAATTTCTAAGCAACTGGGGTTCATGACGAATGAAGGAGTGAATTTGAAAGAATCGAAGTTATCTTCTACCAGTATCCAACAAATGTGTATTGATTGATAATAAGATATGTTCCTATAAAAACATTTGAGTCTTCTTGTCTACTTTACCACTAGCTTGCTTGCTCAAATCTCTAACTTCTTCCTACTACTCACCAGATTTTCCGATGTCCTTCTTAATTCTATTTGGTCTAAATGTCACAAGGTATGACATTAGCTTTGTCACTCATGGATTTTGTCAGTATAAAGAGCACGATTCCAGAATTACAATTCTAACTTTTACATTTCATTCCTCGGGTAGTAGTACTCACTCACCAAAGATTTGAACTCATCTCAAGTCATGGCTATTACAGCCTCACTACCTCAAACTTTGACGAGATTTTGAAAACCACGAATAACGATTCAAAGCTCATTTTGAAAATTATTCGATTTAGACACATAATGCCTTGACTATGATTTAAGATTTGTGTGTGCTTTGATAGGAATCAAAGTATAAGAAGAATCACATATGGTTCCACTCATCAAGTTTCAATAATCCATGCTTCGGTCCATCAAGATCATTATGTAGCCTAGTTTAAGCACATTCTTAGTATACCGGTGATGTTTATATATAGGTTCCCCGCAGCGTTCCCACCACATCCACGATATACTTTGAATAATACTTAAACTAGTTACATAACATCTTAATTTTCCTTAGCATCATTCCAAATAATAACGTAACATAAGTTTGATGTGAGCTACCGCAAATTATGTATAGGCGGTTTTACCAGTATATAAATGGCTACAGAAAAACCTATACATCGGTTCCACACGGGAATTGATGACTGTAGAGAAAACATTCCCAAAGTGTAAATAATTTAATGTGACGTAGCAAGATTCACAAAGCGTATACGTATAGTTTACAATCAAAACCAATCCATGCCTTAGTCAATCGGGATCATCACGTAGCCCAGTTTAAACACATTCTTGGTATACCAGGATGCTTATATATAGGGTTCCCCGCAGCGTTCCCACCACATCCGTGCATACCTAGAACGATGCCTAAACCAGTTACGTGACATCCGTTTATCCTTAGCATAATCTTAAAGAATAACGTATTGTATGTGTAGAGAGTATCATTACTCCTCTACATTTATGTATTCCACTTTCATTCTAAGCATTAATCAGTAGTTACTGAAATGCTAAGTGGAGAAATGTCTCATAAGGTCAATATTATGATTGGAAATACTATGAAGGCTCTAAGTAGGACAGGACTTAAGTAAACGTTGATAATGTTTGATTGCCTTCAACAAGGACTTATAATGTTTGATTGCCTTCAACAAGGACTTATATTGTTTGATTGCCTTCAACAAGGACTTACTAGAATTATGACCCTAGCACCTAGGGTATAGAATAGAAACACGTGATACTCGTGATCGTTACCTCATGGTAAGATTAGCCAGACTTCTCATGCATGGCGAATTGCAATTACGTGTGCACCCGTAATGGTAATTTACCTTGCATGATCACCCTTAGTTTCACTTACCCCAAGTTAACATCATAGTATTATTTAGATTCAACAAGCATAAATTATATGATGTCCTCCTGTCCATGAGCCAATAGTATTCCAATAGTAGCATGTAATAGCAAATAAGCACATAAGCACAATATGTTTAATGTTAACTGTATATTCGTCATACTTTCAGGATTTCAGTCATAACTATGGTAGGGTCGGATTTAATACCCGAGATCGACGCTACGCATGATCACCGAAGTTCTCTTATGTAGATATCCCAACCTATTGACATGATGTTTTGCGCATACAAACATAAAGTTCTAGTATAAAAGTATCGTATGGAGAAAGACTAAGAGTAATAGTGTCTTTCTCGGGATGTTCAGATAACACGTGTATATGTATAAAATCAAGTATGTAGGAACATACTTGTATATTATTAGGTATATAGGAATATACCTGTACATTAAGTTCATAGACTTAATATACTTGACCCATTTGCCTTGTAGATTTGTGTATTGACCATAGTTTATCACTCATCCCAGAAATCCCCAGGTAGCGTAACGGGTCTCGCAATGAGATTTATACGAATACGCTTGCCTTAGCTCGAAGGCCTTTTGCCAGGAGATCCAGAATACAGGTGTCTATGTGTCACACAAATCATGAAGAACATTTAGGTAACATCAAATGCACACAGTCCCTAGCATGCATTCTATATGAAGGTTCTTAGGTTATAGTCTAGGTCGAATTCTCCACCTAAATCTCTATAACCAAGGCTCTGATACCAATCTGTCACACCCTCGCTTAGAGCGGAAACACGAGGATGCGACGGACGGGAACGTCATGACATGAGAAGTTTGCATGTATTATATCTCTGTATTTACCAAGTGTTATGACGATCCCGTCCGTCGCATCCTCGTGTTTCCGCTCTAAGCGAGGGTGTGACAATAGGCGTTTTGGATTTGGTCTGATTGATCATCAAATCCACCCCTTCGAGAAGCAATGCACTTAAGAATGACGTGTGCTAGATACTTATACTGGGGGCTCAGGTTGCTCTTGTTTAGCACTCCTAAGTTGATGTCCCCACAGTATGCTATTCTCATGAAACAGCCTCGAACTGTGAGTGGATGCAGCTTGAGTGGGTGGTCCTCATCATCTCCCAAGCTTAGGACCCGACGGATGTCTGCAGCAGTGATCTCAATCTCCCTACCAAAGATAGTACTTCTGATGCGGTAGGGTTCTTGAGATCGATCAACCGTTGCTCCCTCCTAAAATGCTTGCTGAATCGACTAATAGGGAGTGCACGGAGTAGAGATGGCCCTGAATATGCATGATCTCTTAAGAAACCCAATGATTTCCTCGAACTCACCACCATTCCTCTAGGTGGAATCCAGATGAGCACAGATGTTATGCTTTGGATTGATGAACCATCTATTAGCCATCTGCCTGTACCAATAACACATGCATGTTAGATCATAGAGGAAACAGAGTTTGATCAAATTAGATAAAATCAATCAAGTTCAATCATGCGAATGAACTATGCGACTGAGTTCAGTCGGTTGATCACTGATGCGACTGGGCTTCGATCGTTAATATGCCATGCGATTTAGTTCAATCGGGTGGCTGAACCTACGACTAGGTCAGTCGATCGAATCAACTCATTCGCATTCTTCATTCGGCCGATTGATTGAATCGCCCCTGTCAATCGTGCATTTGAAGTTCATTCTGGAGTCCAGTCGTATGACAAGCTCAACTCATGTGCATTCTCATTCGACCGATTGAATGATTCGCCCCTTTCAATCGTGCGAATGAAGTTCATACTGGAGTCCAGTCGTATGACAAGCTCAACTCATGCGCATTCTTCATTCGACCGATTGAATGATTCGCCCCTTTCAATCGTGCGAATGAAGTTCATACTGGAGTCCAGTCGCACTACAACACTGATCGATTGCATTTAAAACTCAGATTGATCAAAGATTGCAAGTTTAGACGTTATGTTTATATCTTTAGACTCGCAATCGTATACCTAACTCCCTAATTTCATTTATTTCAACATTTTAAGCGATTTAGTTAGGTTATTTGTCAAACTTAAGTCGGTTCATAAATGGGTCAAACAGACATGATTTTGGGAACCGAATCAACTGTAACAATCCTCATTCTGTTGCGTAGTACCTGTAGAAGAATGCCAAGTAGTCAGAAATCGTGTTTAGTAAGGTGATTAGATCAGAAGAAATTTTGGCAGAGTAACGGTGCAAATTTCGAATTAGGGCGAATGGGGTCTGCGATCGATTGAGCCCTATTTATACTAAAACTCATCTCAGTCGGGCGACTGAACCCATTTGTTCATTTCATTTATCTCCAGTCGTACGACTGAGCCTAGTCGCCTGACTTAGTCGTGCGACTGAAAATTGAGTCGTACGGTTCACTCAATCGTCCACCTCCAATCGCTCAATTTACCTTCATTCGCACGTCTGACATAGTCGGTCACTTTCAATCGTCCGATTGGGCTCATTCGAATGGTCCAATCGTACGATTGTCTTCATTAGCATACCCCATTCGTAGGATTGGATCATTCTCATCATTCTGTCGTGTGAATGGGCTATACTTGTGACATTTTGGTCATTTTATTTACCGACACTTAGTTTTCTTAAACAATTGCTAAACATTATGTGCAATTGATCATCTCAGACATGATCTTTTTTTAAATTAAAACACCAATTGATCACCTCAGACGTGATCCATTTATCCACCCGATCACCTCGGACGTGATCCATTTAACCTTTCAGACACAATTTGTTTAGATAAACGTTAAGCTCATTTGGTGATGTTAACAGAGAACAATATGCACAGTCCGACACTGACACACTATACAACTAACTAGAAAAGTTTAAACGTACGAACAAAATATACATCTTTTTGTGATTTTTGTTAGGGCAGGTTAGTGTAGCCTATTAGCATTGACATTATATCAAGGACAGACTCATATGGAATCAGACAGGGATAAACACCATTACTTGGAACCTTTTCTGTAATTAACTTTAAACATATGCATAAATTTAGCCTATTAGCATTGACATTATATCAAGGAAAGACTCATATGGAATCAGACAGGCATAAACACCATTACTTGGAACCTTTATCTGTAATTAACTTTAAACATATGCATAAATTACATATCACAGTTTTTCACTCATCTAAGACTTCTAAGATCTAACCAGGAATCATACTTGATATGATAAGTAACACCCATTGATTTTGAGCGTCAGGCAATGCAGTCACGATGATTGTCAGTATACTTGTCCACTTAAATCCATACACAGATTTTTGACAAATATCAGTAATTAATTAGATGAATTAGGTCAACAAATATTTGTGTGTTCCACAGGTATATGGTAATCAATCTTCCTCAGGAGATTTTTGAGCGGTCTAGGGGCTTAGAAGATTTGGTTCTAAGAATTTTCAAAGAGATGCTAAGCCTCAGGTCAGTGCCATCACACAGCAGAGAGGCGCAAACAGCAATGAATTCTTAGAACGAATAGGTTATGCTAAGCCTCAGGTCAGTGCCATCGCACAGCAGAGAGGCAATACCTATTTATCTTCTTGGAGCAGTATATTTGAATATACATGTTTTTCAGTGACTTTTGTCATATTTTGCTCTGTTTTTCAGGTCTTTGTGCACTTTTGTGGCATTTACTTGCACCTCACCCCTTATTGGAAATTGATTGATTGTGCAAACCAGGGATACCATGAAAACCCACAACTTGTTGAATTACTTAAGTTTAAGCCAAAACACTGATGTTGTCTACTGATCTATTGTATTGAATCTACCGACACATTGTCTAATGCACTTGCACCACCCTAGATCTACTTTCTCCGGGTAGTCACTGTACCAATCAAGCGTACTATCATTTTCCCTAACATGTTAGACCTAGACTTCTATGATTTATAATTTTCTGTGATTTAATTAACCTTGCAAACATAAAATCCTTTTGGTGTTCCAAGTAACGTGACGCCTGTGTACTATCACTTTCCACTTAGCTGAATCATATATCCAGTCATTTTGTCTTTGCATTTTCAGCTTAACTAACCTTCCCCCCCTTTTTTTAAGTAAATGAATACTGAACATAATCTCCCCCTAAAATTCTAAAACAAAAAATGTTTTTGTGTTTTTGGATTTTTAGACGACAAGAAAATTAAATAAAATAAAATAAAAGAAATAATAAAAAATTGAAAAATGAACCTGTATTGGACTATGTATCTGTTTCTTCTAAGATAACATCACTTTTCTTTTTAACCCCGTTGACCTCTAGCAGATATAAAAATCTTGGTTTATCAAATAGTTTGGTGTAGAGGTCAGCGCGTTGAAAATCCATGTTAATTTTGACCACATCAATTAAATGTTTTTCATAGCAGTCGCGTATGAAATGATACTTGATGCCTATGTGTTTGGTCTTAGGATGTTGGACCGGATTTTTAGTTACTGCAATTGCAGCAGAGTTATCAACAAATATAGGAGTAGAAGTGAAATGCTAACCGTAGTCCCGCATTTGCTGTTGTATCCAAACGATTTGTGAGCAGCAGCTGGCGGCGGCAACATATTCAGCTTCACAGGTAGATAGAGCAACTGATGTCTGCTTCTTGCACTGCCAAGTTACCAATCTTCTCCCGAAAAATTGACATCCTGCTGACGTAGACTTGTAATTCATTTTGCAACCTCCATAATCCGAGACACTATACGCCGTTAGCTCAAAGTCATCATCATAAGGATACCGCAACCCCAATGTTGGAGTACCCTTCTGATAATGAAAAATCCTCTTGACTCCAATCAGATGATTTACTTTGGGTTTCGCTTGATATCGGGAACATAAACATGTGGCATACATGATATCTGGACGCGAGGTAGTGAGATACATGAGAGATCCGATCATCCCACGATACATGGTGGCATCCACCAAATCCCCATTCTCATCAGGAGCCACATCATGATTTGTGGCGAGAGGGGTACCGGCTACAGTGACATTTTCCATATCAAACCGACTAAGAATGTCACCTACATACTTAGTCTGATGCAGAAAGATGCCGGTAGGGGTTTGATCCACCTGTAATCCTAGGAAGAACTTCATTTCTCCCATGGCGCTTATTTCAAACTCTGCCTTCATCACAGATTCGAATTCTTTGCACAACTCTTCGTTTCTAGAATTGAAGATTATGCCATCCACATAGATCTGCACCATAAGCAAATCACCATCCTTTTCTTTAATGAACAATGTACAGTCAATCACACCCCTGCGAAAGCCGTGCTTCAACAGATGGGTGGAGAGCTTTTCATACCAAGCGCGAGGAGCCTGATGTAGCCCATACAGAGCCTTGTCTAGCTTGTAGACTCTGTCCCGATGATAAGGATCTTCGAATCCTTTGGGTTGACTGGCATAGACCTCTTCACGGATTTCTCTATGCAAGAATGCAGTCTTAACATCTAGTTGATAGACTTTGATCTTCATGTAAGAGGCGTAGGCTAGAAAGATGCGGATAGCTTCCATTCTAGCTACTGGAGCAAAGACTTCATTGTAATCGACTCCTTCGACTTGTCTAAAGCCCTGAACAACCAACCGTCCCTTGTTTCTGATAAAAACACCCTTGTCATCCTTCTTGCATTTTAGTACCCATTTGGTACCAATTACATTGACTCCTCTGGGTCGGTCAACGAGAGTCCACACTCCAAGTTTCTTAAACTGTAGCAACTTCTCTTGCATAGCATTGACCCAGGCTTTATCCTTAAAGGCGTCGCTTACGTGTTTTGGTTCAATTTGAGAAACAAAACATCTGTAAGCCCCGTCATTCACATAGCCCTTTTCCATAACTTCAGCGTACTCAGCAGTATACAGTCGATTTCTTGTCTGCACGCCAGAGTGGAGATCACTAATGATAGCATCTGGCGGATGATTCGTACTGATCCTAGTCATGGGAGTTGTAGGAACAACAACTTCAGAATCCATAATTGTGACTGGAGGTTCAGTATCTGTAGTTCCAGATGCAGGTTCAGCAGCTGAAGAGCTTCCTTCTAGATCAACATGTGGTGCATTGCTGGTTTCAGTTGCTTCTTCATCAACTGATGAGTCCTCACTATCATCCCGATCAGCTGTAGCAGATCCCGATGAACCACTTGCAGGTGTTGCATTGCTAGTATCCAGATTCGGTGAGTTTAGAACATCGTGCATCATCTGAGTAGCAATATCATCATCTGAATCTATCTGAGGAAGATTGAATGATTTGAAAAAGCCATCGTAGTCAAAGGATGACGATGGACCTTTTCCAGCAAGGGGGATGGTGAAACGTTGAACGTCAACATTACACCATACTTCTACATGACCAGTAGAATTGTTGTAAACTCGTTTGTCGGGTATGCTGTATCTCAGAAAGATCCCCTAATCTGCTTTTTCTTTAAACTTACCCTCTTGAGTTTTCTTCAGAAGCGTAAAAGGAGCACCGAAAGGTTCCAGATACTCCAGGTTAGGCTTACGCTTTTGTAGTTACTCATAGCAAGTCTTCCCGTGCCTCTTAACTACTGACACACAATTGAGTGTGTAGCATGCATTGGCAATAGCTTCGTTCCAGAACTGCACTGGCAGTTTTGAGTCTGCCAACATGGTCCTAGCTGTCTCGATCAAGCTCCTGTTCTTTTGCTCAGCAACTCCATTCATCTGTGGTGTGTATGCAGAGGTGAATTGATGAACAATTCCCTTTTCTTTGCAGAAAGCATCCATCCACTGATTTTTAAACTCGGTTCCATTGTCTGAGCGAATTTTCCTAACCTTCAGCTTGTAAAGTGATTCAAGAGTGGTGACCAGCACTTTGAATGACTCAAAGGTTTCTGACTTAGCTTTTAGAAACATCACCCACGAGAATCGTGAGTAGTCATCAGTGACTACGAAGCAGTACCAGTCTCCAGCGATACTCTTCGTGCTGACTGGACCGAAAAGATCCATGTGTAGTAGCTCCAGGGGCATCACGATAGGATTGACGTGCTTGGTCTTGTGAGATTTCCTGGTCTGTTTTCCTTTCTTGCATGAGACACAAAAATCAGGTAGTTTGAAATTCTTGACAGGAACTCCAGCAACTAAGTTGTTATGAATCAGATGGTTCATCTTCCTATGATTAATGTGTCCCATTCTTCTGTGCCACGAAATATAGTCCTTCTCTGTTGCTTTAGACAAAAAACATTGAACGGTAGAAGCACTAGTCGAAGCATTAGGCATGTCTAGAACATACAAGTCATTATATCTAGATGCTGACATTAATACCTGCTCCTCTGGAATTTCCATTTCTTTCTTCAGAATGTAACACTTGCGATTGTCAAACAAGACTTTGAATCCCTTGTCACAAATCTGAGACACAGACAACAAATTGTTTTCTAATTGCTGAACAAAATTGACTTTGTCGAACTTTACCTTTTCATTATCTATTTCTCCCTGAGCGGTAATGTATCCTCCTTTGTTTCCAGCAAATGAAACGTGTCCTCCTTTAATTTGTTTGACCTTGTAAAGGAGGGACATATTTCCCGTCACGTACCTGGAAGCTCCGCTATCTACTATCCATGTATTTGTAGACGCACTATAGCGGACAACCTGCACATAAGAGAAAATAATCAGTTAAGGAGGGGGACCCAAGCCTTGACTGGCTTGGGTTTCCCGGAGGCATCAACCATCATGAACTCGACCCCCTGACCTTTATCAGTGGGTGGAATATCAACTTTCAACTTGTCCTTTCCTTCAGTCGCATTAGTTGTTTTGGCTTTCCACATACCATCCCTGTGAAAGGATTGAGCATATGGTTTAGATTCAGAAATAGGTTTTGCCGCTAGCATCACAGACTTGTCAGTGACTTGTCTGTGTTGCCTTTGGCGTGGAGGAGACGAAAACGACCTAGAAGGTGTTTTAGACCTAATAGGTGTTTTTGATCTAACAGGAGTCTTAGATCGCTGTTTTGAATCTAGATTAACTTCGTTATTTAGCTCAACCTTAATTCTTGGAGTCTGATAGCGAGGACAATTTGTAGAAATATGACCGTGCTATCCACAAGTATAGCAGGACCTCCATTCATCAGGTTTAGGAGATCTCTTGTGGGGCGGTGAGTAAACTTCAGGTTCTTTCTTTTTGTTCTCACTTTAAGACTATCACCTCCCTTGACAAATTTAACTTGCTTAACATTATGTGTGTTTTGTCTTGGAAGATGGTGGGTATCCTGTTTCACTGATTTAGATTGAGTGGTTTTGGAAATCTTGGTTGTGTGGTAGTCGAATTTTGACCCAACCCAAGGGATGCTTGAACATTCTCGTCCACCCGGTTTCAAGTGACTTGTGTGCCACTTTTGCCTGATGATGATGCTTTCTGGTCAGAGACCGGAGGGGCAGAGTTAACGGTTGTGTCCGGATCGATGACCAGAGGAGTTGTCACCACATGATCCTTTATGGGGTTATCATTAATTGGACGTTGTTTGGTGTTCAAGAGGATCTCATGTGGTGGAGGCACAACTTTGTATCCCAATCCTTCCCCGTTGTTGCGCTCTTTAACCAAGTTTTTCAAAATATACGAGGAGCTCACAAGACTATGAAGTTTTTGTATTAAAGATTCATTTTCAACTTGTAAAACTTCTTTATCTTTTTTAGTTTCTTCTAAGGTCTTTAAATAGAATTTAATATCATTCTCTTGGTTGAATGCAACAACTTTAGTCTCTTTTAATTGTTTCTTTAATGCCTCAACCTTTTCTTTGTAGCTGATTTCATTTTGTTTTAAAACTTTGTTAGCCTCAATGAACAATTTTAGATCATTTACTAAGTTATCATTATGATCTAATAACCTAGTAAATTTTAAGTCAATGCATTCCCTAAATTTTTCACATTCAACACAGGAATGTTTAGCAAACAGTTCATCTTTTTATTCTACCTGTGCAGATGTTGACGTTCCGGCCATGAAAGCATTTTGGGGCTGTGGTTGTGCTTCTGATTCAGCATTCAGCTCATTCTCAACAATTTGGTTAACGACAGCTAAAGTCTCATCTATTTCAGCAGTATCAATCTCAGCTGAGCTCTCCCCCTCACTCGCTGAGTCTTCATTTTGATCATCCACAGATGCTAGGTTGGCTTCACTGTCAGATACGAAACGGAAGGACCAATCCTGTCCTTCATCACCTTGTGCAACCATAGCTTTGGAGTCACTGCTTGTTGGAGCTGCCTTTTTCTCCTTATCTTGTTTGTGAAATGATGAGAATGGATTCCCATTGCCAGTCTTCTTAGGTTTGACACATTCCCCTTTGAAGTGGCCCTTTTCTCCACAGTTAAAGCAGGTGACTTTTGACTTGTCGAAACCAAACGTAGTGTCTTTTGTAGCAACCAAATTTTGCCTTGTTTTCTTTACAAACTTCTTTGCTCGTCGCACCGCACTTGCGAGAGCCCATATTATGTCCATCCTTTCCAGCTCATTTTCATCCACCTGCTCATAGTCTTCATTAGCCAGGTGGTAGTTTCCAATCTTTCCAGCCACTAAACCATCATAGGAATGAACTATCGCAGCAAATAGATCCATACGTTCCTTTGGAACTTCTACAGTTACTTTTCCCAAATGTTCAGTCATTAACTTCGTTGATTGAGTAACTGTTGAACTTTGTGGAGCCCCAGATGCACCATGTGACTCACTAGCAGATGATGAGCCTTGCTCAGTAGATGGTGATGCATTTGACACAAACGCAGTCTGCAGAGGAGCTCTGGAAGTTTTGGAAGTAGAAGTAGAAGAAGGAGTAACATTGTAGAGTGTAGGATCCAGAGCGTAAGAACCCTTCTTTGCCTTGTACCTGTGTCTGACTTCTTCCTCTCGCAGTTTCAGGATAAAGTCATTTATATCCAATGTCTCAAGAACTGAATTGTATCTCAAGGTGGAAATAAACGAATCCCACTTTTTAGAAGTCCATCAACCAAACTGGAGACCTTTTCTTCTTTAGACGTGGTTACCCCATGAGTGTGAAGTTCACTCATCAGATGATAGAAGCGGTCAATTATGTCGTCCGAACTCTCATTCCCTATAGCAGAAAAATTATAAAATTCTTTCTTAAGTGCTTTGGCCTTCAATGACTTCATAGTTGAGCTCCCTTCATATCTTATCTCGAGAGCTTTCCAGAATTTCTTACTTTGTTTATGCTCAGAATACTGATGGAAGATCTCTTTAGGAATAGACTGAGTGAGCATCGCGTAAGCTTTCTTTTCAGAATTGTAGGCAATCTTTTGACCATCAGTCAGTCCACTCAACGTTAAGGGTATACCATCAGCACCAAATGGTATGGTGTAACCAGTTTTAATAGCATTCCAAAAATTAGTATCCACGCCATTGAGATGAATCTCAAACCTCTGCTTCCACTACGGGAACTCATCAATTGACAGAAGCTTCGGTGGCTTATTGTGGTTACCAATCTCATTCTCTAGTAGCAGTAAGTTCTGGTTCCTTGAGTCTTTCCCTGCTGATAACGCGAAATTTTCGGAGTCCATAATGAATGTTAACTTAAACTTTGAAAAACACAGGCTGAGTAGGCGACTGGGGAGCGACTGAGACACAATCATGAGATTGAACTCAATCGGGCGACTGGACAAGGCGACTCAGACACTTGACCGACTGACTCAACCGGACGATAGAACTAAGCGACTAGACTTCAGTCGTACGATTGAGATAATCGTGCGACTGGGACGGCAAGCGACTGACTCAACTGGGTGATTGAACTAAGCGATTGGACTTCAGTCGTACGATTGAGATAATCGTGCGACTGGGACGGCTGAAAACGAGGTTTTTCACACACTTTGACCTAAAACACAAGTTTTTGCACCCTTGACGGCTGAAACTCGAAAAAGATTGAATTTTCAGAGCATGCACACGTAAAGACTTGATTTTTAGCCCAAAGAATGGATCTTTTGCTTAAAAACGTAGACTTTTTCACAAAAACGATTGAATCCACGAAGAATCAAGAGCCTTGCTCTGATACCACTTGTTAGGACTATGTACGTACGGAGTACTAACTGATTCTACATTAAACCGGATCAAATAGTGCGGAATCCTATTTGATTGGCGATCCAATCAGGAAGAACATTAACAAGATCAAACCTAACGATTAGAAAACGTTAAGAACAGACTTTGAATTATCTGAGACGTTCTATGAACTTGGAATGGACGAACAGGACACTCTGGGTCGACTGGGGTTATGAATCTTCGAAGTGTTACGCTTTTCCACGAATTAAGTGGTATATATAGGTAAGATTTCTCATTCGTGTGACTGAACCATAAGCATGGTTCAGTCGTGCGATTGAGCCATGCGCTTGATCCATACGTACGACTGAGTATTCAGTCGTGCGACTGGTTCAATCTCATGTTCTAGTCGTGCGACTGATTCATGCGCATGAAGTTGTTCATGCGTATGGTCCATTAGCATGGGCCATTCGCATGATAACTTCATAATACTAAGTTTGAATGTATTAGTTTTTCATTACATAATATATACTAATTCAAACAATCACCTACCTATATAAACAACCAAATACGCATTACACAACCCATCAATGAAACATTAAACATTATAAGCACAATCAACCATTTGCATTTCATTAACTATCTTTCTATTACATATATGTAAGACATCAAAGAGATATTACATTAAGATCAGAATCTAGGTATCATGCATCAACAGACAGCCACCAACCCCACCTCTGGTTAGGTTTCCTTCGACCCCACAGCCACCACCAACGTTGCCGACATCACCACCATCGTCGCTCCTTGCCACCGCAGCACCCACGACCTAGCTGCGGTACCATACACCAACACCAATCACCATCACCGCCATAATCACCACCACCTAAACCAGATAACCTCATCTATCGCAGCCCTTTTCACCGTAGGGGGTTCTCAAGACCACCCAACAGCAGCTGCGACCGACACCCATCACCAAATCGACCACCATCTTCCGCCAATTTTGTCTTCGATTCCGTTGATATGTTGCATTTTGGGAGAAATCAAGAGCACCACCACGATCTGGGAGTCGAGGGGACTCGATGGAGGCGTGTCACACGCCGGAAAACGCCGCCGGTAGCCGGTGGTCGGCCGGATTCGATGAAAAGGGGGGGGAACCGCGACCTGCTCTCTCTCTCTGTTCCTCTCTTTTTGGATTTTTGAAAACCCTAAAATGTAGAAAGAGTGGTTTATATATGGGTTTTAGTGATGGGTTCGTTAATAGGTCGGTTCGCGTCGCGTTCGGATCAGTTTCTCCTATCGTTATAAATTTTATCTCACGATAGTTTTAATTATACTAATCGTTAAAAAAACATCCCAAGGTTGTTTATTTGGTTATATTTAAAATTTTCTTGATAATTAAACGAGTTCCAACATATAAATATCGCGTATTCAACACGTCTAACGGTTTTACGCGTTTTCCTCGAATGAGCGTTATAATGATCATTTTAGTATCAAATTATATGCAATTAAGTATTAAAATGATATTTTGAGCGTTATCTTCCCATGTTAGTCACGTTAAAACCTTATCTGACGAATTCTCGGGTTTGACCTGATCGTAACCCGGTTCGCGTCACGGTCGCGTTATGGAACGTATTTTTTCCGGACAACGTATCACTCATCAAATTTACTATGCTATGATAATAAACAATGGTTAGACGAATATTTACGGAGTTACGAATCTCGGTTGTCATAACAGACGTCAGTTAAATGCCGGTGAAAACCGGTATTCGCGTTTCACTTATGAAATTCTGTTGTTTATGCATGATTGATGAAAAATCTTTTAGCAAGCATTATTTATGATATTGTTAGCATTAAAAAGGACTTAGATTGGATGACAAGCCATTATAAGAAATTCCGATGGAATTCAGACGTTAGTACGCGATAAATTGCCGGATTTTACCCGGTATGGGTTCTGAATCTGTTTTCAATTTGGATCTTTCCATGGTTATTTCAAATCACATAATAATTCCTTGTTTCGTGGTTTCTCATTTAATTAGTTCGTAAACGTGCATTTGGGCCTTAAATGGGCCTTGTGTGAAGTTCAGGCCCTTATTGGGCTTATTGGGCCCAAAAAGGCTAGTTTCATTTCCAAGTTTTCTTTGGTAAGCCCAACTCAATCTAGACCTTTATTGGGACTTATAATATTTTATGGTTTCCAATTGGGCATATTTTCAGAGGTGTTATAAGAATCCTCTAAGAGTTGATAATAATATATTAAGTAAGCAAGACACAAGAAATCGTTTTCAATATACTTGTATATATTAATTTTCAACTCAAAGTTTACAAGACTCTTACAAGCATGCTTTTATGAGCTTACAATGAGAACTATATATACTGCTATATACAGCCGGTTATACAAAATATTACCAGCTGGAAGCTTATTTACTAAACAAATACTACATTGTTAATAGTAAGGTATCTAGAATAAAATATTATTCTAGATAAGGTAGTCATGACATGTCCATGACTTATCTTTTTGTTTACCAACTAAAGTTAGTAACTGTGCTAACTAATAAGGAATGAACAGTGTACTAAAGCATGGTCAACTACTTGGGCATGGGAAAACATCATGCAGTATCTCAGATGTTGCGGCGGCTTGTCAGATAGACCATGCTAATATCCACTGGTTCATAGAGATTCTTCTGAAGGTTAACAGGCTTTGGAAGAACTTGTTCTTCCGAAGCCACTTATACTTCGGAAGAGTCTGCTTCTTCTGAGACTTGTGTTGGTCTTTAAGGCTTTATGCTTTGGAAGTCACTGTCTTGAAATCTTCTAAGTGTTGATCCTCAGAAGAGAGATAAATATGTCTTCGGAAGGCATGACTCCTCTTCGGAAGCTATTTTATCTTTGATCTTTGGAAGTTCAGCTCTTTGCCTTCGGAAGTCTCTCATAGTTGTACCAAAAATTGTTCTAAGTGTGGTTTTGGTTGCACCAGCCGCAATATCCTAACAAACTCCCCCTGATGCTACCAAAACCTTATTGTCTTTAACTTCTCAAAACTTTTAGCACCAAAGAGAGCAAATATTTGTTTGTCTCCTTGTTCTTTCCAGAAGTGGTACTGAGAAGTTGATCCACATCCTTTGTTGATAACCAGTCTGTTACTTTGGATCATATGTACCCTTTGTTGTGGCCCTCGGAAGAGAGATAGTTGATGGGAGTTATAGTCATACTCCCATCTAACTATAGGTTCCAAGTCAGGACCTTTAATCATTTGAAGGAAATTCTTTCCTTTGATTGTTCCATCCTTTACAACCTGCTCTCTTAGCTTCAACTCTTCTTTAATCCTTGCTCTTGCAATTAACTCAACAAGGTGAAGGCTGCTCAAATGATTTCGAATGTGAGCAGCTATATGAGAGTTGGAGGGGTTGGAGAATGGATTCTCTGCTAACTCAGCAATATCAAACCTGCTTGAGTGAAGCAGAGATGTAGTCTTGAGTCTGTTGACTTGGCCACTCTCTTTTTCCACAACAAAGTTAGAAGAAGAGGTTTCGATCCTCCATTGGACGATTCCTTTCCTAGGAATGAGAGGTTGATTTGGCAGCTTGTTCCCTTTCTTGATGTCTAATAGAGTCACCAATCTTCTTCTTAGTTTCTTCTCTTCTTCATTTAGCGAATCAGAGTTGACTGCTAAAAGCCGAAGTGCCTGGTCCAAAGTTCCCCTAGGCAAATCAAGAAATTCATCTCTTGTGAGGGAACTGGAGGATCCATCCACAAATGTTAACTTGATGGACTCCTCTACATAAGAGATTTCGCTCAAAGTAGTACAAGTTATGAGCTTTTTGGATTTCCTTGAATTCCTCCAAGGTCAGAGGTTTACTCGGCTTAGAGGATGGCTTAGTTGATGAGTGAGTGGTTAATTGTTGGGTACAAGAGGGTTGAGTTCTGGGAAGTGTTTTAGGTTTTAGGATGGGTAATGGAGGTGGTTATTATGAGGCAATGGGTGATGAGGGTATGGTTGTTGGTATAGGTTTAGGAGTGTATGGTTCAGTGGTTGGTTCAGTTTTTATTGGGAAGGAAAAGTGTGTTGGCCCAGGTTTAGTTTGGGGTTGAGATTGAGGTGTAGATTTGGGTGTTATCCTCTGAGAGCTTGAGTAAACCTCCTTCCCGAGCGCATGTTAGCTTTGATGTCACTAACATGTCGTTGCAGGGTCCTATCAGACATAGGACCAACTTGTCTGTCGAAGAAGCCATGGGCTTTAAAATATGCTTTCATCCATGCTCTATCTCCCATCTTCTTGGCCGTATAGGCTTCTTCTTCCTTCTTCTTCTTTACCTTGAGCTTTTCCCTAGTAGCCTTTCTCCTTTCCTTATCCATTTGATCTTGTTCTTTATTGAAAAGCCACAAGATCATTTTATTGTCATGAGGAGCTAGTTCTTCAAAAGAGTATCCCCTATAACTTAAAAGGCTACCCTTTCTCTTCTCATCTGCTGCTTACCTTCCTACTTCTTCCTCTTGTCCTTTTCTTCTAAGGCCAACCTTGTTGCTTCATCTTGTTCTTTTTGCAGCAGGGCTGCCTTTTTATTGATAGCCTCTTGGGCTGTTATAACTGCTTCTGCTACTTACAGCTAGTAGCTTTCCAGTGGGAAGTTTACCTTTCCTCTTGAGCTTCTCTATCCTTTTCTCTTCTAACAATTGTTCTATAGACTTCTTTCTTTTGCCTTTGATGTCTTTAGAAGCTTGAGCCTTTGGAGACTCTGTTGTAGAGGATTCATGTTGGTGAGTGGTGATTTGAGCTTGTGATAATAAAGGTGGTTGAGTAGGAAGAGTTGTGAGATAGTCTTCACTGTTTATCTCAGAGGCTAGTTCAAGAATTGCCTCTGTGATAATTAGATCATCGGACAAGGAAGATAGTCCTTCCGCACCTTGGACTTCAGCTTTGGAAGTTAGTGAATATTCTTTCGCAGCTTTGTCTGTAACTGATTTAGTTGTTGGGCCATCAATCCATATATCCCTTTTGAAATTATTCTTAGCTTCAATATGGACCTTAGGTTGACCAACTCCTTCCTCGGTGGTAGGAGGTGCATTCAACCTTTGAAGCTCCTCAGCTCCAAAGTAAGCCATAACGACATCTGGACTTGGTTGTTCAAGTGAAGATCTCATTAGAAATGTAGTTAGGAATCTGTTAAGATCCATGAGCATTTTTAGGTTCACTTAAAGTATGATTGGAGGTGGCTTAGGGAAAATAATTGCTTTTCGAGCAGGGTATTTGAAGAAAGGGTTGTAAAACCTAAACTTTGCTCTACATGAGTTTCACTCAGAACATTCTCCCCCTTTTTGGTAGCATCATCTTGAGAGCTTGATGAGCTAGAGGAAGAAGTCAGAAAGACTTGGATTGGTACGTGCCTAACAGATCTCTCAATCTGTGTCTAAGCTAGTTGAGCCTTGAGATATTCAATCTCAAGTTGCTGAGTGGCAGACGTATCTTCTAAAGTCTTAACCTTTGTTTCAAGGTTTGAGACTTTAGAAAATAAGTCTCTTATAATGAGTTGCATACATCCCTCATATTCTTTAGAAGAATCACAGGGAGATGAAATAACATAACTTGTATGTTCATCTTCACCACTAGTTTTGGTTTCTTGGCACCCTAGTTTCCTCTGTGAAGTGATGTCTCTTTCAGAATCATCAATAGGCAGAGTTGTCGTAGATTCAGTCTCATAGATGTTAGCACTGTCCTGAGATGCCATTGAGACATTCTCAGTAGTGGCAGCTGGATCTACACGAGTCCCCTCCACATCAGTGGGACTCAACTCAGTTTGGTTTAGCTGATGGGGGCTAGAAGTCAAAGGTTTCTCTAGGCTCAGTTGATCTATGTGTTATAGATCAACATCATGGCCTTAAAGGAACATGAGATCCTCATCAGTGCCGGTAAGTAGGCCAGTAAAGGATATGCTAGTTATGCCTAATGACCCGGGACCTTGATCAATATCTAGAGGCTTAGAGCCTGTGATTTGGTTGTCCCTTATTGGTTGCTTAGGGGAGTATTGTGACTCAACCTGAGGGCTATCAGTTTGGGTTTGGGGATCATGGGATTGAGACTGAGGAGACTCAATACCCATATTGAGGTCAATGGTGAAGGATGGTGGGACCTCAGAATGAGTGGGAGCCCATTCTTCCACTCTAATCTTTTTGGATGGAACAGGAGGTGCTTGTTCAATCAGAGAAGATTGAACAAGGGTTCGCTTAGGACGTCTCTGGTATGTGTATTTGATGGGACGAGGAGGTAGAGTTGTTAGTGAAGTGGGTTGTGCTTGTGTAGGTTCATCACCTATGGGGTTTACAGGGATGTCACCAGGAGCCATTTGCTCGATCATACCTGGAAGGAGTGCAGTATATCTTCCAGTGAAGTTAGTGGGCACCCTCTTTAGAACTTTGAAGATGGCCAGCCTCATAGGAGGGATAGAAAGAGTAGTTGCACAGTCAAGCTTATTAAAACCCTAGAAGATTAGTATTTAGTCTTTAGTTTTAGTTTTTGTAATAGTATAGGGACTTTTTTTAAATATATGTTCCTTTTGAATCTTTGATTAGTATGAATAGGATTATAAGTATTTTGTGCAGATAGACAGTTAGAGTGGTTCAGAGAACACTTAGAACTCTCTCAATAGTACTTCGTAATCCTTTGCAACTACCAATAGAAACTAATATGAATTTTTGCATCTGTTGATTAATTTGTTCATATAATTGATAATTGCTTAATTACAAACACAGAATCGATCCATTCGAACCTATAAAATGGTATCAGAGCCTTCGGTTCAGTGATTTGGAGCTTGAAACGACTTTTGAGCACCTGCGAATCACTTGAATCTGTATTTTAATATCAATTGTTCAATTAATTGTAGATTTCAGTTGTGTTTCATCATTAGAAACATGAATTGAATCATAATTGAGTGATTTGACACCTTCAGATCTGAATTTCATCAGATTTTGGTGCGAATAGTTCTTCGTTGTTCGAACACAAATTTCAGTAAAGTTCTAATTTTTTGTTGTTAATTGAAGGAAAATGATGTTAAAGGATTGATAATAGCTACATTCTACACTTGATTGAAGAGTTTGAGATCAATTAATCAAGTTTTGAAAAGTTTGTTAAGATTAGGTTGTTACAAAGAGGATGAATTAGGCGTTTGGTGTGTTGAAATCATCTGAAAATTCCTAAGTGTTTAGGCGCATTAACACCGTTCAGACGCTTTAGCACTGTTTAGTCATTTCAGAGTGAACGTTTTGACACTGTTTGTGAGTGTTTTAGCACTATTTGGATGTTTTCCAGAAACAAAGTCCCAGGCACTTTGGAACTGTTTAGACGCTTTGTAACTGTTCAGGCGCTTCATCACTGTTTGGGCGTTTTAGAACTGTTGGATGTTTTGCAACTATTTAGGCTTTTCTAGTTTGGGCGTTTCTGAAATACACTAAGGCATTCCCTTAGAAGTTTTCAAGTCAAAGTGGGCATTTCACTACTATTCAGGCGCATCAGATTCAGACTTTTCTTCCAATACTTAGAAAATTTTTCAAAATCTAAAATCCAAAAAAATATTTTCATTTCTTTATTTCATTTTAAATCTAAAAAAACAATAAAAATAATATATTTCTTCAATTCAAAGCTTAAACATGGTTATGTCTGAAGATTCTGAGAATAGAGTACCAAAGTTGAAGAACAGAGCTAACTTCAAGAACTGGTCACTCAGGCTGAAACATCATTTGAATTCTATTAATACTGATCTATGGAAATTAATAGAAAAAGGACCTTACATTCCTATCACTTGTGATGGTCCTGATAGAGGTTTTGTGTACACAAAAGATTCACAAGAACCTTACCCAGAAGATGGTTTACACGGGGATGTTCTGAAGAAGGTGAAAAATGATATTAATGCCTATTCTCTCATGTGTACAGGGTTACCTTTGGAAATACTATCAAGGCTTGAGAATTACCAAACTGGGTACACCATGTACAAATCCTTGAAAATTATCTGTGAAGGAGGAAAAGAAATTCAAGATCTTAAAAGACAGAAATTGAAAAGGCAACTTGAACTGTTTGAGCATATCTCAGTAGAAACCAGAAATCAGATGACGAATAGATATGTGCAACTTACAACAGAAATGTCAACTTTAGGGATTAAGAATGATCTTAAAGACCTAAATGATAGATTTCTAAATGCACTTCCATTATCTTGGAAACAAACTGTGACTTTGTAAAGCATACTGAAAAGTTTCCAATGGATTTTGATCTTCTTATTGCTAATATTGAGTCAGTGGAAATTGATGAAAGCTCAAGAAATAATGACAGAAATGCATCAACTTCTCAATACAAGTATGTTGCTTCTCTAGCAAATACTGTAGAGAATGCTTTTCTTGCCAAGGATGAAACAACTCTTGAAGATAAGGGTGATTTGTTTGTGGGAGCAGGATTCTTCACTAGTACACATGTCTACTCAACTCAACCACAACCACAGTCTCCTCCAAAACCTCAGATGCCTACAACTCAAAATGAGACTCCATCTTCTAGCTCTACTTATACTAGCAAAGTTAAAGATGTTATAAACATCCTTTTACAGGACGAAGAGTCCAAATCTACCTTTACAGCCTTTATGGCAAGCTTTCAAGCATATCAAGGCAGTCATTTAACTTAAGTTGATTTAATTTTGCAGGATTTGTTTGAGATGGATCCTGATGACGTAGAAGATATGGATTTGAACTAGCAGATGGTGATGACAGCTTAAAGGACTCAAAAACAATTATGCCAATAGAAACTACAAACCAAGTGCAAACAAAACTATTGGATTTGATAAGTCAAAGTCAAGGTGTTTTAACTGTAACAGCTATGAACATTTTTCTAGAGAGTGTAAAGCTCTAAGAACACAAGGTGGAAATGGCCAAAGTAGTTCTAACAGTCAGAAAAATCATCAACAGGCTCAGAAGACATTTCAAAAGCCTTATCAAAGTCTACCAATGCCAAAACTAAAAAAGAAAAGACCATTGAAGAACCAAGGAAAGCATTAGTTGTAAGCATCAAGGATGGTTATCATTGGAGTGCTTATGCAGAACAGTTTACAGCTGATCTTACTTCTGGTCTAGCACTGATTGCTGAGATGAACGATGAAGACTGGTCTGAAGACAGAGATCCAAATACAGAAGGTGAATTAGATACTGAGGAAGACTATGACTGGAGTGACAAAGCTGACCCAAAGGAAAATTCTTAAGAAGTTGCTCTTATGGCACAGTCAGAACAACTATTGTGAACTCATCATCTGACACCAAGTCTTCAAATTCTTATCCAGAAATCCCAGTGGAAGTAAGGAAGAAAATGTGCACCAAAGCATGTTTTGAACAAGTAAAACACTACAGAATATACTCTTTCAAAATATGTGATAAACTTAAACAAGAAGAGTCAATGCACAATAAGCTGAAAACTGATCATAAAATTTCTGATGATAAAATCATATCTCTTCAAGTTTCTTGGAAAAAAACTTTAAAAGAACTTGAACTTGTAAAGAAACAACTTGACTAGATGATAAAAACTCTTGAACAAGCGAAATTGGCACATGCAGCAACTCAAATTAACTTAGCTAAAGTGAAAAGCTCAAAGACAATTGTTGAGCAACTAGTGAATGGAATGAAAGATAAAGATAAAACAGGATTAGGATTTACACATGAACCTATGCCTGAATCTATTACAAATACCTTACCTGAAAATTTTAATACCCATGATCATTCACCAGAGAATAAAGCTAAGCTTAAAGAATTTCAAGAAACGAAAAAGAATAGTCAATCAAATGTCGAGAGTGAAATAAAAAAGATAAACATTAAAATATTCGAGGAGAAAGATTCAGAAAAGATAAAAAATGGTCATCCCATTAAAGTAAAATCTTATGAACCTCGACAAACGAACAAAAGCTATTTGTACCAAAAGTTGAGATTGTTATTGAACAGTGTGAACCTGAACAAAAGGTTGAAAAAGCTAATGATGTCAATAACAAAATGAAAGGAAAATATGAAGAAAAGAAATCAGAACAAGAATGTTCTGATGATTCAAGCTCAAATGATTTAAATCAAAACAAAGATTGTGAAAAAGATTCTTCTCAAGATTCAATTAAAATCTAAAGCACTAAAACTTCATCAAGAACAAGAAATCAAAGAAGAAGAAAATCTGCTAAAGCTAAAAAGTCTAAACCAATCAATCAATCAATTCAATCAATTCAACTTAAACTAATGAAGTTTGTGTCAGTAGGAACTTTTGACATGAACACAATCTGTGAAACAACATCTAAACCTAAGATCAAATCTAACTCTGGTCTGAAAACAGGTTCAGGTCCTACGTCTTCCGCTGTTCATAAAAGATTTGTATCTAAGGAGTTAAAGAGTTGTGATAAAGTTACAAAGCACAATCCTAAGAATCAAAAGACCAAATTCACATAAAAACACAACATATTAACCTAACTACCCTAAATCTAAACAAGAATCAAATGTGGCTTCCACATCAAGGGTTAATACAATGTTGTTTAATCATTCTCAAAAGTATTGTGATATATGTGATATGTACAATCATAACATATCTGAGTGTTATTTTAACAAGTACTGTCATATCTGTGATATGACAAATCACACAACGGCTGATTGTTATTTTAACAAATACTGTGCATTGTGTGATGACGAAATCATAATACTGAGGATTGCTTCTTCAGAAAGAACTCACCTAGGAGGGATTTTGGTAACCAGTGATATGTTAATGCAAAGTTTCAAATAAATCATTGGTTTTAAAAATCTATGAAAACAACCTTCTCTAGGTTTGAGATCCTTTAAAAGAAGCAATTCTAATTATGATAATTAGTATACTGTTAGATCACAGTAGTACAATCAAGGAAATTTTATTCCACGATCAGTGAGAATGAAAAATAAACCTTTAACAAGAAAAACTTTTCTAATGTTTCAAATGATGGTTCAAATTTCTTGATGATGATCTTGAAAACAGATTTAATGCTTTGAGGTCAAAACAAAGAAAGATAATCAGACAATTTTTCAAAGAGGATTTGAAAAACTAAAATTTCAAAAGAAACCTAATGTAAACAAACTCCATTTCAAGAAGTTTCCATTATGGATAAATATGAAAAGCCCAAGACCATCTCGGCTTGGGTTATTAACTCAACTTAAATGTCTTTAAATGCAGGTACGCCCGTGAAGACCAGTAAACACATGGTATGTTGACAGTGGGTGTAGCCGGCATATGAAAGGAAATCAAGCATTACTTCAAGACTTTAAGACAAAAGATGGTACTCACGTAGCTTTTGGTGGAGATGCAGGTGGTAAGATAACCGGTAAAGGAACGGTATCTAATTGAATTATAAGCTTTGATAAAATCAACTTCTGTGAACAGTTGAACTCTAATCTTTTAAGTGTTTCAAAAATATGCGAGAAATCATATTCTCTTTATTTAATGACTCTTATTGCTATATTTTAAAGCCAGGATTTCAGATTAGCAAGGAGTGGGTGGTTGTTAAAGCTGTTAAGATAGAGATGTCTACAAGTTAGATATGTCTCATGTTGATCCTTCAACAAAAACAACTTGCCTCATTGCTCACACATCAAATGATGAAAGCCAGCTTTGGCATAGACGTATCGGTCACTCCAACTTCAAAAACATGAACAAACTTGCAGCAGGAAGTCATGTAGTAGGAATTCCATCAAAGAAGTTCGCTACATCAGATCTCTATAAAGCATGTTTGAAAGAAAAACAACACAGGGCGTCTTATAAGTCCAAGCAAATAAACTCAAATTCAAAGCCTCTACAGATGTTACACATGGATTTATTTGGTCCTGTAAACGTGCAGAGCATTGGAAAGAAATCGTATTGTTTAGTTATCATTAATGACTATACAAGATTTTCTTGGGTTTTCTTTTTACGTGCAAAATCTGAAACGACTGAATTATTAAAAGAGTTTACTACTAAAGTTGTAACACCCGGAAAATTTTCTAAGCGAGTCAAATAATAATAGTGGGCTCAGACGAAAGCCATTTAATAAATATAAAATGATTGTGAGTGTTAGACCGAGTTAAACCTTCGGGTCACGAGTTTAACGAGTTTAAGGTCCCAGGAGCGCCAGACATATATATAGATGGATCAGCTGAGCAACTCTCATTTTCACTCAAACGCCCAATTCTAGAGAGAGAAAGTGTAGAGAGAGAAAGTGCCGGATCGAGGCTCGGTTGGTCAAGGATCGAAGGCTGGTGTTTGTGGACTCCTAAACAACAAGAATCAAGGTAAGAAACGTAGTATAATTGCTTCATTTGGTGAAAAACCCGGGTTTGGGTTTTTGGGGTTTTAAAAGTGGTAAGAATCGCCCAAAAACGCACGTTTAAGGGTAATAAAACATGTAAGAAGCTTAGATTTAGGTTCCTGGATGATAACCCAAAGGTTGGGTGTAAAGATCGAAGTTTTGGGTTAAAAATGGGTTGGTTCGTAATTTTCAGCTCGTCCAGCGAACCTATGTATTCGTCCAGCGAATCTAGCAGTGAACCTAGCAGAGAACCTAGCAGAGAATCTATCAGCGAACCTATAGGTTCTCTGGTAGATTCGCTGACATTGTCATCCAACGAAAGTTGGGCGAAACTGGCAGCAAAGATGCCAGAGAATCTAGAAGCGAATCTATCAGCGAACCTATCAGCGAACCTATCAGCGAATCTATCAGCGAATCTAGCAGCGAAATTAGGCAGAAATTAACTCCTTTGAGTGGTAACTTATCTGCAGGTGGTGTAGTGCAACCCTATCTTTAAAGCTTGATTGAGAAGCTACTCATCAAGTACAGGTGAGTTCTAGGACCCCTCTTTTACTTGTTTTAAATGATTTTGGGGTTGGAACGCATATAAACCTGTTTATTGAAATGTGTATGTATGACCCATTTGGGTGTAATCATGTGTAGTATGTGTATGGTACGAATGTGGACTGGTAAGTGCCTGCAGGAAGTCCTAGTATGATCCTCCCTGTACTTAAGAATGAATGCATGGAGTCCCGACTAAGAATGCTAGGTCCTTATGGAATTTCTTGTAGACGACTGACGATGTATGACAACGAATGAACGAAGTATTATGTAACGTAAAGTGAAAGATAATGAAATAGGAACACGATGATGAATGCATGTATTAATGAATGAACCAATGAGTAAGAAGATGATGAATACATGCATTAATGAACGAACAAACGAAAGATGTCTTGCAAGCATTGGATAAGTTTAACGGGTCCTTCTTTGTGATTGACCATATGTATGGTACCCTACCGCTTACCTCTAGTACCATGGCATACGTTTTGCTGTTCATTTAATGACTTCGGCCCGGTAGCTAATAATGATCGAGGGACAGCATATGGTAGTGGTACAAATGATATCCAATGTGCAAGAAAAGATGTAACGGGATCCTTGTCATTCGACCACAGTAATCATCGCTACGTGCCATGAAGTGGGTAAAGCCTGACGGGATCCATATGAGAACGGAACGATAAGGATGTAACGAATGAATGACGCGATAATAAATGTTATCTGATATGTGTACGATGAATGTTCTTGAATGAAACGTAAGACGAATGAAACGTAAGAGGAAGAACGTAGCGGGATCCTTGTCATTCGACCACAGTAATCATGGCTGTGTGCCATGAAGTGGGTAAAGCCTGACAGGATCTAAATAAAAAGTGAAAGATAATGATGTACAACAAACGAATGAATGAATGAAAGAGATAATAAGGATATTATCTATGCGTATGTACGATGTATGATCACGTGTAAAGAAAGAACGGTTTTAATGAAAACGAAGTATGTTATTATAAAACTAGAACTCACTCAGCAACGCTGACTTTTTATGTGTTTCCAGTTGGCAGGTAGTGTTGCTGGGGATGGCACGAGGCGGCTACTCAGCTCTTTTGGGATGGCATTCTTTTGTTAATGTTTTTGTATTGTAATGCAAACAAACGATATTTTGTAATGAGGGTTGTATTACTTTGCAAAAGCATTTATATTAAAATAAAAAAAGGGGTTCTTTTACTGATTCCGCTGCGATGATTTAAACAATAGTATGATTCATGTGCGATGAATGACCAGCTGTGAGGTGCCCGGGAACGGGGCCTTACAAGTTGGTATCAGAGCAAAAGTTTAAGTAAAATGGGTAAATTTTCAAAATAAACCTAAACTTAAACTGAAAATGGGACAAAAAGGAAGAGAATGCCATCTGAGTAGTTGCGTGCCATCAGGTATTTTCTTGAAAGTTAACCAGTGTTACGTGCGCATGTTATGTGTTTATGTGTACTGTTAGACTTAGATACTAATGTAGTCAGGACAGGTAATGCTCGGGGTGTGAAGAGTAGATTAAGTGGCTAATCATAACTGGCCACTGTAATTAGGGACTTACTATACTTAACATAAACTGAGCTATTTCCTTGAATGACCGTGTTGCTGTTTAAATCTTTCAGTGTGATAGAAGATGGTCGGTGGTAGATCATCTAAAGCCCCACGTGGTGGAGGCGGTGGCGGAAGTGGTGCGGAACCACGAGCCACAAGAGGAAGACCTAGACTAGAGAAGAAGGTTCCTGAAGAACCTGATACTACTCCTCCGAACGGAGTGGATGAGATTGTCGATTTGAGGGCCTCGGTAAAAGAGGCAGTGGTTGAGGAGGTGCACCAGGTCATGCAGACGATCTTACCGTCTGTAGTGACCGAGGTGATAAAGGTTGTACGCGAAGATGAGAGGCGAGGGAGGAATCGGTCCTCAGGAAGACAGCAGCAACAAGAGCCGGAAACGGTTCTTTCTGATGATGAAGAGGAGGAGGAGGAGGAGGCCGAGCGTGAGACAACACGGGGTTGTAATTATGGGGCGTTTATGAGGTGCAAGCCCCTACTTTTGATGGCTCTGGCACTGCTGCTGATGCTCACCAATGGGTGAGAGAGATGGAGGCTGTCCTCGACATTAGTGATTGCAGGGAGGACAAGAAGGTGAAGTTTGCTACCCACTCTTTTACGGGTTCAGCTCTATGCTGGTGGGACAACATAGTCCAAGCCGAGGGTAGTAGGGCCATCAGGAAGATGAAGTGGTCCGAGCTGAAAAGGATGGTGATCGAGGAGTTCAGTCCTCGTCGGGAAATGGATAAGGTTGAGAGAGAGTTTCTGCAGCTAGAGGCAGGGACGATGACCCACCAACAGTACACCACCAAATTCAATGACATGGCGAGAATGGTGCCGGACCAGGTGACGCCGGTGTCTCGAAAGATCAACCGGTATATCCAGGGGCTGCCGGCCGACATCCGCACGCACTTGATTACTGCCCGACCGAGTACTTTTAGGTCGGCAGTAGATTTGGCGGGCGACTATACGATGAAAGGGCTAGGGTGGTGAAGGCTGAAAGTGGTAGGAAGGGCAGTGGTGAGAGAAGTTGGCAGGGGAAGAGGTTTGGTCGAGGTGATACCTCGACAAGTAACAAGAAGGCAAGGGTAGATGACCGCCGTGTGGTCACGTCAGGAGCAGGGTTGAGGAAGTGTGGCCAATGTGGAAGAGAGCACTCGGGGGAGTGCAAGTGGGGATCCAACATCTGCTTTAAGTGTGGGAAGACAGGGCATATGGCCAAGGATTGCCGGATGGGCAAGTGTTTTAACTGTGGGGAAAGTGGTCATATGAGCAAAGATTGCAAGAAGCGAGGGCTGAGGGCTCAGGGGAGAAGAAGACGGGAGGAGAAGCACCGAAGGCAAAGGCCAGGGCGTTCACGATGACGCAAGAGGAGGCTAGGACGGACCCTGACGTTGTGTCCGGTACGTTTCTGATAAACCAAATTTTAGCCTCTGTATAATTTGATTCGGGTGCCAGTAGGAGTTTTATTTCTACTACCTTCTGTGCTAAACTGCCTGTTAGGAGTAAATGCCTTGATGATTCCTTTGATGTAGAAACTGCTATTGGTAAATCCACTAGGGTTACGAATGTAATAGAGGACTGTGCTGTAGAATTAGAGGGCCATAGATTTGCTGCCAATTTACATGTGATGCCCCTAGAAGGATTTGATGTAGTATTAGGGATGGATTGGTTAGCAACCTACGAAGCGAATATCGTGTGCCGAAAGAAGATGATTAGACTAACGGCGACTGACGGAAGTCCGGTGACAATATATGGCGATCGAGTTACGACGATTCCGAAGGTAATCTCGATGGCGGTGGCGGGAAGTGTATGAGGCGCGGGATTAGTGCCTACTTATGTTATGTAAAGAATGTAGAGACGCCAACACACAACTATCCGATGTACCAGTTGTGCGTGACTTTCCGGATGTGTTTCCCGAAGACTTATCGGGATTGCCACTTGACCGAGAGATCGAGTTCCAGATCGACCTGATACGGGTGCCCAACCGTCGCAAAAGCACCGTATCGCTTGGCTCTGACGGAAATGAAAGAGTTGATGGAGCAGTTGCAGGAGCTGCTGGATAAGGGGTTTATTCGACCGAGTATCTCACCCTGGGGTGCTCCGGTTCTGTTCGTAAAGAAGAAGGATGGTAGTATGAGGATGTGCATCGACTACCGCGAGCTGAATTAGTTGACGGTGAAGAACAGATACCCCATACCAAGGATCGATGACTTGTTTCATCAACTTCAGGGTGCAGTGGTTTTCAAGGATAGATCTTCGATCGGGCTACCATCAATGAAGGTGAAGGAGCAGGATATTCCTAAAACAGCCTTCGTACGCGCTATGGTCACTACGAGTTTCTTGTCATGTCTTTTGGAATGACCAATGCGCCGACTGCTTTTGGATTGATGAACCGAGTGTGTCGGCCGATGTTGGATAAATCAGTGATCGTGTTTATTGATGACATCCTGATTTATTCAAAAAGTGAGATAGAACACGCCGGCCATATTCGAGAGGTGTTGGAGACTCTGAGGAAGGAGAAACTGTATGCTAAGTTCTCCAAGTGTGCCTTTTGGTTACACGAGGTGCAATTTCTAGGTCACGTGGTAAATGCAGAAGGAATAATGGTGGACCCAGCAAAGGTGAGGCCGTGATGCAATGGAAGTCACCAAAGACGCCATCCGAGATTCGCAGCTTCTTGGGATTGGCGGGCTACTATAGAAGATTTATTCAAGACTTTTCAAAGATAGCCTCACCTTTGACAAAATTGACTCGCAAGGACGTAAAGTTCGTGTGGGGTCGGGAACAGGAGGATGCCTTTGAGGAGTAAAGATGAGGCTGACACAAGCCCCTGTCTTGACATTGCCGAGGGAAATGAAGACTTAGTGTTCTATTCGGATGCCTCCTATTCTGGGCTTGGTTGCGTATTGATGCAATGGTGAAAGGTAATAGCCTATGCATCTTGACAACTGAAGACCCACGAAGTCAACTATCCCACGCACGATCTAGAACTGGCTGCGGTGGTTTTCGCATTGAAGATTTGCGGCACTATCTATACGGACGAAGTGCACCATCTTCACGGACCACAAGAGCTTGAAGTACTTCTTCGAGCAGAAGGATATAAATATGAGGCAAAGGCGGTGGTTGGAGCTGATAAAAGACTATGATTGTGAAATCCATTACCACCTGGGCAAGGCCAATGTGGTGGCTGATGCCTTAGCCGGAAGGAAAGACCCGAGCCGATTCGGGTAAAGGCTATCAGCTGATTATGACCTTGATGTGATGACACAGGTTAAGGAGTTCCAAGACGAGGCTTGAAAGAAGATCGTCTTAACTCTGAAAGGAGAGAGGTCTAGTTAAGAACTGGGTGAGAACACTCTTGGTGTTAAGACCCGATTTGGGCGAATGTGGATTCCTCGGTATGGGGATCTACGTGGAAAGATCATGGATGAGGCCCATAAGACTCGATATTCCATTCACCCCGGTGCTACCAAGATGTACCAAGACATGAAGAAAGAATTGGTGGCCGGGCATGAAGCGTGATGTGATGGAATATGTGAGTAAGTGCCTGACTTGTTTACAAGTAAAGGCAGAACACCAAAAACCGTACGGGAAGATCCAATCGTGGATATACTGAGTGGAAGTGGGAGCACATCACATGGATTCATCACGAAACATACCACGTACCCCGTAAGGTATGATGCTATATGGTGATAGTGGATCGTTTGAAGAAAAAGCACCCACTTCCTGCCAATCCGTGAAACGTACTCATCCGAAAGATGGCGGATCTGTTCATCAAAGAATTGTAGTCGTCATGGTGTCCTGGGTGTCTATTGTGTCTGATCCTGACACCCGTGTTACCTCCAAGTTTGGAAGAGATTTATGATGCAATGGGGACGAGGCTACAATTAGTACGGCATATCACCCTCAGACAGACGGTCAAGTCTGAAAGGACGTTCCCAACACTCGAAGACATGCTTCAGGCGTGCGTTATCGATTTTGGGGGAAGTTGGGACGACCCCACGCCGTTAGCAGAATTCTCATACAATAACAGTTATCATGCCAGCATGGCATGCCGCCCTACGAGATGTTGTAACGGTAGGAAATTAGGACGCCCGTATGTTGGGGAGACAGGGCAGAAGGAACTGGGAGGTGTCGAGGTAGTTGAAGCAACGACTGAGAGTTAGAAAAGATAAAAGCTTCAGAAGGCGGAGAAAGATAGAAAAGTCGTATGCTGACAAGTGGCGAAGACAATAGAGTTCAAGGTCGGTGACCGAGAGTATGTTGAAGGTCTCACCTGGAAAGGAATTATTTGGTTCAAAAGCGGGGCAAACTGAGCCCGCGGTACATAGGCCCTTCCGAATCATTGCCCGTGTGGGAGAGGGGCTATAGGTTTGGAACTACCAGATGAGTTGAGTGGAATTCACCCAACCTTCCAAGTATCATCTGAGAAAATGTTTAGCGATGAGGATATGATTGTTCCACTGGAGGATATCGAAGTAGACGAACGGCTCAATTATGGGAGCAACCAGTGGCAATCATCGATAGAAAGAGAAGCGGCTAAGAAATAAAGTGGTTCCTCTTGTGCGTGTACAGTGAAGGCACAGGAAGGGATCCGAATCAACGTGGGAGACGGAAGAAGAGATGCGACAAACATTACCCAGTCTGTCGATGAATACCAGGTTTCGGGGACGAAACCTAAATAAGGGGGGTGGACTTGTAACACCGGAAAATTTTTAAGCGAGTAAAATAATATGTGGGCTTAGACGAAAGCCATTTAATAAATATAAAATGGTTATGAGTTTTAGACCGAGTTAACCCTTCGGGTCACGAGTTTAACGAGTTAAGGCAGGAGCGCAGACATAGATTAGATGATCAGCTGAGCAACTCTCATTTTCACTCAAACGCCAATTCTGAGAGAGAAAAGTGTAGAGAGAGAAAGTGGCGGATCGAGGCCTCAGTTGGTCAAGATCGAAAGGCTGGTGTTTGTGGACTCCTAAACAACAAGAATCAAGGTAAGAACGTAGTATAATGCTGTTTTGGTGAAAAACCCGGGTTTGGGTTTTTGGGGTTTTAAAGTGGCAAGAAATCGCCCCACAAAAACGCACGTTTTGGGTAAAAAACATGTAAGAAGCTTGGATTAGGTTCCTGGATGATAACCCAAAGGTTGGGTGGGGTAAAAGATCGAAGTTTTGGGTTAAAAATGGGTTGGTTCGTAATTTTCAGCTCGTCCAGCGAAACATGTATCGTCCAGAGGAATCTAGCAGTGAACTAGCAGAGAACCTAGCAGAGAATCTATCAGCGAACCTATAGGTTCTCTTGTAGATTCGCTGACATTGTCATCCAACGAAAGTTGGCGAAACTGGCAGCAAAGATGCCAGAGAATCTAGCAGCGAATCTATCGCGAACCTATCAGCGAACTATCAGCGAACCTATCAGAGCGAACTATCAGCGAATCTATCAGCGAATCTAGCAGCGAAATTAGGCAGAAATTAACTCCATTGAGTGTAACTTATCTACAGGTGTGTGTAGTGCCAACCAGATCTTTTTAAAGCTTGATGAGAAGCTAATCATCAAGTACAGGTGAGTTCTAGGACCCCTCTTTACTTTGTTTAAACGATTTTGGGTTGGAACGCATATAAACCGTTTATTGAAATGTGTAGTATGGGGGGACCCATTGGGTGTGTAAATGTGGAGTAGTGTATGGTACGAATGTGGACTGGTAAGTGCCTGCAGGAAGTCTAGTATGATCCTCCCTGTATAGAATAACGATTAGGGCTGAAGCATAATGGAGTCCCGGCTTTGGGAAGAATGCTGAGAGTAGTTCCTTACATGGAATTTCAGTAAGCGCCTGTAGACGACTGACGATGTAGACTATGTATGTATGATGCTATTGTATGATGATGTATGTATGATGTGTGTGTTCCTTATGATGATGTATGAAAATCTTCCATGGGTTTACGTATTATGACAACGAATGAACGAAGTATTATGTAACGTAAAGTGAAAGATAATGAAAGAGGAACACGATGATGAATGCATGTATTAATGAATGAACCAATGAGTAAGAAGATGATGAATACATGCATTAATGAACGAACGAACGAAAGATGTCTTGCAAGCATTGGATAAGTTTAACGGGTCCTTCTTTGTGATTGACCATATGTATGGTACCCTACCGCTTACCTCTAGTACCGTGGCATACGTTTTGCTGTTCATTTAATGACTTCGGCCCGGTAGCTAATAATGATCGAGGATAGCATATGGTAGGGTACAAAAGATATCCAATGTGCAAGAAAAGATGTAACGGGATCCTTGTCATTCGACCTACGTGCCATGAAGTGGATAAAGCCTGACGGGATCCATATGAGAACGGAACGATAAGGATGTAACGAATGAATGACGCAGATAATAAATGTTATCTGATATGTGTACAATGAATGTTCTTGAATGAAACGTAGACGAATGAAACGTAAGACGAAGAAACGTAACAGGATCCTTGTCATTCGACCACAGTAATCATGGCTGTGTGCCATGAGTGGGTAAAGCCTGACAGGATCTAAATAAAAAGTGAAAGATAATGATGTACAACAAACGAATGAATGAATGAAAGAGATAATAATGATATATCTATGCGTATGTACGATGTATGATCACGTGTAAAGAAAGAACGGTTTTAATGAAAACGAAGTATGTTTATTATAAAACTAGAACTCACTCAGCAACGCTGACTTTTTATGTGTTTCCAGTTGGCAGGTAGTGTTGCTGGGATGGCATGAGGCGGCTACTCAGCTCTTTTGGGATGGCATTCTTTTGTTAATGTTTTTGTATTGTAATGTAAACAAACGATATTCTGTAATGAGGGTTGTATTACTTTGCAAAAGCATTTATATTAAAATAAAAAAGGGGTTCTTTTACTGATTCCGCTGCGATGATTTAAATAATAGTATGATTTATGTGCGATGAATGACCAGCTGTGAGGTGCCCGGGAACGGGGCCTTACAAAAGTAGAAAATCAACTGATCTCAAAGTAAAAAAATTAGAAGCGATAATGGAACAGAATTCAAAAATGCTAATGTTGACATGTTCTGTGCAGGAAAAGGGATAGCTCATCAGTTCAGTGCTCCTAGAACTCCACAACAAAACGGAGTTGCAGAAAGGACAAACCAAACATCGATTGAAGCAGCCCGTGCAATGTTAGCAGATGCTATGATTCCAATCACTTTTTGGGATGAAGCCATATCAACTGCGTGTTTCATCCAGAATCGTACTCTATTGGTGAAAGACAAACAGAAAACTCCTTTTGAGTTGATGTTTGGCAGGAAACCAAACATAGATTTTCTTAAATATTTTTCCAGTTTTGATTTTAAATTCAAATGATCAGCTAGGCAAATTTGATGCAAAATCTTATGATGGATTTTTTCTTGGATATTCATCAGCTTCTAAAGCGTATAGAGTTTATAACTCTAAGATGAATGTTATCATTGAAACGTTCAATGTTAAATTCCTTGAAAATTCTTTTCCATCAGTTGCAAATGGTGCAGCGTGGTTATTTGATTTTGGATCTTCTTGTGTCAACAGGAACAAGTAGGAGATATTGGATCCTTTAGTGACGATTCAGACTCTGATGATATGGATGATTCAAGCCCGGACTATCCGTTTTTCTCATTTGTGAGAGATCCTACATTTAATTCAGAGAATCATGATCAACAAATTCCTGAGCAACAACAAGTTCCTGAAAATTCTGATGATTCTCAACCACTTCCTAATGATGGTACTGAATTTGTGCAACCTGAGTCAGGAACATCATCCATCTCTGGTGATGCAGTTGTTACTATTAACCTTGATGACTTTATCAACTCACCGACTCAAGTTCATATTTTAATCCACATTCTTCTAGCCTATTGCATCAGCTCTCCAACTTGAATCAACACAAATCTGGATGTTAATATTCAAGGTGATGAGATTTCTGCATCTCGTATTCACAAGAACCATCCACATATCAGATTATTGGTCTATTGAATGAGAGAACAACAAGAAGCAAATCAGAACAAGCAAACCTTTGCTTATACTCGTGTTTTCTTTCTCAAGTTGCTCCTAAAAACATTACCAAAGTGTTAAAGGACAATGGTTGGATTAAGGCTATGCAAGAAGAATTACTGCAATTCCACAAACAAGAAGTGTGGAATCTGGTAGATTTACCTGAAGGAGAAAATGTTATAGGCACAAATAGTTGTTTAGAAACAAAATCGACGATCGAGGAATCGTCATTAGAAACAAAGCGAGACTTGTTGTACAAGGATACACACAAGACGAAGGAATTGATTATGATGAAGTATTTGCTATAGTTGCAAGACTTGAATCCATTCGTGTCTTCCTGGCTTATGCATCATTCATGAAATTCAAGGTGTATCAAATGGATGTTAAAGGTGCATTCTTGTACGGTCCGATCACTGATGATGTGTATGTGAAGCAACCTCGGGTTTAAGGATGCAGAATTTCCACATCGTGTGTACAAGCTTAGTAAAGCTCTGTATGGACTCCATTAAGCACCTAGAATCTGGTATGAGACACTGTCACAACACTTTATCCAACATGGATACACAAGAGGAAAAATCGATCCAACTTTATTCATAAAGAAGGATGCAGATGATCTATTATGTCTACAAGTGTACGTTGACGATATCATATTTGGTTCTACCAGTCCAAAACTGTGCAATGTATTTGAGGAAATCATGAAGTCTCGATTTCAAATGAGTTCTATGGGAGAAATCAATTCTTCCTTGGACTACAAGTTCAACAATTTGCAGATGGTATATTCATCAATCAAGAAAAGTTTGTTGACAAGCTCTTGAAGAAATTCAAACTGCAAGATGTCAGTCTATAAGAACTCCAGTTGATGTAAACTCCAAGATTGAGCCTGATCCAAAAGGAAAATCAATTTACCAAACCTTATACAGATCTATGATTGGTTCTTTGATGTATCTTACTGCATCTAGACCAGACATAATGTATGTTGTTTGTGTCTGTGCCAAGTATCGATCAGACCCAAAATAATCCCACTTAATGCTGTCAAAAGGATATTCATATATCTCAAAGGTATACCGGCTTTAGGGTTATGGTATCCTTACGAGGGAAACTTTGAGCTACATGGATATACTGATAGTGATTATGGAGGATGTTGCCAAGATAGAAAATCTACAATGAGTGGTTGTCAATTTTAGGTCCCCGATTAGTCTCATGGCAATGCAAGAAACAAAGAAATGTCTCTGTTTTAACCGCAGAAGCTGAGTACGTAGCTGCTTCCGCAGGATGTTCTTAAATACTTTGGTTACAAAACCAATTGTGGATTATGGGTTCAATTTTCTTAAAACACCAATTTACATTGATAACACTATTATTATGTTCATTACAGCTAATGCAGTCCAGCATTCAAAAACAAAACATATCGAAATTCGATATCATTTTCTCAGAGATAACTCTGAAAAAGGTTTAATCATTTTGATTTAAATTGCAACTGAATAACAGTTGGCAAATCTATTTACTAAAGCCTTCTTACTGGATGGTTGAGTACTTAGTGGAGTCAATTGGTCTTATTAACCATGTGTAAAACTGATTTTTAAGGTTTTTTAGTTTTTGAGTCTTAACATGATCAGGACCCTTCCTTATCCAAAAGGTCATAGCAAAATAAACTATCAAAGTTTATTGCCTAATTCTAGTTTATCTATGTGTGTTTTCTTTTTACAGAAAAATCAAATACAACATTAAAAAATTCAAAATCAAAGATAGAAGAATATAAAAAAAAATACAAAACTAGAGTCTTTCTTTGTTAATTCATTTTTAGGAATGAATCTGTTTTGTAACATGTGAGAAATGATAGTACATTAGTGAGGACAGTTGCATATTTCACTCGACAATAAAGTTTGACATGATCAGATATGCTGTGTAGACAATCTCATGCTACTATACTAAAAATGTAAATTCTTATGATTAAACTAAATCATCTATGCATGTATGTGTGTTCATCTGAGTACTTTTGAGTTATATTAGCTTATCAGATGGATTGCTTGTAAAGTTACAACACTCACACCTGGTGGTGATATGACTAACCATGAGATCTGTTACATGCATCATCTCACTTCTTTGTTATGAGTCATCATAGACCTGAAGTGATGAGATATCTTTGTTATAAGTGATTACAGACTTGGATATTCTCCTTTGATGCAAAAGATACCAATGTGCACAACCTATTCAAATGGATGGTTAGAGTTGATCAAATGGTTTATCCATGATCATTCTCTGCTTAATTATCAACATGAACTCTGGTTATGAATATATGTCAGGTAATAAGTTGAGAATTTGTGCTTTCTTGCATGTCTTGATGATAGTTGATCTCTCTAACTCTTTGTATGAGTCACACATGTATATCTAATTCTACCTTAATCAATCAAAGAATTGAAAAAGTAAGTGAGCTGATTCATTTGCCAAAAATAGTCATTGTCTATCCTTGGATCTTGTGTCTCCTTTGTTGTGAAATCACTGACCTGGAACACACTTGATCAGGATTTATTCATTGTCTATGACTATTCACACTTTATTTTCTTTTAATGTGCTAATCTTAACTGATATGATCTCACTGCAGACATTGATTCTACTATAAATATTAGATTTTTATTCTGCTTTCATTTTGATTTTATGCATGTTTTATGTGTGCAGGCAATTTAACAATGATCAGTGTAATCTTCTTGTGATAACTTAGAAAACTTCTAAGTTTGTAAAACTTAAAAGTTTAGGGGGAATAATAAAAGTAAGAGTTTCTAAGAAAATCAAAATTAAAATGTTTTGAATGGACAGGATGAAGCTAAAATATTCAAGCATGTGCGTGTTTGATATGTTTCAAAAATGAACCTGAAATGATTTCAAATTATTTTGAAATATGGAAAAGCTTCTTGCAATTTAAAATAAAAGAATTGAGATTGTTTGTAATTTTTGAAAATCTTTAAATTTTGAGACTAAAATGACGGAAAATTAATTTAAAAGTGAAAAATAAATAAAAAGGTCAAAACGTCAAAGTATGGTCAAAAAGTCAAAATCTTAGTCAAAAATTCAAAGTTTGACCAAAGATTGAAAATTTCATAAACAATAGTGAAAATGGTCAAAATTAGGGTTTGAATGAATTTTGTAAAAAAAAAATTCAAGTGTTAGACGTATGGAAATGTCTCATATGCCTAAACAGTTGTCATAAGTCTGAAATTATGGTTAAGTGTTGGGCGTTTAAACCAAACCTCATACGCCTAAACAGTACCAGACTTTTCATGTTGAAAATAAACCAACTGTAAAGCTCATACGCCTAAAAAGTTCTCATACGAACTGAACATTCATGCTTTTGCACACGTGTTAGACGTTTCAGGATGGGTCATACGCTTGAATAGTGCTCGTGAGCCTAAACAGTGCTCATGATCCTGTACAGTGCAAATGCGCATAAGTCCTTGAACAAAATTGACCAAGTTTTACTCATGCGCCTAGAGCTCATGCATCCAAACAGTAGTCATGCGTCTACACAGTGTAAATGCGTCCAAGAGTTTTTCACTCAGTATAAATTCAACACTTGAGTGATTTCATTTCATTCGACCATATTCATACTCCCATAAACTCTGTTCTTATTCTCATATACTCACAGATCATCATTTCATCTTGTTTACACTGATTCTCTAAGATTGTTGTTATTCTAAGGTATAATCAGTGATTCGAAACAACTATTAAGTGTAGTTCATCAAATCACAGTCCATAATCTTCACATTCAATCGGGCGTTTGAACCCTAGTCGGTGTTCGTACCCTAAGAATGAATGATGTAAAAAGTTGATGATGAAAAGTGATTAAATGATCAAAATTGAACCTGAAATTGTTGATAATACATAATTTCGACTTGGTAACCATCAAACAATCTGCATTTCATCAAAAAATTTTCAATGATTCATCGGTTCCTCAGATAATAATAATAATAATAATATTATTATAATAATAATAATAATAATAATAATAATAATAATAATAATAAATTTAAAAATGAATCTGCAAATTAATCTTTCAAATGAATCTTACCTGTTAATCTTCAAATCTTAAATAAATTTTTACAAATTAACAAGAAACAAGTTACTTAATTGAGATTATGTTTTAAAAATTTGATTGATTTCAAAAATCTATAAGTGTTCAATACTTAGGATTTTTTAATATAAAATGATCAAATTGTGAGATATAAAATATATCAAGTAAAAATTTTAGTAAGTGTTCATACTAATTCATGTTTCTTTGTGTATTCCAGATGGCTTAGTTAAAGTTCGAACCAAAGCATAATGTGGCAGCTTATCTAAATGAAGAAGCTAGAGAAGCATCTGGATATGAAGAGATTATCCGATTTCTTCTAAGAACTAAGTATGTATATGCCATGTGTGCAAGACCAGCTATCAATGCAAATTGATAAAGAGATTTTAGAGAACAGCAGAGATAGAGAGATGATGAAGGAAATAAAGTACTCAGAGCATTTGTGACCAATGACAGAATGACAGAGGTTTCTGAGCAAGCAATCAGTGTAGCTCTTAGACTTGGATAGAATGAGCCTCAAGACTTAGCTGAGTACACATTTGGTGAATGTAGAGAAGTTTTCATGATGATTGGTCACCCTGACAACTTTCCTATGAAACAATTCTTCAGGGCAAGGGTGAAAATCATTGGAAGTTACTTTGTTACATATTCCAACACTCCATGTCCAAGAGAAGTGCTGGATGGAACTCATTCTCAGTGGACATTGCATCTCCTATCATTGCCTTAGCCATAAACAGAAGATTTAACATGTCTAAATGGATAATGAATGGATTCATATTCAATCTAGAGAAAGGCAAAAGGAATAAGTATTTGATGTATCCAAGATTCCTTCAGTTGATCATCAATGAATATCATCCCAATCTATATGTACATGGAGTAGAAGGTGATAGGCTTGAGCTTGAGCACATGTCAGAGATTGTGTACAACAGATTAGCTATCATTAATGAAGCTCCAAATGTTCCTTTATTTGATTATATGAGCAATGTTGCAATGGATGAGGTTGATATTCATCAACAACATTTTCATTTGACTGAGGAGGAACCAGTAGACCCAAATGACTTAATGATGATGTAGTTGAAGAGATCATTGAAGAAGAGGAGGATGACGAAGATGAGGATGAAGAAGAACAAGAAGATGATGATAATTCTTCTGATGATGATAATGATGATGGTAATGGAGATAATCAAGGAGGTGAAATTGAAGTACATGAATAAGAAGTAAATCAAGATATGGATACTGAAGCGACCTCATCTGATCAGCAAGATGAGACTGCTGTTCATGATGAAGGAGATGATGAAAATATTGATGCTAATTTAGATCAAAATCAACCAATTGATTTTGAATATCTTGATGCCATTCTATTAGAGCCTATCATTCAGAATGTGATCGCTAATGAACCATCACATATTTAAGAGGCTCAGAATGTGATTGATGAGTTAGTTATGAAACAAACCAATGATGTTTGTGTTCAAACAGAGATTGATAGTGATAATGATATGTTAGATGAGTTGAAATCAAAGATAGTTGATCAAGATGAATTGATAAAAATATTATAAGAAGAGAATGCTTTGTTAAAGCAAATAACGAAAAGAAAGAATTGATGATGAATGATCTTGAAGATAAAGTTAAGTGATTATCTGAAGAACTTGAAAAGTTAAAAAAAAGTATGACTGAAAAGGAGAAAGAATCAGAAGTGATTGTGATTAAGAAGGTGATTGAGAAAGAGTCTTAAGAAGATGTTAATGTGAAGCTTTCTACAGCTGATAAGGGTAAAAGAAAATTAGATGAAGTTGAGACACCCATTGCTCCATCAAAGATTCAGAAGATTGCTGTTGTAGATGATATTGTTGAAGAAAATATTCAAGAACAAATAGAAGCACTGGATGATATTGATTCATATCTACCAGATGAATGGTATGATGAAGTCTTGGAAGATGAAGATATGTGTGATGTAGTTGATTCTCCTATCACTAATGTTCAAGATGATATCCCAATAGATTTTGAAGATAGATATAACTATCTTATCAAGAAGAAATATAATAGGGTATTCCTTGATGGTCTCACAGTGACTCAAATAAATGAAGAATATGAAAAGTGCATAATTGCAGGGTCTTCAGCACCTATTGATCCCAATGAGACTATTTTAGAACATGGTGAATGGGCTCCTATGAGTGAAAGTTTAAATGTAGATGATATTCCTGTGACTGAATTGCACCATCCAGATCCTGAAAATATGAGTATTCGAGCTCTAAGGACATGGTTGCAATCAAGGAATTATCCATGGAAAAGGCTCAAAAGACTTCAAAGTGAATCTTTAAGAAGATTAGTCAAAAGCTTTCAAGAAACAGAAAAGATGTGCAACAAATGATCATACTAGATATGGACAACCCACAATATCTGGAGATTACAAAAAGAACCAAAATCCTTAAACCTCAAGAGATTAAGTCCATGGAGTTAGTAAAAAGAACTCATGAAAAGAAAAAGGTGTTGATGGTTATGTTTCCACAAACGGAGCAGAGTGCTTATAGAGTTGATTTAGATAAAAAAACAACTGTGGAACAAGGCTAGATCTGCTGGAGATTTGGTACGAAATGTGTTACAAATAGGACAATCAATTTCAGAGCTGTTAAATGCTATGATTGTTCCTGATAAGACAAAGAAGTGAAGATAGTGGCACGGAAGTATGATGAGGTATTTGATGCTTTTCTGATTAAAAGAGTCAATGCAATATGTGATGTCTATCACTTTTATTCAAGCATCATAATACTCCCTGTCCAAGACTTGAAAGAATTACATAAGTTACCTCTCATTAACCCTTCAAAGGCTGTAAGGGGAGAAAACTTTGTAAAATTACTTAACAGAGGAATTTCGAGAATGCCTGCTTTTCTTCAAACCAGATGCGATCAAGAAGACAAAATGTAATTTTAAAAAATTTTAAAAAAAGAGTCAAAGGAGAATCAAGTGCATCTACTGATATAGATTATTTAAAAGCTTTTGGAGATACATATTTGAAAAAGTGACAAATCCAGGATTAAAGGTTATAGATGGTACTCAAACATCCAAACCAATCCTGAGATGGTTCTATGATTCCACAGACTTTAACCTTAAGCTGGTTAGAAATGAAAATGACTGGGATGAAGATATGATTAGTTTATTTGGAGTATTTGAGTTGAAACTCCTTCACCCGAGCTACATATCTTTTTTGTCTAATAAAAAGTTTGAACAAGTGACTTCTAATGAAGTTGAACATGATAGAAAGTATTTCATGACTATCATTAAAGTCATGAATGTTGCAATGGAAAGGATTTTGTTGAGAAAGGCAATGGCTTATGCAAATATAGTGAAGAAAAACATAGAAAACATAGAGTTCATGAGAATCTCAAGCAAAGGAGTGCTGGAGATATATACAAAAGATAATGCAAATCCAATTGAGATGTATGCAATTATGGATATAGATGGCTTATCTAAAGAAACACTGTTAGTGATAGAGACAATGGAGATAAAGACAATTAATTCAAAGCCAGAACAAGGGATTTTGGCAGAGAAATTCAAGTCATCAATAAAGAAGGCACTGAGAGAACTTGAGCTGTATAAAGAGAAGCCAATGTTCAAAGTGAAAGAAGAACCAGAAGATGTTTTTGACTGAAGACCTATGCAAATCTTAGGGGGAGTATTTTGAAGCCCTAGAAGATTAGCATTTAGTCTTTAGTTTTAGTTTTTGTAATAGTTAGGGACTTGTTTTTAAATATATGTTCCTTTTGTTTCTTTGATTAGTATAAATAGGATTATATATATTTTGTGCAGGTAGACGTTTAGAGTGGTTCAGAGAACACTTAGAACTCTCTTAATTGTACTTAGAGTGGTTCAGAGAACACTTAGAACTATCTCAATTGTACTTTATAATCCTTTGCAACTATCAATAGAATCAATCCATTTGAACCTATCAAAGCTTCTCTTGATCCAGCTCGCAGTTGATGATATGCTGAATGAACCTAGGATACATGTAGAATGTTTCCCTTTGAAGATTTCCATTGAATTTATTTAGCACAAACCTGGAATAGTTGAACCGGAGGCCTTTTACCAACTTATGAACTAGGCATCCTAGTTCATAGGGAATTTGATCCCATCCCCCTGATTTGTTAGATAGATAGTGAAAAACGATGTGGAGTAGGAACTTCCAGTAGTAGGAGAGGTTGAACTTGTATATCGTTGACCTGCTCACATTGCCACCATATCCCATTTGGGTATAGGTGTCCTCCAAATTAGATTTGGGGAATTCTGTAGGAGAACCCTCATCATAAAGCTCTAAGTGCTCCCTGATGGTTTTGTTCAGACATGACTAATTCTTGGCCACAGATTCTTGTCCTAATAACCCTAACTCCGTTCAGGGTGTCAATCTAACCATTAGCCCAACATCGGCCATTGGTTGGAGTAAACGGTGGGGTTAATGGCGAGAGCTTGTAATAGGTGGACTGAATCAGAAACTGGATGATTTCAGAGAAGTTGGTATCCTTTGAGGAGTCAAGGATCACGACTTGGTTGTGCTGAGGGTTTAGAGCCATTGTTGAAAGAGATTAGGAAGAATAGGGTAAGTTTAAGAGAGTGAAAGTGAAGATGAAGAGTTCTTAAGGCTTGCAAATAGGTAAAAGGATTAATGAGAGAGGTCGGAAGTATTCAAATGTGGTAAATTTGCGGATGGATAAGGTGAAATGATAGTTTGGGGTATGATTTGAAAGGAGCGGTAAGGATAGGTCATTTAAATATTTCGATATCATTAAGAAAATCTTTACCTTTTTACAGAGTGGGGCCCAAAGATTTACGTTACACAGTAAAACTTTCTTCCGAGAGTATGAGTCTTCCGAGTGTAATATCTTTCGAAGCCAAACTTACTTTCGAAGGTAAGATAGTCTTACTTCTGAGATTAAGAAAGTCTTCTGAATAAAAAGTTTTATTGCTTCAAAATAGATTTGATAATACTTTGAATGTTCTTCCGAAGCTTAAATCCTTTCCGAATATAATACAAGGTTAGAGAAGTTTTCTTTGGAAGATAAGTAAAGATATCTTCTGAGGAAAGTCTCTTCGGAAGGACTCACACTTAGAAAATTTTGAAAGAAATACCTTTGTAACAGGGCTTAGATTGTTTGACATAGACAAAACACATATTATAGAAGAAAGGCTAGTCAATGTTTATCATCCCAATAGCTGTAATCAGATATTTAAATCTTAGTTCATCAAATGCTTTTGTGAACATATCAGCATATTGTTCATTTGAGTCAACTTTGACTAGTTTGATCAGATGCTTCTCATGAATATCTTTAATAAAGTGGTACCTGATGTCAATGTGCTTTGTCTTAGAGTGCTTGACGGATTTTTGTAGGGGAAATGGAACTCTTGTTGTCAATGTGAATGGGAGTTTTCATGAAATTGAAGCCATAATCTAAAATCTGATTTTGAATCCACAGCAGCTGAGCACAGCAACTAGCAACAATGATGTATTCAGCTTCAACAGTTGATGTTGAAACACAAGATTGCTTCTTGCATTGCCAGGAGATTATCCTTCCACCAAGAAATTGACATATTCCTAATGTTGATTTCTTTTTGATGTTGCAGCCACTATAGTCACTATCAGTGTAGCTATAGCTATTAAAGTCTTGATTTCTAGGATACCAGAGGCCCAATTTAGGAGCTCCTTTGAGGTATCTTAGGATTCTCTTCGCAGTAACTAGGTGAGACACCTTTGGAACAGCCTGATATCTTGCACAGATGCAGGTTGCAAACATAATATCAGGTCTATTGCTATGAGATACATTAGAGATCCAATAATTTCCCTATCCTGATGTTGATTAGTATCCTCCCCCTCGGAGTCAGGTTAAAGATTGTGATTTCTAGGCATAGGTGTGTTTGCTGGCTTGTAATCCTTCATTCAAATCTTTCGAAAATGTTATTGACATATTTAGATTGATTGATGAAGAAACCATCTTTCATCTGCTTCACCTAAATTCCAAGGAAAAAGTCCATTTTTCCCATGGAACTCATCTCAAACTTCTTCTTCAAAATGCTTTCAAAGTCTTTGCATATTTGGTCATTTGAGGAGCCAAATATGATGTCATCAACATAGACTTGTACTATCAAAATGTATTTTCCAGTCTTCCTTATGAATAAATTCTTGTCAATAGTTCCTCTGGTGTAACCATTCTTCATGAGAAACTGAGACAAAGTCTCATACCATAGCCTAGGTGCTTGGTGTAACCCATAAAGAGCTTTGTCCAATTTACACACGTAGTTAAGATGCTGTGGGTCTTCAAATCCTAGAGGTTGGCACACATAGACTTCTCTGTCTATATCCCCATATAGAAAAGTACACTTGACATCAAGCCGGTAAACTGTAAAGTTCTTGGATGTTGCATAAGCAAGAAAGATCCTTACTGCCTTAAGTCTTGCAACGGGTGCAAAGACATCGGTGTAATCAATTCCTTCTTCTTGACTGTATCCTTGAACTATTAGTCTTTCCTTGTTCTTGATAATCAATCCTCTATCATCCTTTTTGTTTCTGAATACCTATTTTGTGCCAATAGGTACTTTACCAGATGGTAGTGGACATAGGTTCCAAACCTTTTGTCTTTTGAATTGAAACAATTCCTCTAGCATTGATTCAACCCAACTACTATCCTTGAAAGCTTGTTCTTCCTTTCTTGGTTTCATCTATGAGAGGAAGCATGAGTACAAGCAGACATTTCCATTATGAGTTTGTCTTTTGTTTTGATACCTTCAGAAACAGCTCCAATGATGCTTTCAGTTGGGTGAGTGTTGTGAATTCTGAGCCAAGGGATTACATCCAATTGCATGGAGAGATCTAGATTTGAAATTTTTTCCTTAAGATTGTGAACATTTGTACCAGCTGGGGTTTCACACTCATTCAATAAGGACTGATTGAATGAAGAAGGAACAACATTAGTAGTTTTTGATGTAAAATAACATTGATAGTTGCCTGTTCTTCTTGATTGCTACTTCCATCAGCTTGGTGTTGTGCAGCGTTTGAGTTGTCACTTGATGAGTTTTGAGGCTCACTTTATGGATAACTGGTGGAAGCTCCACTTGTTATCTTGATTGGAGCTTGAGTTTTAGAAATTCTTAGAGAACTTGGAAGAGGTCTGTGTAACTCAAACAATTGATCATCATCTAAGTCATTTTGAGTTTTTGTTCTAGCTCAAACATTCTCACAAGAAGGTTTAGAATAGTTTGGAAATAGTTTTAGATTAAAGATATGATTAGGGCTATTCCCCTTAACACAAGGAGTGTACTCATTAACAACAATATTGGATGATTTCTCAAATTGTTGATTCTTGATGTTGTATACTCTATAGGCTTTTGAGCTTGAAGAATATCCAACAAAGATAGCACCATCTAATTTTTCAGCAAATTTTGCTAAATTTTTCTTTGTGTTAAGTATGGTACACCTGTTACCAAAGGACCTAAGAAAACCAATGAATGGTGGTCTTTTGTTCCATAACTCATAAGGGTTTTTTTTATAGGGCTTAACAATAAGAACTCTATTCTACACAAAGCATGCAGTGCTGACTGCCTCTGCCCAGAATATTAGAGGCAGCTCTGAATCAGCTAACATAGTCCTAGCAGCCTCAATAAATGTCCTATTTCTCATCTCAGCAATACCATTCTGTTTAGGAGTCTTAGGAGCACTATAATGTCTTGCAATCCTTTTTAAGTTACAGAATGAGTCAAGAACTTCATTCTTAAACTCAGTCCCTTGATCACATCTAGTTATTTTAACCTTATGATCAATTTGATTTTCTATTTTAGAATGAAAGACTTTAAAGTTTCAGCAGTTTCATTTTTAGTCCTTAAAAAGAACACTCATGTATATCTAGTAAAGTCATCAACAATCACAAGGCAGTATGATTTCCTTCCGACGCTCATTATACTTGTAGGACCAAATAGATCCATGTTCAATAAGTGTACTGGAGTGGTGATAGAGTTAACTTCTTTGGATTTATGAGGGACCTTGTGTTGCTTTCCTTTTAGACATGCAACATAGTTATCCTGATAGAAAAATTCCTTTTTAGGCAACCCACGTACCAAGTTTTTTAGCCAAGTTATTCATGGTTTTAAAATTAGCATGACATATTCTTTTATGCTATAAAGTTGAATCGTCTCCATTTGCTTTGGAAAGAAAGCATGATACTTCACCAGTAGGGAAGTATTTTTCATATCAAGCTTATGCATATCCCCTTTTCTGGGAGATCTAAGAAGCACTAATTCTTGAGGAATTGTCATCCCAGGTCTGAGGATAATGCACTCATGTTCTATAAAAAGCATGTGGTGCTTGTGATCACAGAATTGAGAAACACTTAACAGATTGTGTTCAAGCTGTTTGATAAAGTTTACTTTGCCGATTTTTAACTTACCATTAAGTACACTACCTCTGCCAGAAATGTATCCTCTGGTTTCACCTCTGAAAGGATCTCAGCATCTAGTTTGATCAATTAGATTAGATTTGCAGCGGAATTAGCACACGAATTAACAAATTCAAACGAGAACACAAGAGATTTATCAATGAAACAGTACGGTTATAGAATAAGAGAGAGTTTCTGCTAAAAGATATATTTCATTCAATATAAGCTTCGGCAACTTACAATTAGGTCATCTTTCCTTTTATAGGGAAAGATGACGTCAGCTGATGTCACTTGATAGTGAAATCTCTGTTATTATAACAAACTACTGAAAGTTAACACAACTATGAAGATGTCAAACAACTGAAATCTTCTTACAAAAATACTAAGTGTTAACTATCACTACAACTACTGAAACGAAACTACTGAAACTACAACGACTGAAGAACATGCTCTTCAGTCGTTTTACAAGTACTGAAAGAGAAAAGAAAACTACTGAAAAGAAAAGACTGAAAGGAAACCATCACAATAACTGAAGAATACTTCTTTAGCTGTTGTGACAAAGTCTGAAGGCTTCAGTACTTGGACTTCAGACTTGAACTTCAGTTGTTATCATCAGCTGATGTCTTCAGTTGTTGTCATCAGCTGATGTCTTCAGTCTTTGTCTTCAGTCTTTGTACTTCAGCTGTTGATCTTCAGTAATTTATTTTTCAACTGTTTATCTTCAGTACTTTAGTCTTCAGCTGTTAAAGTCTTCAGCACTTTAGTCTTCAGCTGTTGATATTCAGTACTTTAGTCTTCAGCTGTTGCTTGTCAGTCTTTGTCAAATAGCTGATGAGGCCTTCAGCAGTTGCTGTGATGTCTTGTGGGACTTAAAGGTTTTTTGATCTGGCTTATTGGTTCTTTTGGTCCAACAAACTCCCCCTGAACCAATGCAGCCAAAACCTTTAAGCTTATTGAAGTGTCCCACTTATTAAGGCAGAAAGATTGGTCTTTTGTCTTCTAGATCAGCTCAGAAGTGACCCTTGTGAGCATAGGCCTGGGAAGAAGTCTCAAGAATCTGATTGGCAAAGGATGGATGGGAACTCTGTCTTTGGGAACTAGACACAAGCTATTACCGCATCCATGAGATCTACTTTCCAACTATGAGCCTATATGATTCTCTGGCGTAGGCTTCTAAAAACACAATCTGTTCCTCCATGGTTAGCTCTTCAGCCTCACCTTCAAAGAATCCTTCTGGCCCATAGAACTCAGATAGGTATTTGACCAGTTTTCCATTTTTGAGCTCCACTGTTGTGATCTCTCTGTAAGCAAATTCATCCGGTGATTACCCTCAAGTAACAGTTGGAGCTCATCCTTCCTGATTTCATCAAGCCTCTTATACACCAGCCCCGTTTACACCATTCTATTTTCCAGTATCTTTTGTGGGGGCATATTTGATGTATAGGCCTTCTTGAAATCTTCAAGGATCTCCCAGGGTGATACTACAATGGCAAGTGTGATCACTGCATCAACAATCTTTCCACTTGCCCATTGTATCTCTGAGGAACGTTTTTCTTTTGAATTCTGTGAGACACCCTAGGATCAGGCCAAATCCTCACTCTCTCTTTCTGATATTGAAATGTATGCTTGAGAGTGTATAATCTCTGAGCTTGCTTCCTTATGCTTATGATTGATGAGGAGGCTGCATATGCTTTGTCTACCCTCTTTAACAACTCCTCATCATGTAGTTTGTGATGCTCTTCTTTTCTATCTTCACTTTAACTGTTTGTCTTTGAAGCTCGGGAGTAATTATCAGAGGGAGACTTTTGGCCTTAGGCAACTGAATGACAGCTGATATTGGCAGCCTCTCTTCTTCCTCATCATCATCTTCTTCTTCATCTTCCAGCCTCAACACCCTTCTCTTCCTCTTCAAGGGTGCATCATCGCTATTGGTTTATGGGAGAGGGAGTTGGTTTAGTGGGTTGTGGTAGTGGTTGTTTTGTTGTGGGAATTTTAGCAGGCTGTTCTAGCAGTTTGGATATGAGTGAAGATTTGGTTTGCTTGTCTAGAGCAGTCCTGTTCCCAGCACCTGCTTCACTCAGGGCTTCTATGACCAGCCCTTTGGTAAATACTTCAGACGAATAGAACTTGGTGGTTATTGCCAAGATACTGTCCCTGGTCCATGACTTGATCTCCAGGACTGATCTCCCCAGATACTTCGAAGTGAACCTTGCCATAGCCTCAAGTCTCTCCTTCTCTCTTGGCTATATAGCAAGTCTATCGGTTTTCTATCTCTTGCACCTCTAACTTTCGGATCTCTGAGTCAAGTTGGGCAGTATCAAAACCTTGCCTAAACAACTGATCAATGATGTTATCCATTGATCGACTGTGTTCGGCATCAGCTTCCTTTATCAGCTCATCCAACTTCTTCTCGGACTCCTTTTCTTTCTTCTTCTTCTTGTGTGTGACATGAAAGTCTTTTGCACTTTCAGTCACTTTCTCTATTTCAGTTCCTTCTCAATCTCCTTCTCCTTCTCAGTCTCCACAACCAACTCCATCTCAGTTTCCCCTCTTTCTCAACTTCTTTCTCTTTCACCTCCTCAATCCTCTTTCTCTTGATGGCTTTCACTGACTGAGTCTCCCCCTTTTTGTTGCATTGGTTGCAAGGGTTTGACTGTCAGAAAGCTTCTTAGCCACAACATCCTCCACCAGGGGTTGTATAAAGAGAGAAGCCTCTCATCAAGGGTTTTGATCACTATATCAGTGATAATGGGTGTGATGAGAGGCAGGGAGTTTTGAAAGATAGCAGCTATTTGCTCAGGGGGGTTCTGTCCCTGAGAAATAGTGCCAGAAGGAGAGGCTGGTGGTCGAGATTTTAGGAGTGGTTCGGTGTTTGTGAGACCTTCAGATGAAGGTGCCATCTGTTGGACTTGATTCTTGAAAGAGTTGGGCAAGTAGCTCTTTTAATCTACTTACCTCCTCCTCAAGAATAGTGTTCTGGGCTAGAACATCATAAAAGAAGCCCAGGTCATCATCAGTGTAACTGAATCACCTGACCTCCTGATTGGATCAGGATGTACATGTGCTGAGTGTGGCTCAGTATCACATGTGCCCCTTGTTCTTGGTACTGGGGACTTCCTGCCTAGGATTAGAACCCTCATCGGCAGTTGCCTCTGGTGAGGACTTAGCTATAGTACCAGCTTCATCCTGCTCATATGCTGAATCAGGGAAGTGGCAGCCTCACCAGATGTTCTGATCTCCTCTTCCACACTGGGAGATTGAACATGATAATCCCTATGCTGTGGGCTCTCAGCAACACTTTGTTCCTCCCTCTCATTGGTTGGGGTTTGAACAGTTGTTATAGGTTCCTGGGAGAGGGTGGAGTGTTGAGCTGAGTCAGCATTTTTGCAATAATAAGAGTTGGACTTTGAGGGGCGGTTGCAGTGGTGATGGGGTAGAAGCAGTGTGCACCCGGGGAGATTGGTGCTTTTCAATGGCAACCTCCTCAAGTGAGAAAGGTTCCAGATGTGTAGGTGCCCCTGATATGGTTGCTTCAGGCTCCTGTTGAGAGGATGCCTGAGCGGTTGAGGTTGGTGGAGTCCTTGTATCTACTGGGGGATTAATGCCAGTAGATATATCCTACCTTTGTGTTGCAGGGGCTCCTCAGAGAACTCATCTCCCTGAGTAGCCTTTTGGGCTTTTTGGATTTGGGTTTGGTGGGGACTTTGGATTTGGAGGTGGAGGCTGTGGTTTCCAGCTGCATGGTTTTTCGCAGCTTGGCAGCCTTTTTGAGTGTCTGGTCAGAGTTGTGCCTGGAGTATACCTCAGGCAATACAGCCATGGCAGGGACTCCAAGGCCAACAAGTCCCTCAGCTTTCAGTGGTTCTCTATAATGGCCATTATGAACCATGGATATAATATCCATCGGTTAGCAATAGGTTTTGAGGCCATATCCTTAAGTTCTAAAAATATTATTTCAGAAAAATTTAAGTCTTGTTGCTCAAGGATAAAGAATAATACCTGTTGCCACCTAGTTGACATTTGATCCCATGAAGAGGTTTTTGGGGCTAAGCAGACATTCACCATGTGGAATATAAGGCGTTCTGCATCATGGAAATGCTTCTTTAGGATGGTAGAAGCACTGAGGTTACCCGCGTATCCATGGTGGGCAAAGGATAGATCAGTGGTGCCCTTAGGATATCCAGTGGGGAAGGTGGCATCATTTAGTTTTAGGTTTGGCGAAGGATTTCCGGAGTGATGACCACCTTCTGGTTGTTGACGAATGACTGGAGAGAGACCTTGGCGTCATTCTCTCTAGTGAGGGTGACGTTCGTCCAGAACTGATGAAGGGATTCAGCATATATTGTTAGATTTAGGAGAAAGGTCGTTTGGTATTAGGAGTCGACCATAAGATCTATGGCATTGTCGAACTTGGTTCAGAATGATGATTTGGTAAGGTAGGCAACACAGTTGTGTCTGGGTTTGAGCTGCATGGTCGCCATGAATGTGAAGAGAGAGGTTTTAGAGTTTTTGAATGTTAGGTTATGAGAGAATGAAAAACTCTGAAGTTAGGGTTAGGTATTTATAATGGTTATGAAACAGCTGAAAGGAAACGACTGAAGGTTTTGGTGTTAGTCATCAGTTGTTTGAAACGACTGATGACATGGTTTTAACCTTCAGAGGTTGTAAACGACTGAAAGCTTGGTGTTAGTCATCAGTAGTTATAAACTACTGAAGACAAGGTTTTGCTTTCAGAGGTTGTAAACGACTGAAGACTTGTTGTTAACCATCAGTAGTTGAGAACTACTGAAGATATGGTTTTCATCTTCAGACGTTGTAAACAACTGAAGACTTGGTGTTAGTCATCAGTAGTTGTAAACTACTGTAGACATGGTTTTGCTTCAGTTTTGTAAACAACTGAGAACTTGGTGTTAGTCATCAGTAGTTGTAAAACTACTGAAGACATGGTTTTGTCCTTTAGTTGTTTGGATATGAAACAGCAGATATTGAAATCAGCTGAAGAGTACAGCTCTTGTGAATATGTATTCTTCAGAGCTTGTGAACAAATATAGTCTTCAGTACTTGTGTAAAATTACTCATCAGTACTTGTGGACAAAATTTGTTCTTCAGTACTTATTTGTGAAAGCTAGGTATCAGTAGTTATAACCACATCAGTAGTTGTAACTACATCAGCTATTTTCAACAAATAATGCACTTCAGTACTTTGAAGTATTTTAGTCTTCAGTAGTTATGAAAAATGCTGAAGACTAAATAACTCATCAGTACTTATATTTGACTTTTGTATACTAATGCTCATCAGTACTTGGCTGATCAGCACTAGTATCAGTCAATTTATTCCAGCTGCAACATACCAAGCCTTAGCACCAGATTTTGAAAAGTGGCACTATCTAAAGGCTTAGTAAATATATCTGCAAGCTCATCAGCACTAGGCACAAACTTTGGATCAATCAAACCTTTTTCATAATAATCCCTAATAAAATGATGTGTGATCTTAATATGTTTGGTCCTAGAATGCTGGACTGGATTCTTAACAATACAAAGAGCTGAAGCACTATCCATTAGTAATGGAGTCTTAGTCTCTGTAATGCCATAATCCAATAATTGATTCTGAAGCCAGAGTACCTGAGATGTACAACTTGCAGCAGGAATGTACTCAGCTTCAGCAGTGGATGTAGCAATTGATGTTTGTTTTTACTCTGCCAAGAAACTAAACAATTGCCTAGGAATTGGCATCCTCCAGAAGTTGTTTTTCTGGTCACTTTACATCCTGCATAGTCACTATCAGAGAAAGCAACTAATTTGCAAGAATGCCCAGTGGAATACCAAAGTCCTAGTGATTGAGTACCTTGCAAATATCTAAAGATCCTTTTGACTGCAATCAAATGGGATTCTTTAGGTGCAGCCTGAAATCTAACACAGACACATGTTGCAAACATAATGTCTGGTCTAGAAGTGTAGGTACATCAAGGACCCAATCATACATCTGTAAAGGGTTTCATCAACCGCTTTACCTTTCTGATCAACATCCAGTTATGTGGTGCTGCTCATGGGAGTAGAACAGGGCTTACAGTTTTGTAAATCAAACTTATTCAAAAGATCTTTTGTATATTTGGACTGATGAATGAAGGTTCCATCAGTCCTTTGTTTGATTTGCAAACCCAGAAAGAACTGTAATTCTCCCATGGCACTCATTTCAAACTTCATTGCATTAAATTTGTAAATTCATCACACAACTGTGGATCAGAGGATGCAAATTATATCATCAACATAAATTTGAACAAGTAGCTTATGCTGTCCCACTTTCTTTATGAATAAAGTTTTATCAATGGAGCCTCTAGTGAAATTATTTTGTAGAAGAAAATTTGATAATGTTTCATACCAGGCTCTAGGAGCTTGTTTCAACCCATAAAGAGCCTTATCAAGCTTATACACCCAATCAGGATGTTTATTGTCCTCAAAACCTGGTGGTTAACACATAAACTTCCTCTTTTATTTTACCATATAGAAAAGCACTTTTGACATCCATTTGAAAAACTTTAAGATTATGAAAGGCAGCATAGTCTAAGAACAATCTAATTGCCTCCAGTCTGGCTACAGGGGCAAAGGTTTCATCATAATCAATACCTTCTTCTTGTGCAAACCCCTGTACAACCAGCCTGGCCTTGTTCTTAACAATTTGGCCCTTTTCATCTGTTTTATTCCTAAACACCCATTTAGTGCCTATTGCACACTTACCTTGGGGTAAAGGAACAAGCTCCCATACTTGCTGCTTTTTGAACTGAAGAAGCTCAAGCTGCATTGCTTCAACCCATCTATTGTCTCTTAGTGCAACATGGTAGTTCTTTGGCTCTTGCTGACTGATGAAGAGAGCATAGAAGCAGAAATTGGACAATTGACTTCTTGTTGAAACTCCAGCATTGATATCACCAATGATTTGAGACATTGGGTGATTCTTCAGCTCTTGATAAATAATGAGATCTGTGCAAGTGTTGTAGGACCTTCAGCAGCAACAGATGGTGATGCAGATTCTTGAAACCATGTTGGAGATGGCAACTCAAATGAAGTAGAGGATTCAGAAATCTCATCAGCATTTGTTGTGGATAGAACTGCTGAAGCTACAAGAGCATCAGGTTTAGATGACTCAGGCAGTTGGTCACTAAACCTGAAAAGGTGAGTACTGGCTACATCATCATTAGTACCACCAGGTGGAGAACAGTTGACAGGAGCAATAGCTGGAACCTGATAAGGAACATATTGCAGTATGTCCAAATCAAATAACTCCACAGGGTTTTGTGAATCTTGTCCTTTGGAGATTCATAAACTTCACATGTAAAGTCTCATCAACTATCTTTGTTCTACAGTTGAAAACTTATATGCCTTGCAAGTTGATGCATAACCAACAAAATACCCTGCATCCACCTTTGATTCAAACTTCTGGAGTGGATTGCTTGTGTTGAGAATGTAACAGGGACACCCAAATGCTCTAAAGAATGAAATCAAAGGGGCCAAATGATGTAGGACTTCATAAGGAGTCTTCATCAACCTTTTATTCACTAACACTCTATTGTACACATAGCAAGCTGTGTTGACAGCTTCAGCCCAAAAGGTCAGTGGCAAACCTGAATTAGCCAACATTGACCTTGCAGCTTCAATGAGGGTCCTACTCTTTCTCTCCACCATTCCATTTTGTTCAGGAGTTCTTGGAATGCTGAACTGCCTTTTAATTCCCTTTGATAAGTAGAAGTCATCAAGTGTATGATTTCTAAATTCTGTGCCATTATCACTCTCACACACTTGACTGGAAGGGAATACTGCTTCTCCACATATAACACAAAGTTCATAATAGCTTTTGCAGCTTCATCTTTGGAATGCAAGAAGAAAGTCCATACAAATCTGGAGTAATCATCCACAATTACCAGACAGTATTTCTTCTTTGCCATGCTCATCACTCTGACAGGACCAAAAAGATCCATATGCAGTAATTGCAAGCAGGCAATGGACTTTGGCTCTTCTATTGAAGGGAATGAGACTTTGTGTTGTTTCCCCTTTAAACAAGCAGTGCAGTTGTCTTCACATTTGAACTCCTTCATAGGCAACCCTCTTACTAAACCATGGTGTATCAGCTGGTTCATGTTTTTGAGATTCACATGACCCAGCCTTCTATGCCATAAAGTAGATTCTTGAGGAGAAGCCTTGGAGAATAAGTAAGGATGGCCTTTTTGATCTATTTTCTTGGAGAGATCTAAGGCATATACTCTTCCTGTCCTGTTGGCCTTCAGGAGAGTACGATCATCCAACACCTTGTCAATCAATCTCAGAACTTTGGATGACAGAATCCTGCAGTTCTGACTGGTGAAAATAGCAACATGGCCTTTATCACACATTTGACTAACACTCAAGAGGTTGTACTTGAGATTCTCTACATGGTTAACATCATCAAACCTTATTTAACCATTGGAAACAAAGCCTTTATCAATGATATAACCCTTAGCATCATTGCCAAAAGAGACAGACCCCTTCTTTCCTTAAGAGTAGTCATGAAGAAGAGAGATGCTCCCTGTCATATGCATTGATCCTCCACTGTGTACATACCAGATGCTTCTTTGGCATGCTGAAGAACCCTGCAATCATCACAACAAATTAGTTAGGTTTTGATACCCAAACCTTTTTAGTTTTGGGTCTGTTCTTATCAACAGATGTAAACTAACTGGTTTGTTATGAATAACAGCCTGAGGTGATAGAGATGGCGTAGAAGAGGAATCCTTTGGCTTGGATTTCCTTTTCTGTGGTTTCAGCACAGGAGCATCTAATTGGTTGACTCTCCCTAATAGATGTTGAACCATCATAACAAGTTGTGTCTGATTTTATGATAAAGCTTTCAGCTCATCAGACACATTAGTACTTGAGTTTGATGGATTCCTGTGTTGTACCATCTTCATTTGAGCAACCTCAGCTGTTGCCTGATTTACCCCTTCCCTTTTGGATTTCTTTTAGGACTTTGGGGTTACAGGTTTTGATCTTGCTGGTACAAACTTGGTCTCAAACTCAGTTTTCATTTTGTCCATTTTCTTTTTAATGGTCTCATTATGTTTGAGTTTGGAGCCCTTTTTATACCAACAATCATCAGTAAGATGATTGAATAAGCCACATATTTCACATGGCTTTTTCTTCATCTTTAGTTGATCATCTGCTGAAGAAGATGAAACAACTGAAGACTTGTTCTTCAGCAGTTTGCTATCAGTACTTGCGGTTTTCTTCCTTGCTGTACTTGCTTTACTGATATCTTCTTCAGTAGTTTTCCCACCCTTTCTACTTGTAGTTTTCTTCCCTCCAGTACATGCAGTAGAATGGGTTTGTTCTTCAGGTGTTATAACACCTGAAGTGATCATCCTTTTGATCATGTGAGTGTCAGCATTTGAACCATCAGCTGTTTCTGCATCAGCTGATTGGTTTTGTGATGAATTAATGCTGACTTTAACCTCTGATAGGGCTGTATCAGATAGTAGATCACATGATGAGAAGGATTGGTCATTGCTTTCTCCTTCAGATTCTACTTCTGCTCTAAAGTAAAATCTGTAGGAGGAACAGTCTGATTATAACCAATGCCAAACTTCACATTGGAAGCTGATTGCTTGCTAAGAAGCATTTCAAAACCCTTGCAGGATTGTACCTAGCGATCACACTCTACCTGAGTAGCTGCAAGTGTTTCCTTGAGGTCTCTATACTTCTCTAGAAGTACCTCTTCCCTAGCCTTATCATTAGTGATTTGGCATTTATGTTTATAAATCTCATCATTCTCATCATTAAGCACAGACTCAAATTCAACTTTTTTTTTGGAAATTATTTGCTCTAGCTCAAGGTTTTTGTTAATTAAAGCTACATTTGCTTCTCTAATAGATGTAAATGTGGCTATGCATGATTCAGAACATAACTTGGCTTTGGCCTCAGAGGATACCTGTGATTCCTGTGATATGGAGGCATTGGAGGATGAGCTATCAGCAGACTCCAGGGCCATGAGAGCAAGGTTTCCAAAAGGATTGTCACCACCATGTTGACCAGCACCAGGAAACAGTTGTTCATGACCAGACATATCATCTGGTAAACTGCTCCAGTCAACAACTCCTAGGGTGAAAAAGCTGTGTTGTTGAGGTTGAGATTGTTGATGAGATTGGGATGGTTGAGGCACAGGAAGAGCATGTGGTTGTTGAGCAATGGGTGCTTGAGCTTGACTGGTCTATGGCATGAAAAGCAGGGGTAAGGATATGGCATAGGACTTTAAGGAACAAAGTATGCAGGTGATGACTGAGCTTGTGATGGATGACCAGAACTGGTGGAATGTTGCCCTTTATTTTATGAGCTATTGCTTGGGAAGGTCACAAAGGGTGCAGATGAGTTAGATCGAGATGATCTACACTCTCTAGCAAAGTGTCCAAGCCTATGGCACTTGTGACACCTCAACTTGCTCTTGTCAAAACCAACTTTGGTTTTGCCAGAGAATCCAAGGAATTTCCTACCAGTTCTTTTGTAGAACTTTTGAGATCTGATATTGATCATTGCCATTTGGCTCAAAATATCCATCTCTTCCAGATCATCATCTGGAATGCCCTTCAGATCCTCCATCAAAAAGCATAAGTTATCACTGCTACCACCTGAACTACCATCAACACTAACAAAAGCATGTTCAGTATTAGTAGAGGAATCAATATGCTCATCATAGGCACTCTCTGATGCAGCATATTCTGACTCCTAACCTATCAGTGCAGTATTACCTGATATAAAGTCATCAGTGAGCTTACCAGATGATGACAACTTCCTTTTCTGTTCTACCTCTTTTTCAAATGTAAGCAGTTTCCCATGAAGTTGGGTGAGAGATAGAGTGCTCAGATTTGCACTAGAGCGTAGGACAATAATGTATGTGTCCCATCTCTCAGGCAGGGATCTGAGGAATCGGTTGTTCATCTGGCTATTTGAATACTCTTGTTTAACCATTTTCAGCTCAGAAATCAAACATGAGAATCGCTCAAACTGTTGAGTCAGAGTCTCACCCTTCCTATTAGAGAATGTCTCATATTGTTGGGCGAGGATTTCCTTAGTGTTTGCTAAGACCTCATCAGTTCCTTTGAATTGTTCCTTCAGAGCAACCCAGAGATCATGAGCAGTTTCATGATGCAGAAGCTCTGAATAGATTTCATTAGGCAGTGCCATGGCCAGAATTCCATAGGCTTTAGCATCAATTTCGAACAGCTTTAGATCTTCGTCCGAATATTGATCAGGTTTCTTCGGAACCTTCTCATTTGATTCAGGAACGCTCACCATAGTCTTGTATGGTCCATGCACCATTGATTTCCAACAACCAGCGCTGTTGATAGACAGATGATGGAGCATACGTCGTTTCCATATGTTATACTCACTCCTAACAAGCATCGGAGGCTTTGTTGAGGAGCCAGTATTATGAGGATCAATTGTTGGTGTCGCCATTTCAGAATTCAGACAAATTCAAGGTGAACTAAACAAATTTAGCTCAAAACCACTTAGAACCTCAAATTGAATGGCCAGAAGCAATAGAAACTCAATCTCTATAACCGATGCTTGCAAATTTGCTAATTCGATCAAACGTAGATAGCAAAAGAGCAGTTTCAATGATCAATTGTTAACTCGATCAATGATTAACCGGCTCTGATACCATTTGAAAGGATCTCAGCATCTAGTTTGATCAATTAGATTAGATTTGCAGCGGAATTAGCACACGAATTAACAAATTCAAACAAGAATACAAGAGATTTATCAATGAAACAGTACGGTTATAGAATAAGAGAGAGTTTCTACTAAAAGATATATTTCATTCAATATAAGCTTCGGCAACTTACAATTAGGTCATCTTTCCTTTTATAGGGAAAGATGACGTCAGCTGATGTCACTTGATAATGACATCTAACTGTTATTATAACAAACTACTGAAAGTTAACACAACTATTGAAGATGTCAAACAGCTGAAATCTTCTTACAAAAATACTAAGTGTTAAATATCACTATAACTACTGAAACGAAACTACTGAAACTACAACGACTGAAGAACATGCTCTTCAGTCGTTTTACAAGTACTGAAAGAGAAAAAGAAAACTACTGAAAAGAAAAGACTGAAAGGAAACCATCATAACAACTGAAGAATACTTCTTCAGCTATTGTGACAAAGTCTGAAGGCTTCAGTACTTGGACTTCAGACTTGAACTTCAGTTGTTATCATCAGTTGATGTCTTCAGTTGTTGTCATCAGCTGATGTCTTTAGTCTTTGTCTTCAGTCTTTGTACTTCAGCTGTTGATCTTCAGTACTTTAATCTTCAGCTGTTGATCTTCAATACTTTAGTCTTCAGCTGTTGAAGTCTTCAGCACTTTAGTCTTCAGCTGTTGATCTTCAGTACTTTAGTCTTCAGCTGTTGAAGTCTTCAGTCTTTGTCAAACAGCTGATGAGGCCTTCAGCAGTTGTTATGATGTCTTGTGGGACTTAAAGGTTTTCTGATCTGGCTCATTGGTTCTTTTGGTCCAATAACCTCCAAACTAAACAGGTCCTCAATCAAAATTTTGAAATTTTTGAAGAAGAGATCTGTTCGCTGTCATATGCATGGAGCATCCACTCTCCACAATCCATACATTTCTGTTTTTATCATGTAGATGTCCTTGCATATAAGGTGAGAAAGTTAATTACTATTGGAAACCCAAGCCTTATTGGTATTGGGTTCTTCCAATGTGGATAACATAATTGAACTAAAGTGTAAGCATGGGGTTCAATCGTGGTTTGGGAAGTGGAGGTCTGGGCTACAATATCTTCTCTGATCTTCCATTTCATCTTTTAGTTGACCGGTGAAGCTGAGCTTCATGAAGCTTGAGCAGCATTGCTTTCTTCCAAGGTTTCTTTCCTTTTAGAATAGACTTTCACAACCTTTTCTTCCGAAGCAGTCTTCTTTTTAGAAGGTTTCAAAGAAATCTCTTGTTCTTTACAATTTTTTTTGACTTGTCTTCCGAAGCTATTTTCCTTTCGAAAGAATGAGTTTCTTCCGAAAGCAGTTTAGCTTCGAAAGAAAGTTTTCCTTTTCTCAATATTTGAACCATGTGATAAGGTCCAAATGTAAAACTCTCCTTAACTTCTTCTTTATTAACATTATTTGCATAGTGTGTGTTTGCAGGATTGTAGTAACAATCTTTAGCCATGTGGTTATGCAGACCACACATTATGCATTCAATGTTACTCTTCATAGGATGTAATGACTGTTGTTTCTTGCATTTCTCAACAGTCTTCAGTTTCTGATCCTTTGGTTGGATAGGAGTGCTGGTACTATATTCTTTTCCTGGATCAGATTTCCCAACCACTTGAAATCCAGCTGAAATAAATACACCCTTTTGCTTTGGGTCTATTTTCAGCTTGGACTCAGCTACTTTCTTAGCAACATTCCTGGCTGCCTTGGCTTTGTTTCTTCTGGCTTTGTTGTTCAGAGGTTGTTCATTATAGGTGAGGATGGATTTTTCTATCTAATCCTACCCTGTAATGGTCTCTATTTTTGCATCATTCTTCTTCTTATAAGATAAAGAGTCAACAGATGGAACCTCTTGCTCTTTAGTATCACATCTTGGTTGTCTGATAGACTCATAAGAATATGGTGTAGCAATTTATTGGTTCCCAACCCACCTTTGTTTGATAATATATCTTTGAGTGGGAGGATGATGGAAGAATGGTTTCGAAGTTATGCTCTTCAATAGCATACTTCTTTGCTTTAGCCTCAGCTATAACAAGCTGGGCTTGAGCCTCGGTTAACTTAGAAATTAAATCTTTGATTTGAGTCCTAAAATTGGATTGTTCATGCTTTAAAAAGGACACAGTTTTCTCTAACTCGTCAATTTTCATTTCATAGTTAGATTCAGCCCTTTTAAAATTAGATTTTAAGATGTTTATGGACTCAATATCAGATTTGATTTCAATGTTATAGTCCTGATACAGTTTGACTTTAGCAATACAAGCTGGAGTGCAAAGATGTTCATATACCTTGCTGTCATCAGTTCCAGCTATGAGTGCTTAAGCAGGAGTCACTTCTTACACCATAAAGCTCCAGTCAACTTCTTGAGCAACAACAACCGTTTGTTGTTATGTTGAAGCGGCTTTATGTATGGTACGATGTATGGAGGCTTGAGTGGCTCCAGGGTTGGATTTTGGAGCTTTGCATTCCATGGCAAAATGACCAAGTTGATTACAGTTGTAACTCTTGGCCTTGGTTTTGTCAAAACCGAATTTGCTATTGGTTGGGTTTTAAAGGAACTGCCTTCCACTTCTTTCAAGAACTCCTTCACTCGATAAGTCAATAGAGCCAATTGTTGGACGATGTCCATGTACTTAACATCATCTGGGCTGAAGCATTCTAGATCATCATAGCAGAACAGAAAGTCGCTAGAATGTTCATTTCCTGAAACAAAGGCACAATTATCCGGGAACGGACTTGTTGAGCCTGTTGAGACCTTGGTGTCTCAGGAAAAGTGATATATGGCCCAGAAGAACATGGTTACTGCTGAGAGTAAGTCAAGTACTGTTAGGACTAGGGATTTCTTGATCCTTCACTAACAACTAGAGAATTGCTAATGGAAGGACCAGGGATTCTATTCATCTGGTGGCCTTTCCGAGTTTCCATCTCTACACGGTATCCATCAAGAATGTCAAATAGTTCAGTCATTATGAGAGTATTCAAATTCTCTATTCTCCTGATAGAGACAAAGTAGAAAGTACACTCTTGAGGGGGTGCACTCATGAACTTCCTTGATAGATCTCTTTTCTCAAGAGATACTCCAACTGGCTGAAGTGATGAGATAAGATCTATATACCTGAAATATTGCTGGCTCGGAGTTTCTCCAGTAATATAAGTGAAGTTTTCGAACCGCTGCTTCATAAAATCTTTATTTGAGTCATTAGAACAAGAGTACATCTGAGTCAAAGCATCGAAGAGTTATTTGGTTGTTGTGAAATGCTCAAAGCCTACCATAATGGAGTTTGATATGGCTGTAAGCAGTACAGTCATGGATTTGCTATCGATGTTTGTCTTCTTGCGGTCTTCATCTGAGTAATCTTCAACAGCTTTCTCTTTCATGGCACCTTTACCTGCCGGTGATGCCACTATTGATTTGTAAGGACCATCAGTGATAGATCTCCACATTTGGCTATCTTGATACTTAATAAAGCCTTCAATCCGCATACGCCAGGATCTGAAGTTTTCAGGAGTGATGATAGGGGCTTTAGTCATCGTTCCCATTTCAAATTCTGGTGATTCTTGGTTCATGGCCATTTTTAAGTGAGGTGAGTGTATGAGTGAAGAGTCAGGATGATTTGGGATGGTAAGATCACACAATCAAGATCCAGGAAGCTCTGATACCAATTACAGGATCGATACGGGTCACTCAACACAAGTATTCTCTCTTAAACTCACTAAATTACTCTCAAATGATGAAGTAGAATCCTCTAAGAGTTGATAATAATATATTCAGTAAGCAAGACACAAGAAATGGTTTTCAAGATACTTGTATATATTAATTCTCAACTCAAAGTTTACAAGACTCTTAAAGCATGCTCTTATGAGCTTACAATGAGAACTGTATCTACTACTATCTACAGCCGGTTATACAAAAAATTACCAGCTGAAAACTTACTTACTAAACAAATACTACATTGTTAATAGTAAGGTATCTAGAATAAAATACTATCCTAGATAAGGTAGTCATGACATATCCATGACTTATCTTTTTGTTTACCAACTAAAGTTAGTAACTGTACTAACTAATAAGGAATGAACAGTGTACTAAAGCATGGTCAACTACTTGGACATGGGAAAACGTCATGCAGTATCTCAGATGTTGCAGCGGCTTGTCAGACAGACCACACTAATATCCACTGGTTCATATTAGATTCTTCCGAAGGTTAACTGGCTTCGAAAGAACTTATTCTTCCAAAGCCACTTATACTTCGGAAGAGTCTGCTTCTTTCTAGACTTGTGCTGGTGTTTAAGGCTTTATGTTTTGGAAGTCATTGTCTTGAAATCTTCTAAGTGTTGATCCTCGGAAGAGAGATGACTATGTCTTCGGAAGGCATGATTCCTCTTTGGAAGCTTTTTTATCTTTGATCTTCGTAAGTTCAGCTCTTTGTCTTCAGAAGTCTCTCACAGTTGCACCAAAATTGTTCTAAGTGTAGTTTTGGTTGCACCGGCCTTATATATCCCAATAGTGTCTAATGAAGATAAAGAATCAAGAAAGAAAATGTGTTTATGGTCAAAAGATGTTGGTGGGTCCCATGCGTTTTATTATTTTTTTAATTTTTAAGGGTAGTTTAGCATTTTTATAAAATATTTAACGGAAAAACTAATGACATTAGCATTAAAGATTCAAATGTATGAAAAATTGAAAAGTTTGGGGACATGGTGATTTTTTTAATATTTAGTGATGCAACTACTTAGTTTTAAGAAATGTTAAGGATTCAAATGGTTAGATTGGCCAAACCATTAGCATTAAAGATTCAAATGTATGAAAAATTGAAAAGTTTGGGGACATGGTGATTTTTTTAATATTTAGTGATGCAACTACTTAGTTTTAAGAAATGTTAAGGATGTAAATAGTAATTTATTATTAAAATTATGAATGATTAAATTATTTTTTTAGAGTAAATTACTATGTTGGTCAATATGGTTTGGCCAATCTAACCATTTTGACTCAAAAAAATTTTTTTACATATCAGACCATGAGCTGACATCTTATAACAATTTTAAACTTTAATCACTAACGATGCTACTTTTGTCATTTAAATGTAAGGGTATTTTGATCCTTCTTACTCCAGCGGTTTTTGAAAGTTAGAAAGTTTTTTTTAATGTTAAAGAATTATTTATGTAATTACTAGGTTAGTATCCCGTGTATTACACGGATTGAATAAATAAAATATTAATATTTAGTAATAAAAATTTTGAATTATAAAACTATGTTTGAAGATAAAAAATGATTATAATTACGCATAAATAGTTATTTTAAGTAAATAAACAAAAATGTATTTTTTAAACTTTTGTTTTATAGAACAATTACGATTTTTTAAATATTTTATTTAAATAAAAATGAATTTCTTTAAAAAAACTCATTCTATTCTGTATTTTATGAAACTTTTGTTATAAAAACTGTGTTTTTAATTAAATATAGGTTTTTATTTATTAAATTATATATTTTTTAATTTGAAAATGGTATGAGTAATATTATTAGTACTCAATATTATTGTTAATAATTGAGAGAAATAAGAAAAATTGTATGATGAGACTTACAATTGTGTCACGTACTATCTTATATTTTTTTAATTATAGATAGATAGTGTAGAAACCATTTATTAAATGGATTATAGTTAGTAATAAACACGAAAAGTTACAGTATGATATTTTAATATAAGATATGATGAAAATTATATATACGTAATAGATCAAGATATAAAATAATTATACTATTTTTTAACTCTCTTATCTAAATAGTTTCATTTCTAAATATTCATTTTAAGATTTTTTATAAAAAACAATTTTTTATAAAAACATTATTTATTAAAACTCTGGTTTTTAATTACTCTTGTTGTTTTGATAAGACTGCTATTAGAAAATTTTACCTTTTTTATAATTTTTTAAAAAAAGGACCGATGTAAAATATATTTTGTTTTAAAAAGGTTTACTGTTTTAGAAAAATTTATATTATATAAAAGTTTTGCTAAGATTTTTTAAAATGATAGTTTGATTTTAGAAAAATCTAAATAAAAAAGAGAAATTTAGCAATTAATAGAATTATTTTTTAATAAGAGAGAAAAATTAGTTTGAATATTTAAATTACTATAGTTCTATTTTGGAGGGAAAGTTTATGTGAGGACATCTAAAATAATGACAAGTGGCAAAAATATTGGTTTAGAGAATAAAAAGTGATAAAATAAATATTCTTTATTCGATATAATAGATTTAAATTAATAAAACCCAACCTCAAGTTAAATAAGCTTTTAATTGTATATTTAATATATAAATTTATAACGTGTTTTATATAAATATATATGACTTTTTTTAAAATATTTTGTTGTTTTATAAGGTCTTTTCCAAAATCATTCGCTTTTTAATAAGAAACTAGTTGTGTCCCTCCGCGCGTTGCGGCGGACCTGTTAACAAATGTGTCTTAACATACAACACAACTTCACTTCCAGCTTAATTTAGCAACTTAAACCTTAGAATCTATGGTGTAACAGTAATAAACCATATAACAACAATGTAATCCTTTGTTTATGTAACATTCATGAATTAGCAAATCTAAGGTTACATGTCTTTTAAACAGAGTATGGATATAAAATGTTTGTATGTTCAAGTGATTTTTTTAAATAATGAAAACGCTAATGAGCTAACAATAGCTCCAAGTTTTGAAGAAGTGTAGGACCTTATGAGCACTCACACAAACCTAGGCATGCATAAACATGATTTTTTGATTTGCATCAGGCTGCATGTTCACGCCAGTCGATCTCATCTAAGTAAGTTACAGACCATTATCGAACAATTAGTGTAACTGTGAAGATAACAGGAATAAGAAAGAACATAAGCAACAATAGATAAACAGAAGCCGAAGTACAAAAAACAGCATTACCACCTAAAAGACGCATAATCCAAGTTAACTGCCAAATAAGTCACCAAATCCAAGTTATACTTTCTGCACAATACACCCATTCATTGCATATAAACTATTATTACTTATACAAAATTACTAAATGGAGTGAAGAGCGTAAGAAACACTCTTGCTTTACCTAGTAACAAACTAACGCAATAACAAATGCTAAATTCACAAACAGTGTTACGAATGGAATTGTAATGTAAAAACGCTATATTGAGTAAACTGCTCCTCTATTATCCCCCACTCAATCCTCTTCCCAGCCTCTAAAGTTCAGTTCATAAAAATGGTTGAAAATTTACCAAGTAATTTACTATGACCCAAGTTGACCCACTTAAACATAAAACAGCCAGGAGAATGACTTTAAGTCTTTCTAAAATTAAATACCAGTGTCGGTTGTGTGAAAGGAGGTTACTGTAGTTGGCAGTACCTCGACGTTGGTATTTAATAATTCAATAGCAAAATCATAAGTTCCACCATAGCAATGTGATCTAAACCACAACAAAACCAAAAAATCTCCCTGTGCAGTCAACCTAAATGCATACCAGGTCAAAAATATGTTATTATATATATATATATATTAAATACCAGTGTCGGTTGTGTGAGAGGAGGTTACTGTAGTTGGCAGTACCTCCTCTCAGGCACATACAGACAACATACACATGTAATGCACATAGTATCACATGCACACACCTACAAAAATTAACACATTCCCACCTGCTGTCAATGTATACGCATACCATGAAGAACACATAGCACAAACAACAACGGTCATAAAAATACACACATAACACCCCCTACAATAAAATATACACCTGAACACATGCATCCACCCAATACATTCAGATGAGCAATAGGGGTGTTCAATACATTCAGATGAGCAAAGAGAACAACTGAAATTTAAAAAAAAAACTAAATCATATAGAAGATTAAAATGGCAATGTGTGACATTCAGAGAGTTCAAACTGTCTAGCCAAACAACTATCAAGCTGTCACTTTCACCTAGAATCATTTCATGCGAGTAACATTGAATCATCAAAGCATTTGCAGGTCTGAACATACTTTTGATCATTATAATTGCTAGAATTCACACACATGATCAATATTAACTTTTTGCTTTTAGGTTGTAAAGCAGCAGATATTCTTATAAGTAAAAGAGAAGTCCAAATACAAAAAAATAATATAAAAGTTCAGGTGTATTTTCAGATGATTCAATTAGTAATTAAGGTTCCAAAGGAGATAATGTGAGATTGTGAGTCAACCATTATATCTATTTACTTATAGGCTCACATGAGAATAATATAAATACACTTTGTTTTGTGATGTGCAGAGTAACAATGAGAAATTATTAGAGAATCCTTACCCACAAATGCGTGGCTTACTCCAATTATCAAGTGAAGGATTATGGAATTAACCTGCACTAATTTTTTGCCCTTCCAAGAATATTTTTAGTGACACAATCTGAGTGAACCGATGATATCATTGACTCAAAGATCCTAATTAATTCGGTCAATATACTCGGGAACATTGTTTAGCCAGGAATACATGAACTACATGCCATTTTGAGTTACGTCAATCCCTACTCTTGTTGCTTTCTTGGGGTGAAATTTGAAAGTGGTGTTGTGGAAATAAATAGGCAGAATGTGAAACATCCACCTCCAGAATACATATGTCAACTTGTACAGATTCATTTCAAGTATTAAATAAGGCATTCTCTTCAGGTACACTTATATCTTTGTTATTCCTTTATCTATTGAATCGCATGTACACTCCTATGTTCCTCCTAGCTTATTTGTGCCTCCTAGGATTCTCTAATGTTCTGTGCTCAGGATTAGTGGTAAGTTAGAAAACAAATTATTACCTAATATATTTAAAAGTTGCAAGTAGCTGTGGCGAGATGGGTGGGTTGATAGATGGACTAATGGGTTGAAACATGTCATCTTTTGGTATGGGTTGGGTCAAGTCGGTTGACCTGCAAAACGTTTTTGTCCATAAATTCGTAATATATTTTACAGTTGCATACTTAGAGGCATTAAAATTACTATGGACAGAAGCATAAATAACTTTGCAATAGAAAGTGGTTCTAAACCAGTTAAATACATCTTCAAATATCAATATGTACATTATTAAAATTAATATCATCATAATTAAAAGCTGTATGACAAAGCTTTTTATAGATAGCTGATAGTGGCCAACATCCTAGCCAATGAAGCACTATATTATGATACATATAAATATATCTGGATATAGGCCGTCTTTAGTAGTAAAAGATAAAACCTACAAAATTGTACAACTAAAGAAGATGAACATCGCAAACAATATTTTAGACTACCTTAGGATCCCCTTAATATTGCTGTTAGATTTTATCTTTTTTCTGCATCTTAATATTTCGTTATGAAAATAGAAATTACTTTGTTTGTTTAAGTTATAATTCTCCATGCTCACATTTTCAGTATTGTTGCAATTGTTGGGGGATGCTATACCAAGCCATGTGTTATATTATTGTATATGAATCCCTCAATAAAAGCACAACTGGTGCTCTTTACCGAAAAACAATACAAAGGAATTGGTCACATGTATTCATACTACAATTTTTGACTCTGCATTGATGTTTTATTTCTCGACATCTTCATATTTTTTGGGTGTCATATTTCTGTTATTTTCTGTGTTATATTTTATAGTAGAAAGGTTAGTGAGATCAGCCATAAGTATAATCTCGTTGGCCGGGTCAAGTTGGGTGACCTGCAAAGTGTTGTTAAAATACTAATCTAAACTTGCTCAATTTATACTTGGGCTGTTAGATCATGTTGAGATAAAACATATCCCAAGTTGACCCGTTCATAAGGGCCTAAAATTGCCTCTTATAGTTGCAAGTAATATATGTGTTTCATAATATCAGACATAGTATTAAGTTAGTTTCAAAAGTTTATGATTAAAATCTAGATTATGCCGTGTTATTGATATAGAAACTTCAAGTGTATTTACTCCAAGAAAGGTATATTCATTCATGTTTACAAAATTATATTAAACCAAGAAAGGTATCGAGACAGCTACTCCTGTAACAGTAGCCTTAGTTTGTAAGTCATAGTTTAAGTATATTAATAGATTAGTCAGGCATTTTCAGGTTCTTCAATTCAACATGCTAACGTGATGCAGTTGTTATCTTTAAATTTATGCATACATCCTCTTCAACCAAAGGGTTTGAAACCTAAATTAAACAAAAATGCAATCAAGAAGCACAAAAACCCAATCTTCAACCAAAACATCAATCCTATGAACAAACAAAAAGGTTTCAGGTTTTATAATCACATGGTGGGTAACGATTAGGGTTCTAAAGTTACAAATTCATGTCTACAAATCAATAAGAAAGATGAGGACGATGAGAACAGGGAGATGAAAATCACCTCAACCATGGAAAAGCAATTACAAACCTGGGCAAGCAAAGAACCACAGAGCGCCGACAACGGTACCTGCAACACAAAGACGACAACCATAAGAGACGGATCAAAAACCCCCAAATTCATTGACGGAGGGCACGCTCACAGGAAGAAAAGCAGCTACTCTGAAGGAGGAAGAAGGATGAGGAAGATGAAGCATGAAAGTGGGCGATGGCGGTGGGAGAAAAAAGAGGGCGAAGAGAGGAAGGAGGAAGAAGGATGAGGAAGATGAAGCATGAAAGTGGGCGATAGCGGTAGGAGAAGAAATAGACTGAAGAGAAGGCTGAAAGGAGTTGTAAAAAGGTGCTTGAGAGGAGGTACTGCCAGCTACAGTAACCTCCCCTCACATAACCGACATTGGTTTTTAATATATATATAATTTGAAATCCTGTAACCATTTTAAAATCTTTTGTTTTATTATACAATACAAGTTCGTAACTTTTATTGTTATCTTGTTTTTTTCCTTATTTTTATTTTTATTTTTTAATAAAACACATTTTAAATATAAAAACAAATACTTCTATTTTAACGCTTTTGATTTTTTTATAAACTTCTTTTTCAAAATTATTCGATTAGAAATATAATAAAAGTTATAAAATTATATCATCTTGTAATCTTTTTTAAAATCTTTCATTTAATCATACAATAACTTAAAAGTTTTTAAACTTTCTAATTTGATAAAATGTTAAAAATCTAAACTAGTTAGAAATACAGTTGTTATAAAATAGCCAATATATATATAGTCGTTGTAAACATAACCATTAGAAATATAGTTGTTGCAAATATATACAGTATTGTATAATTTACTTATAGTCGTTGAAAAAATAAGTTCGAAAAAGAAACAATTTTAAAAATCCAATGGATTTAAAAATCAAACAATTTTAAGCAGCTAACGGTCTTAAAAAACGACATTTTATAAAAGGGAACAATTATATTAAAAATGGTGTTTAAGCTAAAAATTTTTAAAATGATTGCATGACATGTGTCCTTCTATTGTTTTAAATATTAGGGTATTTTGATCATTGTGTCAAATACATTAGCTCATGGTGTGTTATACGTTCATTGTGTCATATATCAGTTTATTGTGTCATATATTTTACAACATTTGTTGTATGTATTTATCATCGTGTTTTACATTTCAGATTATTTTTGTGTTATTTTTGTCAATGTTTTTATAGATTATATAAACTTGTTATCTATCATTGTGTTATATAATTAAAAATATACAATGATATACTTTCAACAATGTATTTTTAAAACTTGTATTGTTGAAAATAACATAATGTGTTTTTTTATCATTGTTCTTTGCAGATTTTATAATAAACTTGTTATCTATCATTATGTTTTACAATTAGTACAGAATGATGTTACTTCACCAATCTATTTTTTAAAACTCGTATTATTTAAGATAACTAATAACAATAAAAAAACACAATGAGACATTGTGTTATCTTGTTATTGTTTTTAATGTATTATATTAATTAGTTGTTGTTTTTATTATTGTGTTTTACATATTAGAGATACATAACAATGTTATACTACCATGATATTTTTTAAATTTATCATTTTAAAAAAACACAATAGTATCTAGAAAAACGGAATAACGAACAAAAAAACATAATGAATTGTAGTAAATACGCAATGACGAGATATGAGCTTAAAAGCGTAGATTTTTTTATATCTTTTTGTAAGGTTATATAAGAAGGCTGATGAAACCAAAGCAACCAAAGGCTTCTTGCATGCATGCACTTAGTACAAGATAGAAGTTGCTTCGTAAGTTTTACACACTGCACAAAAAATATTCTAAGTGTAAAATCTTCCGAAGCCAAAGATCAAATCTTCCAAAGCCAAAAGAAGAAGTCTTCTAAAGATTCAAGGACAAAGTCTTTTGAAGCCAAATGAAGTGAAGACTGATTTCTTCCGAAGACAGTGTTGATACATGATTTACCTAGTTCTTTGTACTGAAATGTTTATGTCTTTCATTACTTACACATGTGTAATTCAAGAATATTATTATAATGTAATGTGTGTTTGGATGTCTATTTACATTTGATTATATCATATTGGTATAACATTTATTATTACACGCATGAATGAACATTGTATATAAGTTTAGGATTGTTGTGCATAGTTCTGAGTCAATAATGATTCAGAAATGTGTTTGACTTAGTCTTGTGGTTATTCATGCTAATAGACCATGCTCATGGACCAGACGCACGAAATGGACCATGCTTATGGACCAGTCACACGACTAAACCAGGTGACTGGATCAGTCGCACGACTGAGTTTAAGACTGGCTCAGTCGCACGACTGAACCACTAGTAGAGTTCAGTCGTGCGTATGAATCAATCGCATGACTCAGTCGCACGACTGAACCATGCTAATGGCTCAGTTGTACGACTGTACACTGCAACCTATAAATACCACGTAATTCGTGGAAAAACTTAACACTTTGAATATTAGCATACCCTAGCCGTCCAGAGCATCCCAGTTCGTCCATCTAACTTCATAGTTCGTTCCTGATCGATTTCTACTCGTTCGTAACGTTTGTTTAATCGTTAGATCGATCATGTTATCGTTCTCACTGATTGGATCGTCAATCAAATAGGATTCCGCACTATTTGGTTTGGTTTCACATTGACTCAGTTAGTACTCCGTACGTACATGGTTCTAACAAGTGGTATCAGAGCTTTGGCTCGTGATTCTTCGTGGATTCGATTGGTGTTTCATTAAAATTAATGTTTTTAATTCAAAAGATTCGTGTTTTGATTCAAAAAGTGTTTTTGAAGTGTACATGATTCAAAAGTTTCAAACTTTTTGACTTATGGCAGATTAAGGTTCGTGAAAAATCATTTTTTGGTGTGAAAGTGTTCAAAGTTTCGAATTTTTCATCCACAGCAGCTTCAGTCGCAAGATTGGCTCAATCACATGACTGAATCCCAATCGCACGATTCAACCGCACGACTGGACTTAGTCGTATTGCTCATTCGCACGATTAAGCTAACCCACACGGTTGAACTCATTCACATACCTCAATCGCACGATTGAACTCAGTCGCACTCTCCAATCGCACGATTGAACTCAGTCGTACTCTCCAATCGTACGATTGACTCTATCGTATACATAATTTTTCACGTTTGAAACCATGGACGATCAGAACTTTGCATTTACTGCTGGAAAGGACTTACGGATTTAGAAACTATTACTTCTGGAAAATGAGATTGGAAATCATAACAAACCACCAAAACTATTGACCTTGGATGAATACCCGCCATGGAAACAATGGTTTGAAATCTACCTTAACGGAGTTGATCCAAGCTTGGGGACTTCAATTGAGACTGGTTATACTTTACCTGTTGGAGCAAATGGAGTTAAACTGACTCTAAGTGTGATGAATGAAGTGCAAAAGGTTACACACAACGCTGAAAAGAAAGCCTATGCCTTACTGACACAGTCAATTCCAAAGGATATTTTCCATCAGTTTTCGGAACATAAACATTCAAAGATGCTGTGGGAGGCACTGGAAAAGAGATATGATGGTAATGCAACCTTAAAGGCACTGAAGGCTAAAGCACTCAAGAAGGAATTCGATAACTTTTCATCCATGGGTAATGAAAGCTTGGATGATATTATAGATAGGTTTTATCATCTGATGAGTGAGCTGCATACTCATAGAGTAACTACCTCAGTGGAGGATAAAGTAGCATGCTTTGTTGATGGTCTACTGGATAAATAGGATTATTTTATGTCTAATCTAAGACAGAACAAAGTTCTAGCTACTCTGGACATCAATGACTTTATCTTGAAGTTGAGGGAGGAGGAGGTAAGGATGAAATACAAGTCCAAGAAAGGATCATACACACAGAATCCATCATTATATAATGTTGTTCGCACACCAGTTTCATCCGATGCACCTCTTTAAACAGCATTTGTTTCCAACATGTCCGGAACTTCTCAAAGTTGTTCTTCTGGAAGTGAATCATCAGGATCATCTGGAACTCAGTATATTATCCCCGACTCTAATCCTATAAAGTTAAAGACTGAGAATCTGGGAAATATTACTGTTGAGGTAGCAAAAGAGCATATGGATCTTCTCGCTGCGGTTGTACACTCATATGATGGTTTGGTTACTGGTAAAATAGGAAATTATCATCTTGCGGATGAAGATTATGAGCAGGTGGATGAGACAGAGTTAGAAATGATGGATATCATGTGGGCTTTGGCTAGTGCTATTAGAAGGGCTAAGAAGTTTGTGAAGAAGACAGGGCAGAATCTGGTTGCCACCAAAGACATAACTTTTGGTTTTGATAAAACCAAAGTTACATGCTTCAACTGCGGTGAAAAGGATCATTTCAAGTGAGAGTGCGTGGAACCAAATAAGACTGGAAATGGTAACCCTTTCTCATCACATAATCATCAGGAAAAGGAAAAGAACATGACTTCAACCATTCTAGATTCCAAAGCTATGGTTGCTCAAGGAGATGAAGGATAGGATTGGACATTTTGGTTCATCTCTGGTGGTGAAGCTAATGTTGCATTTGTAGAAGATCCTAACAATGATTTAGCGAGTAAAGGAGATAACATAGCTGATTATGCTAATTCAGACGCTGAAGAAGCTATGGATGTCATGGATCATTTGGTTGAAGACGAACTGGCTACTGCGAGCACAGAATCTCAAACTAACGAGGAATCTAAGGTTGCTTTCATGGCTGACACCTCCAGCACATCACAGGTAAGTACCAAAGATGAACTTTTTGATAAACATGCCTGTGAGAATGTAATAAATTTTGTGAAAGCATAGATTTAAAATTTGCTAGGTTGTTAGATCACAATGACAGTCTGGTAAATGATTTGAAACTATGTATTGAAGCTAACAGGGTGTTAAAACAAAATGAGAGCAGTTTTAAAGAAAAACTTGATCTGTTAGGAAAGCAACTTAGGGAAACCGAGGTTGTTGCCTTTAATCAAGCAAATGAAATTAAGTTCTATTTATCAATAATAGAGGAAACTAAGAAAGAAAAAGCTATTTTGCAAGTTGAAATTGAATCGTTAACTCAAAAACTTCATAGTCTAGCTAGTTCCTCTCACATTGTTCAGAACTTAGTCAAAGAGAGAAACGGTAGGGAAGGGCTTGGTTATAAAGTAATGCCGCCACCACATGCGATCCTTTTGAACACAAAATGTCGACCCATTAATAATAACCCTATCAAGGATCATGTGGTGACTACCCCTCTAGTCAGTGATCCAGATTCCACAGTTAAAACTGTGCAATCTGTTACTGAAAAGAAGGCATCTGGTTCTGGCACTAAAGATGAGGTTGTCATTAAAAATTGGTGTGATGAGAATTGCAATGCTTCTCTTGGGTTTGGTTCAAAAGTTCATGCTTCAAATGTTCATGATGATGAACCAACTCATTCTAAAATTGTTCATCATCAAAATCTCACTAAATGAGCAAAAAAGGAAATCAAAAATTAAACCAATTAAATTCGTTAAAAAAGGTGAGAGACCTAAACAAGAAAAGAAAGAGACCAGCCCTAGATCATACTCTCCCCACACAAAATATCTCCCAGAACAGTTGAAGGGAGATCCTGTTATGGTTGTGGAGAACGATGATATATTTCACCTAATTGTCCTTACTATCAGATATCAAGAAGAAGAATTGAACTTTTTCATGAAAATAAACCAAGGTTTTCTAAAACAAGATCAAATACCCCTCCAAAATATCAAAGGCAACACAGAAAAGCTCCTGGCAAAGCTGTGTTAAATGAGGTAACACCTAGGGATGCAAGCAAACCAAAGGTGCAAACTATAAACCAGTCATCTGTTTATCATAAACAGGCCTTACACAAAACTGGTTTGTGGCAAGTAAAATCAACAAGTGTGTCTAAGAGTGAGTACAAGATGAAAAAAAATGTGTCTTCATCTTCCAAAGGACCGTGGGTGGAGTTTGTAATGTGTGACGCCTCTGGGAAACCCAAGCCAGTAAAGGCTTGGATCCCACTCTTAAACTGATCATTTCTATTTTGTGCAAGTTGTCCGCTACAGCGCTACTGTTCTGGGAGATATTTTGTGTGGGGGAGAGTAGATATCAAGAAGAAGAATTGAACTTTTTCATGAAAATAAACCAAGGTTTTCTAAAACAAGATCAAATACCCCTCCAAAATATCAAAGGCAACACAGAAAAGCTCCTGGCAAAGCTGTGTTAAATGAGGTAACACCTAGGGATGCAAGCAAACCAAAGGTGCAAACTATAAACCAGTCATCTGTTTATCATAAACAGGCCTTACACAAAACTGGTTTGTGGCAAGTAAAATCAACAAGTGTGTCTAAGAGTGAGTACAAGATGAAAAAAAATGTGTCTTCATCTTCCAAAGGACCGTGGGTGGAGTTTGTAATGTGTGACGCCTCTGGGAAACCCAAGCCAGTAAAGGCTTGGATCCCACTCTTAAACTGATCATTTCTATTTTGTGCAAGTTGTCCGCTACAGCGCTATCACTAACACCTGGATTATTGATAGTGGGGTAGTGGGGCATCCAGACACATGACCGGGAATCTGTCTCTCCTTTTCAATGTCAAACAAATCAAAGGGGGACATGTATCTTTTGCGGGGAAACTGATGAAAACACACTTTCTTGAACTTTCAGTCAAGCATATTGAATACAAACTTTAGAAAGAAAGATGTTGGATCATGATAAGGCTGGTGCAACCAAAATCACTTCATAGTCAATTTTTGGTACTAACATTCAAAGGCTTCCGAAGCTGAGAAGAGATCTTCCGAGAGTCTGAAGGACAGCTTCCAAAGACAAAGTCTGATGAAAGAGCTTCCGAAGACAAAGTCTGAAAGAGCTTCCGAAGACAAAGTCTGAAAGAGCTTCCGAAGACAAAGTCTGAAAGACCTTCCGAAGACAAAGTCTGATGAAAGAGCTGAAGACAAAGTCTGCTTCCGAAGACAAAGAAGACTCCAAGCCTCGGAAGAAGCAGTCTTCCAAAGTATAAGTGCCTTCGGAAGAAGTTATTCTTCCGAAGTACTTTATCCTTCGGAAGACATTACTATGTCCAGCAGATAAAAGTATGGTCCCTGACAGTCCGCTGCAGACCTCTGATACAGCATGGCATCTTCCTAAAGAGCCATGTTATTGACCATACTTTATTCTACTGTTCACCTTTTTATGATAATACATGTTACCAACTTTAGTTGGTGACAAAAGGTAAGTCAGGGACATGTCCTGACTACCAACTTTCAGGCAAAATGTCTGAAAGACCTCACCTAGAGTCTTGTAGTATAGATGTAAGGTTAGAGGTGTCCAGCTGGTATCAAAGTATATCCGGCTGTAGGTAGTATTATATATATCTTCTCCCTGTAACTCTTTAGATAAGCGATTTGAGTCCAAGTGTCTTGTAATCCTTTGAGTTGAGAAGCAATATATAAAAGTACCTTGAAAATTTACTTGTTGTGTTAAATTTTCTTACTGCTTGTTACTTGATATATTGTGATCAACTCTTCATAAGACTGCTTGCTGAGTGTTGATTCACAGTGAGTTGAGAGAAAAACCACCCACATAATCGATCCTGCAATTGGTATCAGAGCTCCAGGCTCTTGATTGTGAGATCTTACCATCCTAATCAACCTGTTTTTCACTCCTCACCACAATCCACTCACTCAAATGGCTGCTCTCTCCAAGGCTGATATGGAAACTGGTACCTTGACTAAGTCCCCTATGATCACCCCTGAAGACTTTGACACATGGTGTATCAGGATGGAAGGCTTTATCAAGTGTCAAGATTCAAGGATGTGGGACTCCATTGTCAATGGTCCTTTCATACCAAGCACTACATCTGCCACTGGTAATCGCATCATTCCAAAAGATGTTGATGATTACTCAGAGGAAGACATGAAGAGAATAGAGCTAGATCAAAGGGCTATGACTTGTCTCCAAACTGCTCTCCCCAACTCCGTCTACAGACGCTTCAAGAAGTGCAAGACTGCTAAAGATTTATGGGAAGCATTGAAGCTGATGTATGAGGGATCCAAGGAAACCCAAGAGAACAAGAAAGATCTCTTGAAGCAGCAGTTTGAGAACTTTACTTTCAAGGCTGGTGAGACCTTGACTCAACAATACTTCAGGTATGTTGAGCTAGTAGATACTCTGGCGGATATTGGAGTAGCTCTTGAGAACAGAGACATAGTAAGGAAGTTTATGTCTTCTCTTCCTAAACTATGGACTCACTACTGTGTTGTCATTAAGAGAACTTCGGACCTTAAGACTCTTTCTCTCACAGAGTTGTACGGTATCCTAAGTGCATTTCAGATGGAGATGAATATGCAGAACTCCTCTGATCACTCCAATAACCAACTGAATTCAGCCCTTCATGTGGTTGAAAGGGAAAGCATGGAACCACAACATCAGTTTCTATGCTACCCTGACAACTCACATACTGGACCTTCATCACTCTACCTGAGACTCCAAAGTCTCAAAAGGTTCAACACAACTCCTTTCAGGATAGTTGTGCCTTTGTCTCTGGAAGTGGACACTCTGGTGATTTTCAATACTGCTTTGATGATCTTGAGTGCTTCAGTCCAGATGATGTGGAGTATATGGACATTGTCCAGCAGATGGCTCTTTTAACTTACAGAGCGAAGAAGTTCTTCAAGAGAACTGGAAGGCAATTCCCTCAAAACCCAGTCAACAGCAAGTTTGGGTTTGATAAGAGCAAAGCAAGGTGTTACAACTGCAACCAACTTGGTCACTTTGCTAGGGAATGCAAGGATCCCAAGAACAACCCGGGAACCCCACAGGCCTCCACACATCCCACTGCTCCCAAGCATGAAGAGAAGTCAACTGAAACAGCTGATGTTGCTCAGGAAGTTGACTGGAGCTTCATGGTACAGGATGTGACTCCCGCTCAAGCACTCATGGCCGGAACAGATGATGATCAGGTATATGAACATCTTTGTACTGCTGACTGTATTGCTAAAGTTAAACTGTATAAGGATTACATTTCGGAAATCAGATCTGAGGTTGAGTCTTTAAATGTGCTAAAATCTGACTTTAAAAGAGCTGAATCTGACTATCAAAGGAAAATTGATGAGTTAGAGAAAACTGTGTCTCTTTTAAAACATGAAAAGACTAACTATAAGACTCAAATCAAAGATCTGATCTCCAAACTTTCTGAAGTTCAAGCCCAGTTAGTCACAGCTGAGGCTCAGGCCAGGAAGCAAGCTATTGCTGAGCAAAGCTTCCAAACTATTCTTGCATCAACCTCTCATTCCAAAATGTTTTATCAATACAAAGAAGGGTTGGGAACCAGTGAAATAGCTCCACCACACTCTTATGAGTCTATTAGACTACCTAGATGTGGTACTGAAGAGCAAGAGGTTCCAACTGCTGACCCTTCTCCATTGGAACTAGAGGATGAAGTGAAAATAGTGGCCTCCACAGGGGAGAAACAGGAGGATACACCCATCTCCACCTGTGATGATCAAATCCTGACCACCAAGGCAAGAAGAAGCAGAGCTAAAGTTGCTAGAAGAACTGCCAAGAAGGTTGCAGAGTCCAAACTTAAGTTTGACCCTAAGCAAAAGGGTGTCTTCATTTCTGCCGGATTTCAAGTGGTAGGTACTCCTGATTCAGGAAAAGAGTGTAGTACCAGCACTCCTGTCCTACTGAAGGATCAGAAGTTGAAAGGGAAAGTTGCTGATGACGAGAAGAAACCCAAGAAACAGCAACATGCAAGTTCCTAGAAGACTAACATTGCATGCATAATGTGTGGTCTGCACAACCACATGGCTAAAGATTGTTACTACAATCCAGCAAGCACACATTATGCAAATAATATTAGACAAGAAGGAGTCAGAGAAGGTTTCTCAGTTGGACCACTTTAAAAGGTCTAAATGATGAAAAAGGGAAAGTTGGTCTCGGAAGCCAAGTTGCTTTCGGAAGAAACTGCTTCTTCTGAAGGGAAAATGGCTTCGGAAGTCAAACCTTCTAAGGTTCGGAAGAACAAGAAGGCTCCCTTGAAACCATCTCAGAAGAAGACTACTTCGGAAGAAAAGGTGGTGAAGGCTTCTTCCGAAAAGAGAGAAGCTTCGGAAGAAGACCATGCTGCAAAAGCTTCAACAAGCTCATCCTCAAAGATCAACCAAAGGATGGATTGGAAGATCAAGGAAGATGCTGCAGCCCAAACCTCTTCTTCAACAATGACCTCTATTGAACCCCATTGCATATCTTTTGGTTCAATTATGTCACTATCTTTGGAAGAGCCCAAGACCTGCAAGGCTTGGGCTTCCAAACAAAACTAACCATCTCATCTTATGTGCAGGGACATCCATTTGACAAGAACAACAATATCTGGATTGTAGATAGTGGATGCTCCAGGCACATGACAGGGAACATATCTCTCCTTCAACAATTCCAGAACTTTGATGGAGGGCCTGTCCAATTTGGAGGTGAGGCTGGAGGATATATTTCGGGCAGAGGAAGTATATACAATGGCAGAATAAACATTGACAAAGTTCACTTTGTCAGACAGCTTGAACACAATCTGTTAAGTGTTTCTCAATTCTGTGACCAGAAGCATCAGATGCTTTTCACAGAACATGAGTGCATTATCCTCAGACCAGGGATGACAATTCCTCCGGAATTGGTGCTTCTCAGATCTCCCAGGAAAGGGGATATGTACAAGCTAGATATGAACAATGCTTCTCCTATGGGTGAAGTATCATGCTTTCTTTCCAAAGCTGATAGTGATGAGTCAACACTATGGCATAAACGCATGTGTCATGTGAATTTTAAAACAATGAATAAATTGGCTAAAAATAACTTGGTACATGGTTTGCCTAAAAAGGAATTTTTCTGCAAAGACAACTGTGTTGCATGCCTGAAAGGGAAACAACACAGATCATCTCATAAATCCAAATGTGTTAACTCTATCACTACTCCATTACACTTATTGCACATGGATCTCTTTGGTCCCACAAGTATAATGAGCATTGGAAGGAAATCATACTGCCTTGTGATCGTTAATGATTTTACAAGATTTACATGGGTATTCTTTTTAAGAAGTAAAGATGAAACTGCTGAAACTTTAAAATCTTTTATTCTTAAAATAGAAAATCAAATTGATCACATGGTTAAGATCATTAGAAGTGATCAAGGGACTGAGTTTAAGAACTTCGTTCTTGACTCATTCTGTGACTCAAAAGGGATTGCCAGACAATATAGTGCTCCCAGAACTCCTCAACAAAACGGTGTTGCTGAGAGGAGGAATAGGACACTTATTGAGGCTGCTCGGACCATGTTAGCTGATTCAAAGCTGCCTCTAACATTCTGGGCAGAGGCAGTCAGCACTGCATGTTATGTGCAGAACAGGGTTCTTGTAGTGAAGCCCCATTGAAAAACCCCTTATGAGTTATGGAACAAGAGGCCACCGTTCATTGGCTTTCTAAGGTCCTTTGGCTGCAGGTATACCATACTTAACACAAAGGACAACTTGGCAAAGTTTGCTGAGAAGTCGGATGATGCTATCTTTATTGGATATCTTCTAGCTCCAAAGCTTATAGAGTATACAATATCAAGAATCAACAATTTGAGGAGTCATCCAACATAGTTGTTAATGAGCACACTCCTTGTGTTAGGGGGAATGGACCTGAGTATATCTTTGATTTAGAATTGTTTCCAAACTATTCTAAACCATCTTGTGAGAATGTTTCAGCTGGAACAGGTGCTCAAAGTGATGTTGTGCTGATGCAGGTCAACTATATGAGCTTCCCAGACCTATTCCAAATTCTCCAAGAGCTGAAGGGCAACAAGCTTCAACTATTCACAGATCTGACAGTGTAACTATCTCCAGAATAGTGAAGCTTCAGCAAGTGAATCACTTGACCAACCTCAAAGTTCCTCAGGTGATCCACTACAACACCAGGTTGAGGGAAGTGGTATTCTGAAGGAACAGGCAACTGTTAATACTACTTCACAACCAACCATTGATGATGTTTCTCAATCATTCAATCAGTCCTCATTGAATGACTCTGAAACAGCAGTTGGACAGTGATCCAGTTCCTGATCAGAATATGTCTAACCTAGACTTATCTCTGCAACTGGAAGTGATTCCTCGTCTTAGGATTCACAACACTCATCCAACTGAGAACATCATAGGGAATGTCTCTGAGGGTGTGAGAACAAGAGGACAAACTCATCATGGGAATGTCTGCTGTACTCATGCTTCCTGTCTCAGATGGAACCAAAGAAGGTAGAAGATGCCTTAAAGGATAGTAGTTGGGTTGAATCGATGCAGGAGGAGCTGCTTCAATTCAGAAGACAAAAGGTCTGGAATCTATGCCCACTACCATCTGGTCAAGTACCCATAGGCACAAAATGGGTATTCAGGAACAAGAAAGATGATAGAGGCTTGATTATCAAGAACAAGGCAAGACTAGTAGTTCAAGGGTACACCCAGGAGGAAGGAATTGATTATACTGATGTCTTTGCACCTGTTGCAAGACTTGAGGCAGTTAGAATCTTCCTTGCTTATGCTGCATCCAAGAACTTCACAGTCTACCAACTTGATGTCAAGTGTGCTTTTCTATATGGGGATATAGATAGGGAAATCTATGTATGTCAACCTCCAGGATTTGAAGACCCACAGCACCCTAACTACTGTGCAAACTGGATAAAGCTCTATATGGGCTGCACCAAGCACCTAGGCTGTGGTATGAGACCTTGTCTCAGTTTCTCCTGAAGAATGGATACACTAGAGGTACCATTGACAAGACTCTTTTCATCAGAAAGAGTGGAAAAGACATTTTGCTAGTACAAGTCTATGTTGATGACATCATATTTGGTTCTTCAAACGACCAAATGCAAGGACTTTGAAAGCATTATGAAGCAGAAGTTTGAGATGAGTTCCATGGGAAAAATGGACTTTTTCCTTGGAATACAGGTGAAACAGATGAAGGAAGGGTTCTTCATAAGTCAATCTAAGTATGTCTCAGACATCTTAGAAAGATTTGAAATGAAGGACTGTAAACCAGCCAAGACACCAATACCCAGAAACCATAATCTTTGCCCTGACCTTGAGGGGGAGGATACTGATCAACATCAGTATAGAGCAATTATTGGTTCTCTGATGTATCTCACTGCAAGTAGACCAGATATCATGTTTGCCACATGCATTTGTGCAAGATATCAGGCTGCTCCAAAGGTGTCTCACCTAGCTGCTGCAAAGAGAATCCTCAGATACCTAAAGGAGCACCTAAACTAGGTCTCTGGTATCCAAGAAATAGTGATTTCAATCTCTATGGATACTCTGACAGTGACTATGGTGGCTGCAACATTGACAAGAAATCAACATCAGGAGGATGTCAATTTCTTGGTGGAAGGATTATCTCATGGCAATGCAAGAAACAATCCTATGTCTCTACATCAACTGCTGAAGCTGAATACATGCTGCTGCTAGCTGCTGTGCTCAACTGCTATGGATTCAAAATCAGATGTTAGACTATGGGTTCAACTTCATGACTACTCCTATCCATATTGACAACAACAGTCTATCTCCATTACTGAGAATCCGTGAAGCACTCCAAGACAAAACACATTGATATCAGGTATCATTTCATTAGAGATATTCATGAGAAACAGCTGATAAAGTTAATCAAAGTTGACTCAAATGAACAATATGCTGATTTGTTCACAAAGGCATTTGATGAACAAAGATTTAAGTATCTCATATCAGCAATTGGGATGATAAACATTGAATAACTACCTCTTTTGAAGACCTTTTTAAATGAGTAATGTCTTGTGTCAATACAATTTAATCCCTGTTACAAAAGATCTTTAACTTATTCCAAGTGTAAATTCCTTCCGAAGAGGAGTTAACTCTCGGAAGATATTCCTGAATATCTTCCGAAGCCAAATTCCTCAATGGAAATTTTCTTCTCGGAAGAGTTTTTGGTCTCGGAAGAAGCGATTGATTTTATATCAGATCTACTTCCGAAACTTATACAACTCTCCATTCGGAAAGACAACTTTACCTTCGGAAGCAATGCCTTGCTTCGGAAGATAAAGTGTCTTCAAGGACAATTTTACCTTCGGAAGCAATATCATGCTGCGGAAGAGAAATTGCCTTCGGAAGAAAATACCTTCGGAAATGTTTTACCTCGGAAGTAAAGGTTTTATATGTAACGGATATCTTTTGGGCCCCACTCTGTAAAAAGTAAAGATTTTGTTGATAATGTCAGATTATTTAAAATTATCCTTGCCGCCAACATCATTTCTCCGCCGTAAACCACCATACCACCCACAGTAACCCCAAAACAGTTACCCTATTACCACCACTACCACTATTCACCCCTTTTAAATAATCTTGACTCATCATTTCATCTTCTTTTACCACTTTACAGCCCTAACTGTTCCCTTCACTGTCAAACCCTCAATTTCACCCAAAATTTCAAGCTTACCTTCTCTCCAATGGCGCTAAACCCTCAGCACAACCAAGTCGCGTTACTTGACTCGTCAAGGGATGCCGACTTCACCCAAATCATCACCTTTCTCACCGAATCCACCTACCTCACTGCACTAACAGTTAACCCCACTGTATACTCCAACCATATGTCAGAATTTTGGAGCAACGGTGAAACTGCAGTACTGAATGGGGTTCGAGTCCTGAGAACCCGAGTTTGTGGCCAAGAGTTGGTCATCAATGAACAGCTCATCAGGGAGCATCTCGAGCTTCACGATGATGGGGCTCCTACTGAGTTCCCCAAGGAAGACTGGAAGGCACCTATATCCTCATGGGATATGGAGGCGATGTCAGCAGGTCTACAGTATACAAGTTTAACTTCTCTTACCATTGGAAGTTCCTGCTGCACATTGTCCTACATTGCCTCTCCAACAAATCAGGGGGTTGGGATCAAATCCCATATGAACTAGGATGCCTAGTTCATGGGTTGGTGAGAGGCCTCAGATTCAACTACTCACGATTTGTGTTGAACAACCTAATCGCCAATCTGAGCAGGGATACATTCTTCATGTATCCCCGATTTCTTCAACACATAATCAACTGTGAGATGGAACCAAGCAAGCTTGTCTGTGCAGCTGCTCTTCCTGTTCCACACATGAGGCCTACCATCTTCAAGATACTGAAGAAGATGTCCACCAACTTCACTGGACGGTACACTCCATTACCTCCAGAGATGACTGAGCGCATAGCTCCTGGTGACATCCCTGTTAACCCCACAGGTGATGAACCCACACCAGCAACATCCACCACAATACCAAAACCTTCTTTACCCATCAAAGCTACATATCAGAGACGCCCCAAACGACCCTTGTTCAATCTACTCTGATTGAACAAGCTCCTTCTGTTCACACCCAAAGGACTAGAGTGGAATCATGGGCTCCCACTCAGTCCGAGGTCACACCATCCTTCACAATTGACCTCAATGTGGGTTTTGAGCCTCCTCAGTCTCAAACCCCTGAGCCCGAACCCCAAGCCTTAAGCCCACAGGGTGAGTCTCTACACTCCCCTGTGCAGCCTTCTAGGGACAGCCCCACCATAGGCTCAATGCCTGTAGACATTGATCAAGGTCCCGGGTCAGTAGGACTAACCACCCTCTCTTTCACTGACCTTTTACTCCGAACTGATGAAGAGATTACATCTCTCCATGGCCATGAAGTTGATCTACAACACCCACTGAAAGATCAACAGAGCCAAGAGGGATCCCTTGTCTCTAGCCCCCATCAGAAGCCAATTACTGAGGTGAGTCCCACTGATGTGGAGGGGACTCATGTAGACTCAGCTGCCACTACTCAGAGTCTCTCATTGAGCTCTCAGGACAGTGGTAACATAATTAGGACTGAGTCTACGGCAACTTTGCCCATTGACATCTCTGAAAGAGATGACTCTGAGCAAAGGAAACCAGGGTGCCAAGAAGCCACATCTGGTGGTGAGAGTGAGCATACTAGGTATGTTATCTCATCTCCCCATGATTCTTCTTATGAAGATGAGGGAAGTATGCAACTAACACTTCAGTACTTGCTTTCTAAGGTCTCCAACCTGGAATCACAGGTGAGGATCTTAGAATCAAGGACTGCCACTCAGCAACTTGAGATTAACTCTCTCAAGGCTAAACTAGCTGAGAAACAGACGGAGAGGTCTGTTAGGCATGTACCAATTCAGGTCTCAATGACTTCTTCCTCTAGCTCATCTAGCTCTCAAGATGATGCTACCAAAAAGGGGAGAAAGTTCAGAGACAAACACCACAGGAACCACAGACCCAACTCATTTCTTCCCAAATCATTACACTACCTGAGTCATCTCAATCCTTTCTGGAGATTGACTCAAGGATGCTTCAAGATCTCTACAGACTTTTCACAAAGTTTGTATTGAGATCATCCCTAGAACAGCCCAGCCCCGACACCACACTTGCATACTTTGGGGCTGAGGAGCTTCAAAGACTGACTGCACCTTCTACCACTGTGGAGGAAGTTGGTCAACCTAAGGTCTTCATGGAACCTGAGATTAGCTTCGAAGGGGAAATGGGGACTGATGGCCCAGCAACTGAAACAGTTGGGACAGAATCTGCAGCAGTCTCATCTTCCGAAGCTCTAGCTGAAGCTTCCGAAGCTTACATGGAAGCCTCGGAAGAACAAGACAAGTCTTCCGAGGCCGAAATAGAAGCTGCGGAAGGCTTATTTCAGATGTCCGAGGAACTGACCATCACAGATGTCATTGCTGAAATTACATCTGAGGTGAGCAGGGAGGACATTTCTGACATTCCTCCAACCCAAGCACCAGCTGAACTTCTCTCTCAATCACAACCCTCCATCCAAGAACCACCACAGTCAAGCACCATCAAAGACAAAGGCAAAAGAAAATTGACTGCGGAAGAGCTTCAGGAGGAGGAGAAGATTGAGAAGGCCAAAAAGAAAGGTAGGTTTCCTACTGAGAAGCTGTTAGCTGCTAGTTCTAAGGCAGCTGTAGCCAATCAGGAAGAAATCAACCAGAAGAGAAGAACACACTCATTGACCAGCTCATCAATCTAGGAGCTGCCAATGAGGAGATACTCCTGCTACCATTAGAGGAGTTGGTGACTTTGGAGAGGTCAACCAGGCTACAACAAGAAAAAGAAGCCAGGTTGGCCTTGGAGAAGGAAGAACAAGAGCAAAGGGAGGCAGCCCTGAAGCTGAGAGAGGCTAGGATCAAGTTCCTACTCTCAAGAGGCTTCAGTCTTCCTGAACTGTCTCCACATGACGATGACATGATCCTGCTGCTCCACAACAAAGAGCAGGATCAAATGGAGAAGGAAAGGAAGAAGGCTGCTAGGGAGAAATTGAAGGTGAAAAGGAAGAGGGAGGAAGAGAAGGAGGTCACTGCTACCAAGAAGTCAACTGACAAAGCCTGGATGAAGGACTACCTCCGGGCTCATGGCTTCTCTGGTAGGCAGGTGGGACCTATGTCCGAAAGGACACTCCAGCGGATAGTCAGTGAAATTAAAGCTGACATCCATTTGGGGAAAAGGAAGGAGATGTATAGGAGGATGAAAGGAATGGTCTTCACCCCAGCCACTCAACCACAGCCACAACCCACACCAGAACCAACCCCTTTTCCCATTAAAACAGAACCCACTGATGAAACCTTCACCCCTCAACCCACAACTCTACCCAAACCTACCACATCACCTCAACCACCCAAACTACCCATATTAAAACCCAGACTCAACCCAAAACCACTAAACCTAAGCCTACCCAACAACAGCCAAGACCATCCCCTTAGCCTCCTCAACATCTCTCCTTTGAGGAAATAAAGGAGTTCAAGACAAGGCTCATCAACTGCACTACCTTGAGCAGCATCTCCTGTGAGGGAGAGGTTATCAACATCACCTATGTTGATAACTCTTCAAGCTCCCTCACCCTAGGCTAATTTCTTGAATTTCCTAGAGACACCTTGGGCCAGGGTGCAAGACTTCTTGGTCTCAACTCCGATACCCTCAATGCTTAGGAGAAGAGGCTAAGAAGAAGACTGGTGACTCTGCTGGATACCAGGAAAGAGGACAGGATTTCTGGTCAATCTCCTGGACCTAGAAATGCTATAATCCAGTGGAGGTTCGATGAACCTTCTCACAACTTTGTTGTGGAAAGGGAGAATGGTGAAACCAACAGGCTTAATGCCACTTCTCTATTGCATCTCAGCAGATTCGACCTTGCTGAGCTTGGAGAGAAGTCATTCTCCAATCCCTCCAACTCTGAGACTGCTGCACACATCAGAAACCATATCAGTGGTCTCCACTTGGCTGAACGAAGTAGAAGAGCCAAGATTGAAGAAGAGTTGAAGCTGAAAAGAGTGGAAGACAAGGAAAGATCAACCACCAAAGGCACAGCCTTTCTACAGATGGTGGAAGGTCCTGAATTAGAACCAATAGTTCGATGGGAATATGACTATACTTCCCATCAACTAACTCTTTCCAGAGGGCCACAACAGAGGGTACATATAATCAAGGTGACAGAGTAGAGGTTCTGTCCACCAAGGATCTGTACAAGATTCTCAGCATCACAGCAGGAAAGAATGAAGACACCGATAAACACCTACTTTCCTTGGTGCTGAGAGCTTTGAGAAGAAGAGAGAAGTGAAGTTTTGGTAGCATCAGCCTAGGTGGAGTTTGTTGGATCATGATAAGGCTGGTGCAACCAAAATCACTTCATAGTCAATTTTTGGTACTAACATTCAAAGGCTTCCGAAGCTGAGAAGAGATCTTCCGAGAGTCTGAAGGACAACTTCCGAAGACAAAGTCTGAGGAAAGAGCTTCCGAAGACAAAGTCTGAAAGAGCTTCCGAAGACAAAGTCTGAAAGAGCTTCCGAAGACAAAGTCTGAAAGAGCTTCCGAAGACAAAGTCTGAAGAGCTTCCGAAGACAAAGTCTGATGAAAGAGCTGAAGACAAAGTCTGCTTCCGAAGACAAAGAAGACTCCAAGCCTCGAAGAAGCAGTCTTCCGAAGTATAAGTGCCTTCGGAAGAAGTTATTCTTCCGAAGTACTTTATCCTTCGGAAGACATTGCTATGTCCAGCAGATAAAAGTATGGTCCCTGACAGTCCGCTGCAGACCTCTGATACAGCATGGCATCTTCCTAAAGAGCCATGTTGTTGACCATACTTTATTCTACTGTTCACCTTTTTATGATAGTACATGTTACCAACTTTAGTTGGTGACAAAAGGTAAGTCAGGGACATGTCTTGACTACCAACTTTCAGGCAAAATGTCTGAAAGACCTCACCTAGAGTCTTGTGGTATAGATGTAAGGTTAGAGGTGTCCAGCTGGTATCAAAGTATATCCGGCTGTAGGTAGTATTATATATATCTTTTCCCTGTAACTCTTTAGATAAGCGATTTGAGTCCAAGTGTCTTGTAATCCTTTGAGTTGAGAAGCAATATATAAAAGTACCTTGAAAATTTACTTGCTGTGTTAAATTTTCTTACTGCTTGTTACTTGATATATTGTGATCAACTCTTCATAAGACTGCTTGCTGAGTGTTGATTCACAGTGAGTTGAGAGAAAAACCACCCACATAATCGATCCTGCAAAAGATATTCAATATGAACAAGTAGTGTTTCTCCAAGGATCTTTTCTAATCTCTCACAAATTCAACAAACATCAAACATGGTGCGGAAACCCATAGTTAATGTGTATGATTTCAGTGTATGAGTATGTGTTTGTGTGTGTGTGTTTGTGTGTGTTTGAATGCACAAGAAAACTAAAAATGCATGTTTGATTGATAATCATTCAAAAGCTTACAAAGGATTAGGGTAGATTGCTATTTATAGCCTATACACAAAAGCTATATACAATTACTATTCTACCCTTATGTAAATGAAAATTACATAAAAATAATCCTAAGTGACTAAGTCATCCGCTGTGGAATTCAGTCATCCGCTGTGGAGAAGTTCATCCGCTGTATGTATAGTTTGTTCATCTGCTGTGATGGACTTGTTCATCCGCTATGAGAATAGTTCATCAGCTGTGGTCATCCGCTGTGAACTTGTTCATCCGCTATGGATACTTGATTCATGTGCTGTGAAGATAGTTCATCTGCTGTGAAGTTCTTCATCCGCTGTGGGAGTGGATACTTCATCCGCTGTAGAACTTCATCCGCTGTAGAACTTCTGTAAGGCCCCGTTCCCGGGCACCTCACAGTTGGTCGTCATTACCCATAAAACATACATTTAATATAACTTAATAAAAACCATGCAGCGGAAACTTTGAATTTACTATAAATGCTTTTGCAAAGTAATACAACACCCATTACAAAATATCGTTTGTTTGCATTACAATACAAAAACATTAACAAAAGAATGCATCCCAAAAGAGCTGAGTAGCCGCCTCGTGCCATCCTCAGCAACACTACCTGCCAACTGGAAAACACATAAAAGTCAGCGTTGCTGAGTGAGTTCTAGTTTGTAATAAAACATACTTTTACTTATTTAAAAGTATCCTTTCGTGCATGCGTTCATACATCATACGTACACAGAGATAATATTCGTTATTATCTTCATCATTCGTTATTCATCGTTATCTTTAACTTCTCGTATGGATTCTGTCAGGCTTTACCCACTTCATAGCACTTGGCTATGATTACTGTGGTCGAATGACAAGAATCCCTGTCATACTTACTTGCGCATTGAAAGGTGAATTGTACCAATACCATATGCTACACCCCGATCGTTATTAGCTACCGGGCCGAAGTCAACATATGAACAACAAAACGTATGCCACGGTACTAGAGGTAAGCGGTAGAGGTACCATGACCATGGTCAATCACAGAGAGGACCAATCGCGTTATTCAATGCTTGCAAGACATAATTCGTTCGTTCATTAATGCATGTATTCATCATCATTCTTCTTTTCGTTCATTCGTTAATACATGCATTCATCATCATGTTCCTCTTTCATTATCTTTCACTTTACGTTACATAATACTTCATTAGTTCATTCTCGTTATTCGTAAAGTTTCGGAAAGATAAGCATACATAGTTACAAGGAACATACACACTCATCATACATTCATCATCATACATAGCATCATACATACGTGATCATACATAGCATCATCACTCACATTCAATAACGTCCTAGTCAACAGTCAGGTGAAACCCTACTGCACAAACTCCAAGGGAAATATATTAAAAAGTCTAAGTATTTTGGGCGTATGAGCCCTGTTCTAGGCGTTTCACCACTGTCGGACTCATCAGCTACACTTAGAAAAATTTCAGGTTCTGGGCGTATGAGCACTGCTGGGCGTATGACCCCTGTTGGTCGTTTTAGCCCTGTTGGTCGTATTAGCCCTGTTGGTCGTATTATCCCTGTTGGACTTTTGAGCTTACACTTAGAAAATTTTCTCTGGTCATACGACCAAGGTCCAGACTTTTCACCCTCATACTTAGTAAAATTTTCAGACTTATAAGTCTGGGCGTTTAGGACTGTTGGACATATTACATGCTTGGACTCATAACCTTACTTAGAATATTTGTAAGGCAATTTCCTGGGCGTATAAGCACTATTGGACACATTACCTTGCACTTAGTTATTCTAAGTCCAAATTTCAGGCATATTACTACTAATTGGGCTTGTTAGTCGTTTTAGTAACCTGCTCATATGACTAATTCATATTTCAAATTCCCAACATCAGAATGCCTAGTACTAAACATATACACATGATTCTAGGCATAAATCTAACATAAACATAAACATACCTACATTCATATCATACGGGTATCAAACCCAAATTTATAAAAACATATATACATGCATTTTCCAGCCCCAAAACGTTTAAAACAGGTAAAAAGGGGTCTAGAAACTCACCTTTGCAGTCTCTCGGGTATGACTCCTTCAAACCCGTTTGCTACAAGTTGAACACCTATAAAACCCAATGAACGCACCCGAACACAAAAACACACACATAAGAACATGCATTCTCGGTTTCTTAGCCAAAACACAACTTAAAAACACCAATTCTTACCTTGAATCCGATTTCTTCTTCTTTCTCTCTCTAAGAATCGAAGTCCCTGCTGTTTCTCTCTCTAAAAGTCGAATGCAAAGAAGTGTGCAGGGGTTATGGGCGGCCATGCCTCCCTTTTTGTACAAAATTAAGGTGGACTTTGCCCATTTGACACTTTTGGCCCTTCCACAAAAGTAGACTTTTTATTTTCTCTCCTTTTATTTCTTTTTCATTCTTTTATTTTTTTAAAGAATTTACGGGTGTTACAAGTCCACCCCCCTTATATAGGTTTCGTCCCCGAAACCTGTTATTCCTCAAACAGATGTGGGTAGTGTTGTCTCATTTCTTCTTCAGTCTCCCACGTAGACTCGGATCCCTTCCTGTGCTTCCACTGTACACGCACAAGAGGAACCACTTTATTCCTTAACCTCTTTTCTTTACGATCAATGATGGCCACTGGTTGCTCCACGTAGTTGAGCCGCTCATCCACCTCGATATCCTCCAGTGGTACAACCATGCCTTCATCAGCTAAGCACTTTCTCAGATGAGATACATGGAATGTGGGATGAATTCCACTTAACTCATCTGGCAGTTCAAGTCGATAGGCCACCTCTCCTACTCGTGCGATAATTCGGAAAGGTCCTATGTATCTCGGGCTTAGCTTACCTCTTTTCCTGAATTTAATAATTCCTTTCCAAGGTGAGACCTTCAACATAACTCGGTCACCAACCTTGAACTCTATCGGTCTTCGCCTCTTGTCAGCATACGACTTTTGCCTATCTTTCGTCGCCTTCATAAAGGCTTTGATCTTTTCTAATTTCTCAGTCATTGCTTCGATCACCTTAACACCTCCCAGTTCTTTCTGCCCAATGTCTCCCCAACATACGGGCGTCCTACATCTCCTACCGTATAGCATCTCCTAAGGTGGCATGCCAATACTGGCATGATGGTCATCCTAACTTCCTCCAAAATCGATCACGCACGCCCGAAGCATGTCTTCGAGTGTTTGGATCGTCCTCTCAGACTGACCGTCCGTCTGAGGATGATATGCTATACTAATGTGTAGCCTCGTCCCCATTGCATCATGAAACCTCTTCCAAAACTTGGAGGTAAACCGGGTGTCACGATCAGACACAATAGACACTGGTACACCATGACGAGTTACAATTTCCTTGATGAACAGATCCGCCAATCTTTTAGATGAGTACGTTTCACGGATTGGTAGGAAGTGGGCACTCTTTGTCAAGCGGTCAACTATCACCCATATAGCATCATACCCTTTTGGGGTACGTGGTAACTTCATGATGAAGTCCATGGTGATGTGCTCCCACTTCCACTCGGGTATATCCAACGGTTGGATCTTCCCGTAGGGCTTCTGGTGTTCCGCCTTCACTTGTAAGCAAGTCAGACACTTACTTACGTACTCCACTACGTCGCGTTTCATACCCGGCCACCAATAGTCTTTCTTCATATCGTGCTACATTTTGGTAGCACCGGGGTGAATGGAGTATCGGGTCTTATGGGCCTCGTCCATAATTCTACCACGTAGATCCCCGTATCGAGGAATCCACATTCGCCCAAATTGGGTCTTAACACCAAGAGTGTTCTCACCCAATTCCGTAACTAGGCCTCTCATCCTTTCGGAGTTAAGACGATCTTCTTTCAAAGCCTCGTCTTGGAACTCCTTAACTTGTGTCATCACATCGGGGGTCATGATCAGCTGATAAGCCTTCACCCGAATCGGCTCAGGTCGTTCTTTTCGACTAAGGGCATCGGCCACCACGTTGGCCTTGCCCGGATGGTAATGGATTTCGCAATCATAATCCTTTATTAGTTCCAACCATCGCCTCTGCCTCATGTTAAGATCTTTCTGCTCAAAGAAGTACTTCAAGCTTTTGTGGTCGGTGAAGATTGTGCACTTCGTCCCGTATAGATAGTGCCGCCAAATCTTCAACGCGAAAACCACCGCAGCTAATTCTAGATCGTGTGTGGGATAGTTGACTTCGTGGATCTTCAGTTGTCAAGATGCATAGGCTATGACCTTTCCGCGTTGCATCAATACGCAACCTAGCCCAGAATAGGATGCATCCGAATAGACCACCAAGTCTTCATTTCCCTCGAGCAATGTTAAGACAGGAGCTTGTGTTAGTCTTGCCTTCAACTCCTCAAAAGCCGTCTCCTGCTCTCGACCCCACACGAATTTCACGTCCTTACGAGTCAATTTTGTCAAAGGTGAGGCTATCTTTGAAAAGTCTTGAATAAATCTCCTATAATAGCCCGCCAATCCCAAGAAGCTACGGATCTCGGATGGCGTCTTTGGTGATTTCCATTGCATCACAGCCTCAACCTTTGCTGGGTCCACCATGATTCCCTCTGCATTTACCACGTGACCCAGAAATTGCACCTCGCGTAGCCAGAAAGCACATTTGGAGAACTTAGCATACAGTTTCTCCCTTCTCAAAGTCTCCAATACTTCCCGAATGTGACCGGCATGCTCTTCTTCGCTCCTCGAATAAATCAGGATATCATCGATGAACACAATCATTGATTTATCTAACATTGGCCGACACACTCGGTTCATCAAGTCCATAAAAGCAGCTGGCGCGTTAGTTAGACCAAATGACATAACGAGAAACTCATAGTGTCCATAACGCGTACGAAAAGCTGTTTTAGGAATGTCCTGCTCCTTAACCTTCAACTGGTGGTAGCCAGATCGAAGATCTATCCTCGAGAACCAACTGGCACCCTGGAGCTGGTCGAACAAGTCGTCAATCCTCGGTAACGGATACCGATTCTTTACCGTTAGCTTGTTCAACTCACGGTAGTCGATACACATTCTCATGCTACCGTCCTTCTTCTTCACAAACAAGACCGGAGCACCCCAAGGAGAGATACTCGGTCTAATAAAGCCCTTGTCAAGCAACTCTGCAGTTGCTCCATCAACTCTTCATCTCAGTCGGAGCCAATCGATACGGTGCTTTAGCAACAGGTTGAGCACCGGGTATCAAGTCAATTTGAAATTCAATTTCGCGGTCAGGTGGCAATCCCGATAAGTCTTCCGGGAACACATCTGGAAACTCACACACAACCGGAACGTCGGATAGTTGTGGTGTTGGCGTTTCCACATCCTTCACATAACATAGGTAGGCGTTGCACCCACGCCTCATGCACTTCCCCGCCACCGCCATCGAAATCACCTTCGGAATCACCGTTACCCGATCACCGTATATTGTCACCAGACTTCCGTCAGATGCCGTTAATCTAATCATCTTCTTTCGACATACGATATTCGCTTCATAGGTTGCCAACCAATCCATCCCTAGTACTACATCAAATCCACCTAGGGTATCACATGTAATCTAGCAGCAAACCTATGACCTTCTAATTCTATGGTACAGTCCTCTATCACATCAGTAACTCTAGTGGACTTACCAATAGCAGTTTCTACTTCAAAGGGCTCATCAATGCATTTACAACTAACAGGCAATTTAGCACAGAAAGTAGCAGAAATAAAACTCTTACTAGCACCAGAATCAAATAACACAGAAGCAAGAGTTTGATTTACTAGAAACGTACCTGACACCACATCGGGGTCCGTCCTAGCCTCTTCCTGCGTCATAGTGAAAGCCCTGGCGCTTGCTCTCGGACCTTCACTTCCCGTCTTCTTTACCCCTGAAGCCTCAGCTCTCGGCTTCTTACAGTCCTTGCTCATATGACCGCCTTCCCCACAGTTAAAACACTTGCCCATCCGGCAATCCTTTGATATATCTCCCGTCTTCCCACACTTAAAGCAGATGTTGGATCCCCACTTGCACTCCCCCGAGTGCTCTTTCCACACTGTCCGCACTTCCTCACCCGCTCCCTTCACGACCACTAGGCGGTCGTCTACCCTTGCCTTCTTGTTACTTGTCGAGGTATCACCCGACCAAAACTCTTTCCCTGCCAACTCTTCTCTCCACTTCCTTTCTTGCTACCCTCAGCCTTTACCAATGCAGCCCGTTCATCAAATAACCTTCCCGCCAAATCCACTGCCGACCTGAAAGTGCTTGGTCGGGCAGAAATCAAGTGCCAACGAATTTCAGCTGGCAACCCCTGAATATACCGGTTGATCTTTCGAGACACCGGCGTCACCTGCTCTGGCACCAACAGCGCCAATTCGTTAAACTTGGTGGTGTATTGTTGGTGGGTCATCGTCCCCGCCTCCAACTGCAGGAACTCTCTCTCAACTCTGTCCATTTCCCGACGAGGACTGAATTCCTCAATCACCAGCCTTTTTAACTCAGCCCACTTCATCTTCCCTATAGCCCTGCTACCCTCGGCTTGGACTATATTCTTCCACCAGCACAAAGCCGGCCCTGTGAAAGAGTGGGTAGCAAACTTCACCTTCTTCTCCTCCTGGCAATCACTAATATCAAGGACAGCTTCCATTTCCATCACCCATTGGTGAGCATCAGTAGCAGTACCAGAACCATCAAAAGTCGGGGGCTTGCACCTCATAAATGCCCCTAGTTACAACCCCGGGCTGTCTCCCGTAACTGCTCTTCTTCTTCATCATCGGATAATTCTGTTTCTACTTCTGTCTGTTGTTGTCTACCTGAGGACCGATTCCTTCCTTGTCTCTCATCTTCACGTACTGCCTTTATCACTTCGGTCACTACAGACGGTAAGATCATCTGCATGACCTGATGTACTTCCTCAACCACTGCCTCTTTTACCGAGGCTCTCAAATTCGCGCTTTCGTCTGCCTCCTCCTGATGAGGAGTCTCGGTTCCTCATGAACTACTTCTCTGTCCTAAGTCTTCCTCGCGTGTTACGTGGTTCATCACCACGTCCACCGCCACGGGAAGCTTTAGATGATCTACCACCGACCATCTTCTATCACACTGAAAGATTTAAACATCAACACGGTCATTCAAGGAAATAGCTCAGTTTATGTCAAGTATAGTAAGTCCCTAATTACAGTGGCCAGTTGTGATTAGCCACTTACTCTACTCTTCGTACCCCATTACCTGTCCTGACTACATTGGCATCTAAGTCTAACAGTACACATAAACACATATCATGCGCACGAAATCATGATTAACTTTAATAAAAATACCTGATGACACGCAACTACTCAGATGGCATTCTCTTCTTTCTGTCCCATTTTCAGTTTAAGTTTACGTTTATTTTAAAATTTTCCCATTTCACTTAAACTTTGGCTCTGATACCAACTTGTAAGGCCCCGTTCCCGGGCACCTCACAGTTGGTCGTCATTACCCATAAAACATACATTTAATATAACTTAATAAAAACCATGCAGCGGAAACTTTGAATTTACTATAAATGCTTTTGCAAAGTAATACAACACCCATTACAAAATATTGTTTGTTTGCATTACAATACAAAACATTAACAAAAGAATGCCATCCCAAAAGAGCTGAGTAGCCACCTCGTGCCATCCTCAGTAACACTACCTGCCAACTGGAAAACACATAAAAGTCAGCGTTGCTGAGTGAGTTCTAGTTTTGTAATAAAACATACTTTTACTTATTTAAAAGTATCCTTTCGTGCATGCGTTCATACATCATACGTACACAGAGATAATATTCGTTATTATCTTCATCATTCGTTATTCATCGTTATCTTTAACTTCTCGTATGGATTCTGTCAGGCTTACCCACTTCATAGCACTTGGCTATGATTACTGTGGTGGAATGACAAGAATCCCGTCATACTTACTTGCGCATTGAAAGGTGAATTGTACCAATACCATATGCTACACCCCGATCGTTATTAGCTACCGGGCCGAAGTCAACATATGAACAACAAAACGTATGCCACGGTACTAGAGGTAAGCGGTAGAGGTACCATGACCATGGTCAATCACAGAGAAGGACCAATCGCGTTATTCAATGCTTGCAAGACATAATTCGTTCGTTCATTAATGCATGTATTCATCATCATTCTTCTTTTCGTTCATTCGTTAATACATGCATTCATCATCATGTTCCTCTTTCATTATCTTTCACTTTACGTTACATAATACTTCATTAGTTCATTCTCGTTATTCGTAAAGTTTCGGAAAGATAAGCATACATAGTTACAAGGAACATACACACTCATCATACATTCATCATCATACATTCATCATCATACATAGCATCATACATACGTGATCATACATAGCATCATCACTCACATTCAATAACGTCCTAGTCAACAGTCAGGTGAAACCCTACTGCACAAACTCCAAGGGAAATATGTTAAAAAGTCTAAGTATTTTGGGCGTATGAGCCCTGTTCTAGGCGTTTCACCACTGTCGGACTCATCAGCTACACTTAGAAAAATTCCAGGTTCTGGGCGTATGAGCACTGCTGGGCGTATGACCCCTGTTGGTCGTTTTAGCCCTGTTGGTCGTATTAGCCCTGTTGGTCGTATTATCCCTGTTGGACTTTTGAGCTTACACTTAGAAAATTTTCTCTGGTCATACGACCAAGGTCCAGACTTTTCACCCTCATACTTAGTAAAATTTTCAGACTTATAAGTCTGGGCGTTTTAGGACTGTTGGACATATTACATGCTTGGACTCATAACCTTACTTAGAATATTTCTAAGGCAATTTCCTGGGCGTATAAGCATATTGGACACATTACCTTGCACTTAGTTATTCTAAGTCCAAATTTCAGGCATATTACTACTAATTGGGCTTGTTAGTCGTTTTAGTAACCTGCTCATATGACTAATTCATATTTCAAATTCCCAACATCAGAATGCCTAGTACTAAACATATACACATGATTCTAGGCATAAATCTAACATAAACATAAACATACCTACATTCATATCATACGGGTATCAAACCCAAATTTATAAAACCATATATACATGCATTTTCCAGCCCCAAAACGTTTAAACAGGTAAAAAGGGGGTCTAGAAACTCACCTTTGCAGTCTCTCGGGTATGACTCCTTCAAAACCCGTTTGCTACAAGTTGAACACCTATAAAACCCAATGAACGCACCCAAACACAAAAACACACACATAAGAACATGCATTCTCGGTTTCTTAGCCAAAACACAACTTAAAAACACCAATTCTTACCTTGAATCCGATTTCTTCTTCTTTCTCTCTCTAAGAATCGAAGTCCCTGCTGTTTCTCTCTCTAAAAGTCGAATGCAAAGAAGTGTGCAGGGGTTATGGGCGGCCATGCCTCCCTTTTGTACAAAATTAAGGTGGACTTTGCCCATTTGGCACTTTTGGCCCTTCCACAAAAGTAGACTTTTTATTTTCTCTCCTTTTCTTTCTTTTTCATTCTTTTATTCTTTTAAAAGAATTTACGGGTGTTACAACTTCCTTCATCCGTATTGGACTTCCTTCATCCACATTGGAAGACTTATTCAAAAATTCTTTATCTACAAATCTGAAAAAGAAATTTTCATGACTATTAGTGATTGTTATGGATGTTAATAATGTTGATGTGATTCTAATGTATGAAATGTATGTTGAAACACATTTGGATGATTGTTTTGATAATGGCATGCATTATACTTTCTTGCATTAATTCTTAATGCACTTTGTTGAGTCCAACAGAAACAAAAGAGGCTATATTACAGCTCAAGGTGAAGTCAGAAATGGGAAAGTGAACTTCGATAAAGTAAACTATGTTCAACAGCTGGAGAACAATTTACTTTCATTTCCCAAATCTGCGACAAGGGCTTTAAAGTGGTGTTTGATAATAAGAAATGCTATATTCTGAAGAAGGATTATGTTATCCCTGAGGAGCAAATTTTAATATCAGCATCAAGATATAATGACTTGTATGTCTTGGATATGTCAAGGGCTTTCACAACTGAGTCAACTGCACAGTGTTTCTTGTCTAAAGCTATAGAGAGGGATTCTATTTCTTGGCACAGGAGAATGGGACACATCAATCCTCGAAAGATGAATCACTTGGTTCAAAATAATCTAGTTAAAGGCTTACAGTAAAAAATGTTCAGCTTCCATATTTCTGTATATCATGCAAGAAAGGGAAACAAACCAAGAAATCTTACAAAACAAATAAAGTTCATTCTATTGAGATACCACTGGAGCTTCTGCATATGGATTTATTTGGCCCCGTCAGTACTAAGAGCATAGCTGGGGACTGGTACTGTTTTGTGGTCACAAATGATTATTCAAGAGTTTTATGGGTTATGTTTCTTAAAGCAAAGTCAGAGACTTTTTAGTCATTCAAGAATTTAGTTACTACTCTGGAGTCTCTATACAAGTTGAAAGTGAGGAAGATTTGTTCAGACAACGACACAGAATTCAAGAATTAATGGATGGAGGCTTTCTGTCGAGAGAAAGGGATTATTCATCAATTCTCTTCTCCTAATACTCCACAGATGAATGGAGTTACTGAACGCAAAAATCAAAGTTTGATTGAAATTGCAAGGACGATGTTGGCAGATTCAAAACTGCCTATTCAATTTTAGAATGAAGCAGTTGCTAATGCATGCTACACTCTTAATCGTGTACTAGTTATCAAACGTCATGGTAAAACTTGTTATAAGTTACTTCAAAGGCGTAAACCGAACTTGGAATATCTGGAACCATTTGGAGCTCCTTGCATGTTGCTGAAGAAAACTCAAACTGGAAAGTTTAGTGAGAAGGCAGATGAAGGAATTTTCTTGGATATGATATACCTGACAAACGAGTTTACAACAACTCTACAGTCAAGTTAAAGTGTGGTACAACGTAGATGTGCAAAGATACACCACCCCTTGCTGGAAAAGGTCTATCATTTTTCTTTGATTATGATGGATTTTTCAAGTCCTTCAATCTTCCTCCTGCTTATTCTGATGATGAGGTGGCTGCTCAAATGATGTATGATGTTCTGAACACTCCAAATTTCTGGGTCTTCGGATGCAGATTTAGAACTCAGTGATCACTCCTCATACGATGAGGAGGCTGTAAAGGAGAATGCAAGCAATGAGGAAATTGTCAACCCAGATGAAAGTACACCTGTAAGTGAAAATGAATTGGCTGATTCCTCTGGGGCTAGTCACCCAATAGCCATAGAAAGTTAATAAGTGATTACAAACCTAGAAAATGAAGTGGTCGTTCCTACAACTCCAGTGACAAGGATTATTATGAATCACCCCTGGATAACATCATCGGGGATCTTCTCTCTAGGGTACAGACAAGAAATCAGTTGTTCATAGCTGACTATGCAGCTGTGATGGAAAAGGGATACATTCATGATGGGGCATATAAGTGTTTTGTTTCTCAAGTCGAGCCCAAGTATGTCAGTGATGCCATGAAAGATGAGGCATAGGTTAATGCGATACAAGAAGAACGTGTACGGTTTAAAAAGCTAGGTGTTTGGACACTAGTGGATAGACATAAGGGTGCAAAGGTAATTGGTACGCAATGGGTTCTTCATTGCAAGAAAGATGACCAGGGGGTCACTATTAGACACAAAGAATGCTTAGTAGTTTTAAGGGTTCAGATAAGTCGAGGGCGTTGACTACAATGAGGTATCTGCACCAGTGGCAAGGATGGAGGCAATTAGGATCTTCCTAGCTTATGCATCCTACATGAAGATCAAAGTATATCAATTGGATGTGAAGAGTGCATTTCTACATGATGATATCCATAAGACAATATACGTCAGTCAACCCGAAGGATTCAAAGATCCTTATCATCGGGACAGAGTTTATAAGTTGGACAAGGCTTTGTATGGGCTACATCAAACCCCTCGAGCCTGGTATGAGAAACTCTCCACACATCTGCTGAAACATGGCTTTCGTAGGGGAGTGATTGACTGCACGTTATTTATCAAAGAAAAGAATGGTTATTTACTGATGGTTCATATATATGTGGATGACATAATCTTCGGTTCCAAAAACGAAGCCTTATGTAAAGAATTTGAATATATGATGAAAGCTAAATTTAAAATGAGTGCCATAGGAGAAATGAAGTTTTTTCTAGGATTACAGGTGGATCAGACACCTACTGGAATCTTTCTACATCAGACTAAATACGTGGGGGACATTCTGAGTCGATTTGATATGGAAAATGTAACGATTGCTAGTACCCCTCTTGCCACGAACCACGATATGGCGCCTGATGAAAATGGGGATTTGATAGATGCCACTATGTATCGTGGAATGATCGGATCTCTAATGTATCTCACAGCTTCTCATCCTGATATCATGTATGCCATGTGTCTCTGTTCCAGATATCAGTCAAAGCCAAAAGTAATCATCTAATCGGGGTGAAGCGGATCTTTCGTTATCTGAAGGGTACTCCAACACTCGGGTTGTGGTATCCTCATGATGATGACTTTGAACTTACAGCGTATAGTGACTCAGACTATGGTGGACGCTAGACGAACTAAAGTCAACATCTGCGGGGTATCAAATTTTTTAAAGGCGGTTAGTCACCTGGAAATGTAAGAAGAAGACGTCCGTTGCTATGTCAACATGTGAAGCTGAATATGTTGCTGCCGTAAGTTGTTGTTCTCAAATCATTTGGATTCAACAGCAAATGCGGGACTACGGTTTGCAATTTACCAACACTCCTATTTTTGTTAATAATTTTGTTGCCATAGGTGTAACTAAAAATCCGGTACAACATCCCAAAACCAAACACATCGGCATTAAATATCACTTCATACGTGATTCTTTTGAAAGAATTTAATCGATATAATTAAAATTAACACGGATTTTTAGCGTGCCGACCTCTATACAAAAGCTTTTGATAAACCGAGATTTTATTATCTATTAGAGGTTAACGGCGTTAAAAAGAAAGACGAAGTGATTTCGGAGGAGCCGAGTTCATAGTTCGTCCATGTGTTTCTTAGTTTTAATTTTTTCTGTCAAATTTTTTTATTTTATTTTATTTTATTTTCCATCTTAAAATATTAAAAACACAAAAAGATTTTCTGTTTTAGAATTTTAGGGGGAGAATGGTTTCAGTTTCAGTATTTTATTACTTTAAAAAAAGGGTCGGACAGGTAAGCTGAAAAGCAAAGACATCAAATCCTAGAAATTGATTCAGTACAGTGGAAAATGATAGTACACAGGCATCGAATCGTTTAGGACACCAAAATGATTTTCGTTTTTGAAATATTATATTGAAATTCATAGAAAATTTTAAGTCTGAGAAGTCAAAGCCTAATAAGTTGAAAAATGATAGTAAGCTAGTCTGTTACTATGGTTACATGGAGAAAGTAGATCTAGGGGTTGCAAGTCCATTATATGATGTGCCGGTAATTTCAACACAATAGACTAGTAGACAACATTGGTGAATCATGTAAATTAAATCAATCAACATGTTATGGGTTCCCATCATATCCCTGGTCTGCACAATTAATAGATTTCCAATAAGGGGTGAGAAGCAAAAAGAAAGCCACAAATGTGTGCTAATGACCAAAAACATGCGCAATGCATATAACTAATGTCATAAAGCTAATCAAGTGAAACACAATCAAGTAAATGACAAATGTTGTTGCTGCGTTAAATGTATTCTAAAATTGCTGTAACAAGAAGATAGTAAGTGTGCCTCTCTGCTGTGCGATGACACTGACCTGAAAATAAGCATAACCTATATATTCTAAGAATTCATTGTTGTTTGTGCCTCTCTGCTGTGCGATGACACTGACCTGAGGCTTGGCATCTCTTTGAAAGCTCTTAGAATAGTTTCTTCTTGACAATAACCCATAGACCGCTCAAATATCTCCTGAGGAAGGTTGATTACCATATAAGCATGGGATCCACAAATACTTGTTGAACCAATACACCTAAATAATCACCAATGTGTGTTAAAAATCTGTGTATGGATTTAAGTGGACAAATATACTAACAATCATCGTGGCTGCATCTCTGATGTTCAAAATCAATGTGTGCTATACAACAGCTCTAGCATGATTTTTGTTAGTGATTTTGACTCCTAGATGAATGAGATTCTGTGAATCGGATATATAATGTTCTCTGTTATTGATATACATACAAAAGGTCCCAAATGATTGCGTTTTCTGCCTGTCTGATTCCATGTGAATCTTTCTAGAAATGATGTTAATGTTTGAGGCTATTCTGCCTAGGGGGAGAAATCTTTTAAGTAATGTTAAAATGCTTTCAACCCTCCTCAAATGAAAAATACAAAATATGTCTTATTTCAGTTTTAGTTCAAGTTTTCTGCATTACTTACGTTAGTATTGTGTCAGTGTCGGACTATGTAACAAGACTAAACTCTGTGAATGTCACATAATGAACCAAATGTTAAAAGCTTGTGTCTGAAAGATAAAAGGATCACATCTGAGGTGATCAACGGTTTTCATTTAAAGGGATAATCTCTGAGGTGAGCAAATATTTTTAATTTTAAAGGATCACGTCTGAGGTGATGATCAAACGGTTTTCACTTAAAAGGATCACATCTGAGGTGATCAAATGGTTTTTAGTTAAAAAGATCATGTCTAAGATGATCAATTGTCATAATGTCATTTACTAAAGATAAGTATGTGAAACAGTGGGACAAACAAAGTCAAATTCATAAGTATGGCTCAATCGCACGATTGGACCATAAGTATGTGCCAATCGCACGACTGGACCATAAGTATGGCCCAATCATATGATTGGACCAAAAGTATGGGCCAATCACATGACTGGACAACAAGTATTGCTTAATCGCACGACTGGACCATGAGGATGGCCAAGTCGCACGATTGGCAACCTCAGTATGAACCAATCGTACGATTGGTTGAATGCGTATAGGTCAGTCGTACGATTGAACCTCAGTCGTACGTATGAACCATGCGTATGGGTCCAGTCGCCCGACTGAATTCATAACAGTATAAAAGGAGGTTCAGTCAGTCGTAACCTTACACTTGGTTTCAAATTCTCTCAAATACATAGCTACTATAGGACCCTTTTCGAAACTTTTTTGTGATTTCACTCGATCATTTGGTTGCTAACTGTTCCACGTTGGTTTACAGGTACATCCAAGATGAAAACATGATGCATGGTAACTAAAATCGATAAAAATTCCAAATGTTATAGAACAAACTAAACCGAATTAAAAAACACCAGATTGGACTTTTTAATGAACTTAAAAGTGAAATTAAAATGTAACTGGTGATTTGAAGAAAATTCAAAAGTTTGGACTTGCACAGTACGTATGCGATTGGACGTACTGATGAACCTCAATCGCACGGTTGAACCATATGCATGATTACCAATCGGTTCTTCAGTCGTACAACTGGTTTAATCTTATGTCATGGCACACGACTAAACTTTGTCGTATGCTCAATCATACGACTGAGTTCAGTCGCATAGTTCGTCGTACGATTGAACTAGTAAGATGAGACTTGTTTCAAATTCAAATGTTCTTCCTTGTGAACTAGTCTAATATGTTAATTTAATATTGAGTGAATTGCCGTTTACCTCCCTATGTTTTGTTCACATTTGCCACTATCATCCAAAAATCTATTTTTTTACATCTGGATCCCTAATGTTTAAAATTTGATGCCATTTACATCCAACAAGTTAACACCATTAAAATTTAAGTTAAATAATTATCCTTTTAATGGGCATTTAAGTAATTTTGCATTAAAACATGCTCAAAACTCCAGAAGAATAGAAACCGTATATTGCATAGGATGTTAAAACATCAAAATCCACTACATTTAAACTAAATCAATAATAAAAATGATAGATAATGATACAAAACCAACTAAGACCTAACTCTATTTTCAGCCTCTTGTTCTTCCTTTCATGCTCATTGATAAAATTAAAAGCCCCGGTATGATTTGGATGGATCACCTAAGCTACAACCCTATTATCAATATACTCATATCGGATACCAAATTCAAAATCGAATCAATGAATGTTGTTGAACAGCATCGGCAGAGAATCAACATACCTGTCAATTGCAGCAGAGAACCATGTGGGTGTCATTGAACCACATGAGCAGATAACCCGCGTCCGGAGGTGTAGGCGAGTGTTGATGAACCACATCGGTTTGTGAAGCCAAACAGGTTGATTCGCACGTTGATTTCCCTCTGCACAAGTCGATTTCTCCCATTTCTCCCTCTCACCTCTTCTGCACATGTTGTTGATATGCATACAACTAACTAGGGCTGCACATTGGGGGGGTGGAAGGGTAATTTTGTTTTTATGACTTTTTAATTCTAACGGTGTTAATTTATTGGATGTAAATGGCATCAAATTTTAAAACGTTGTGGATCCAGATGCAAAGAAAAAGAAATTTGGATGATAACGGCAAATGTGAACAAACCACAGGGAGGTAAACGGCAATTCACTCTTTAATATTGTTATTTGTGTTATAGTGAAATGGCGGATAGGTGGACTATGAGTACAAAACACAATATTTGTGCTTACCTCAACAATACTTCGAGGAATGTCGCCGAGTTTGTAGGAATTATCGAATTCCTAAACCGCTCCAGGATTTACAGTGCAATTTCTACGGCTTGCACACCTTACAGATCACTACAGCAAGCATTTTGGGAGAATGTTGTAGTGGATCATACTGTTGAGCCATATCGGATCAGGAGCTATATTTTTAGCGAGGCTATAGATATTGGTGAAGATGACCTGAGGAGAGTGTTAGATCTGGGAGACGACAGGGATTATCCGACCAAACTACATCCCATGACAGGTAAGGGCTGCTTTCTGAGGATTAAGTACGCCGGTGACATCAAAGCGGTGTGCTTAATAAGAGCAACATCTACCCTCCTTTCAAGTATCTAGCTCATGTGATTCTGAAGCGCATAGCTTCTCGACGTGGTGGTTTCGACGAGCTCAGTGATCAGATTTAGAACGCGTTTGTAGCGTTAGTTCTGAACTATTCGTTCAGCTTCTCCAAAATGTTCTTCAATTATATGAAGGAGAACATACAGGCCAAGGGGAAGGAGGGCTTCTAAATGTATCCCCGGTTCCTCCAGATGATCATTAACGAGAAGCTACCCAACCTGCCAAAGAACAAAGAGGATGAGGTGTCATTGGAAGTGATGGATGACACTACTTTGGGAAGGATGAAGGTGTATAGGGGAAAGCAGATAAAGCCCCCATGTGAGGAGATTGTTTGGGCATCTGGCCAATTCTGGATATGTTGCTCCTGCCAGGAAGAAATAACGACATGATGATAGTGACTCCGATGTTGAGCCCATTATAATTCCTGATGATGAGGAGGATGATGATGATGGTGATAACCTGAATGTGGGTCACGGAGGTAACTTATCTGCTGCGGGTGGGTCGAGCCAGCCTACAGTTCAGCCAGATCTCCCCCTATGGAAGATTTGGGTAATTTTGACTTGGGAGAGGAATCAGAGGACTCTGAGGAAGAGCCTCTTGATAGACAGGTTGGTAGCAAGTCGGTTGCTACAGATAGAGGGAAGGAGGTGGTTGGTGCCTGCCAGACTAGTTCGAAGGGTGTTCATACTGAGAAAGCTGATCCATCCTACACACCCGAATAGCCAATCAGCAAAGGAAAAGCACCTGCTGCTATGGGGACAAGGAGGAAAAGCATGGCCTAACCCTATGGGAAGAAGGGGTAACGCCAAAGAATTATTTTGATGAGTTCTTCCACTACCACTACCACCATTACAGCCACTACCACTGACACACCCACTACCACATAAATACCCACAATCAACCACACCCACAATACCTAACACCACACCTCCACAAACTATTCCTATCCCCACACCATCTTCACAACCTCAACCACCGAGCCTACTGTTACAGAAGCCGACACTTCAACCTCCCATATTCCCCCTTTCCAGAGCACTACTCTACCCACTGTTAGGTTAGAGGAACAGCTAGCAAGCCTTAACAGGCTAGTGCTCAAGCTACTGGCAGCTAATGATCTAAAGACTACCTAGATTAGCCAACTGATGTCAGTTAATGCAGCACAGGGTCAGGAAATTGCCAAACTGACTGAGAAGAACAATGCCTATGAGCGGGCTTTAGTTCGAGCTCATAAGGCCCTTCAAGCTCAGAATGAGCTAGTGCTGGCACCCATCAAGAAGATCGAGGGTCTTGAGAAGAAGAACAAGAAGATCATGTGGAGGTTGATGGGAAAAAGAGAGGAGACGTTAAAAATTAAACGAGATGATGGTGACGACGATGATGATTCTAGTGATGATGAATTAGATGATGAGGATGATGAGGAAGATTCAGATAAGACTGGAGAAGAGAAGAAGAAAGATGATGATGATGACGAACCTGAAGGTGATGCAAACGCGTCAGCCTCAAATCAATCTGAGAAGGTGATGCAAACGCGTCAGCCTCAAATCAATCTGAGAAGGAGAGGCGAACTAAGCGAAGTCAAGATCAGGGAGCCTCTTCTTCAGCTCCTCAAGCTAATGAGCCTCAAGATAAAGATTAAAGTAATGATTAAGAAGTTTTATGTAATTTGAAATCTTTTATAATTGAAAATTGTATTATATTAATGTAAATGATGATAATTTATGTTTAATAGCTTGATGAGTCATTAATGTGTGCTTTGGTGATCATTCTTTCAAACAAATACGAATTAACAGGTCGATGATTTTGATGTTGCTCCCCTTCACCAAATTAAGACTCAGCTCATAGTGATTCTTATTTGCAAGGGATTACACATAGATCGATGAGCTATACACCTGAAGAGGGGGAGATTATTCACAACTTGACAGATAAACAACTGGCTAATATGTTTAGACTGAATCCGGATGAGATTGTGAAAGATGCTCCTGAAGTTGATGTTGTAAGCGATGAGGATCTGCAAGGAGTTGATCAGATTGAGATTGAGGATATAACGTCTGATCATTATCCTCAGTACACTAATTTTAATGGAGAGACTATCCTGGATTTTGAAACTTTTGTAAGTGGAGATTTTGACAAGGTTGATGAGAAAGTCACAAAGAAAGAAGCTGCAGAAAATAAAGCTCAAGCTGATGATGCTGATATGGAGCAAATAAAGGCTGAATGGGCTGCATGTCTAGCTAAGATGAAAAATCAGAGAAAGCCTCCAAAGTAGAATGCCTACACCAAGCTGTATAAAGTTAAGAGACATCAGAAAGTATCTGGCAAGATCATCAGCTGGGCAAAATTTTGAGGATCTAAATGTATATGCTATAAAGAGGGAGAAGGGGATTGAGTACTACAAACATCCACATGATCTGAAGACTCTCCCTAGTTTGAGCTGAACAGACTAGCATGCCTAAACCTGCTGTATGCAAACCCAGGAAAGATGTCGGGTTGATTGGAGAGGTGTTGGGACCGTGTACGTATGGAGTACTACGGATTTTGCGTGAAACCAGATCAAATAGCGTGGAATTCTATTTGATTGGCGATCCAATCAGCGAGAACGAATAACCCGATCGATCTTATGATGAAACAAACATTAAGAATGGATTGAAATCGATCAGGAACGATCTATGAACTTGGATTTGTGACTCGGGACACTTTGGACGGCTAGGGTACGAAGTATTATGCAGTAATTTGAAGTGTTACATTTTCCATGAATTATGTGGTATTTATAGGTTAATAGTGTTCATTCGTATGACTGAACCATTAGCATAGTTCAGTCGTGCGACTGAAGCATGCGATTGACTCATACGCACGACTAAAGGTTTAGTCGTGCGATTGAATCAATCTTATGTCTCAATCATACGACTGATCCAGTCACCTAGTTCAGTCGTGCGACTGGTCCATAAGCATGGTTCATTCATGCGTATGGGCCATAAGTATGGTCCATTAGCATGAATGTGCACATGACTAAGTTAAACACATTTCTAAGTTCTTATTGACTTAGAACTATGTAAAACAAACATCAAACCTATATAGTTAGTTCATATATATGAATCACAATCAATATAAATATAACATGATAAAATTAATCACATATAAACATCATAATGCATTTTATATATAAACAATCACTTCATTACATTTGATTACACATGTGTAAGACATGAAAGACTTTTATATTTCAGAACATAAACTAGGTACATGAATATGTATCAACAAACTCCCCTTGAACCTAGTTTTGCTAATGTCTAACAGTCTTCATGTGCTCCTGAAACTTCTGGTACTTCTCTTCTCTTATGACTCCCGTGTGAATCTCAAACGCGAAGCAGAGTCGTATGACATATTGGAATTGTAGAGCTTGTACAATGTCTTATGAGTCATAGAATAGTGGCCACTTGTAGAGTGTGTAGACATCTTTAGCCGACAAGTTGGTTAGCTACATTGGGTCAAATACCCTGATAGTCTAGATCTTGCTCTCTTTGTGCAAAACTATGACTGCTTCTCCCGTCCGCCAGTCATAATACCACAACTTGAAGTGTGGAGTGAAGTCCTAAGGCATTTCCCACAATGGGATCTTGACATTGTGCACGGAGGACTCCACTTCAGCACTACTTTTGGCTTTCCAGTGTGAGGATCAACTTCGGTCTATTTATGAACCGTTTAGGCTGTTGAGGCCTGAAGTTGACCTACTGGTGTGGTATTCCCTCTTTAACACCGTCTCGAACCACCCCGACATTTTCTGGGGTTGGCGTTACAAAAGGTCTAAACAGGCAAGCCTGTTTAGCTCAAAACCGGGAAGAGTCTTCAGATCATGCGGGAATCTGAAGTACTCTATCCCCTTCTCCCTCTTTACGGTGTAGACATCTAAGTCCTCAAAATACGCCCAGCTAATAATCTTGCCAAACACCTTCTGATGCTTCTTAACTCTGTAGAGTTTGGTGTAGGCGTTAGACTTTTGCGGTTGTCGCTGGGCTCTCATTTCTGCTAAACACACAGCCCACTCAGCCTTCTTGATATCGACATCAGTGTCCGAGGCTTAGGCTTTCCCTTCTTCATTCTCTTTCTCTTTCTCTTTAGCATCAAGAGATCCAAACGTATCACTGCCAAATGTTTCACCCAAATCGGGGATAACATTTCCCTGTTGGTCAGTGTACTGTGGATATTCTTGTGCAGCTATATCCTTGATATCAATCTCATCGACGCCCTGCAGCTCTTCATCACTTATGACATCAACCTCGGGAGCATCCTTGACTAGCTCATCCGGGTTGAGTCTAACATATTGGCCAGCTGCTCGTCTGTGAGATCATGAATGATCTCTCCCTCTTCGGGGGTGTAACTCAAAGATCATCGCATGATCCCTTTCAAATCAAGAATCATTGTTAGGGAGTCTCGATTTGCTGAAGGGGTGCGACGTCGTAGTCGTCTGCTTGTTCAGCTTCATCTGTTTGATTGAACATTTAAAACACAATCTCACACACATCAGTAATTAGGATAATTAAACATTAATAAATGTTTATTACATTAGTGTAATAAATAATTCAAGTATAAAAGTTTTTCAAATACATAGAAATCTAATTATAACTTTTGCCTTGGGAGCTCGACTCTTCAGCTTGGGGAGCAAAGGTGGAGGGTCGCGGATCTTGATTCCTTTTGGTGCGCCGCTCCCGAGCCAATGGATTTGAGGCTGATGCAGATGCATCACCTTCATGCTCTGGCTCATCATTATCTCCCCCCATCTTCGTCCTTTCCACTGCCTTCAGCCTCATCCACTTCATCATCATCATCATCTGATTCATCATCGGATGAATCATCATCATCATCATCTCCATCATCACCGTCACCCTTGATCTTTAGGGGCTCACCCTTCGTCCCTTTGAGTCTGAGAAGAAGCTTCTTGTTCTCTTCTCGACCTCCTCTATCCTCTTGACTGAGGCCATCAGCAGCTCATTCTATGATGTCAGAGCACTATGAGCTCTGGCCAAGGATCTCTCGTGGGTGGCATCTCTCTCAGTCAGATGGGCAATCTATTGACTCTGAACTGCATCCCTCTCTGTCAACAGGGCTACTTGCTTGCCCTGTGCAGCGTTAACTACCATCAACTAGTTTATCTGGTTCGCTCGGATGTTATTAGTAGCCAGAAATTTAGAACCAGACGGTTGAGGCTAGCCAGCTGCCCCTCTAGCCCAATAGTGGGCAGAGGAGATCCCTGTGGAGGGATTGACGATGTGGAAGGGCCGGTTTGGGGCATGGTAGATATGGTGGTGGATGATGTGTATGTGGGAGTAAGGATGAAGGTGAATGGTGAAGGAATGGATGTGGGTATGGTACGTGTGGGTGGTAGGAATAGTGGTGGTGTGGTAACAGTGGTGGTGGTATGCTGGGGGTAGTGGTAGGAGTGGTGTTGGTGGTGGTAGGAGTGGGTGGTGGTGGTTGTGGTAGCTGTGGTGGCTTTGGTGGTGGAGGAAGTAATCAGCACAATCCTCCGTCTCTTGCCCTTTTTGTCATGGGGCTAGGCCATTCTTTTCATCCTTGATCCCCCGGAAAGCAGGGCTCCCCCTGGGCTAGTTGGCTAGGGAGGTGTGTAAGTAGGATTTGAAGTCTTGGCACCTTCAGCCCCAGCCTGGCGTCCTCCAACCGCCCCCTTTCCCCTCTCGGTAGCCACTACACGGCTATCGACTGTCCTTGTAAGAGGCTCCTCATCCGACTTCTCCTCTTCTTCATCAACCAAGAAGTCCCGGTGGATGGCTGCCTGCTCCGATCCACCGGGAGCAGAAGAACCACTATGTGGAGGTGGTGAAGATATGGTAGATGTGTCAATGGCCCGTGATTGACTGGGGCCTGTATCTCCACCACCTTGACCATCATCATGGTCATCATCGTCGTCGTCGTCGGGAGCCACAATCGGCTCGACGTCAGAGTCACTGTCATCGTAACGCCACTTCTTGTGAGCTGGCGCCACATAACCCTCATTGGCCAGATGGTCGAAGAGTATCCTTACCGGGGGCTTCACCTGCTTCCCTTGGTAGACCTTCATCCTTCCTAGGGTGGTATCACCCATCACCTCTAGGGTCACTACCTCATCCTCTCCTTTGGCAGCATAGGAAGCTTCTCGTCGATGATAATCTGCAAGAATCGTGGGTACATGCAGAAGCCTTCCTTGCCTTTAGCCTTAGTGTTCTCAGTTAGGTAGGAGAAGAACATGCGTGAAAAACTAAACGGTGGTTCAGCACCAGCGCAACGTATGCATTCTGGATTTGGTCTGATAGCTAATAAAATCCTCCTCTCCTGGAGGCTGTGCATTTCAGGATCACATGTGCCAGATACTTGAATTGCGGGCACATGTTGCCCTTATTTAGCATGCCGACATTGATGTCGCCGGCGTACTTGGTCCTGAGAAAGCATCCCCGTACCGTAAGGGGATGCAGCTTGGTTGGGTGTGTTCCATCATCACCCAATTCCAAGACTCGCCGTAGGTCATCTTCTCTAATCTCTATATCTTGACTGAAGATAGAACTCCAAATGCAGAAAGGCTCAGTAGACCGGTCGACAACAGCATTCTCCGAGAATGCCTGCTGGATCGACCTATAGGGAGTGCAAGGAGTAGAAATAGCCTTGAAGATCCTTGATCTTTGTAGGAACTCTATAATCCCGGTGAACTCAGCAGCATTCCGGGATGTAGTATCTAGATAAGCACATATGTTATGCTTGGTGCTCATCGTCCATCTATCAGCCATTTTTTCTGCAATACAAGAAACCAACACATTAGTTCCACTCATAAGAGATAAATAATTGACTTGGAACAGATTTAGACAAACTGGTTCAATCGTGTGATTGAACCTTACGACTGAGTTCAGTCGTACGATTGAGCCTGAGACTGAACTTAGTCGTACGCTATACAAGTGCGGTTGAGTCAGTCATGCGACTGACCCACCGATTGATTCGATCGTGCGAATGAATCATACGTCTGGCTCAATCGTGCGACTGAGTCATATGACTGGCTCAATCGTGCGACTGAAGTGCATCAGCCTGTACATTCGTGTCTTGCACTGTTCGAACCATTAAATTTGAATCTTCATCGAAACGTTAAATTAAACTTCGTGTTTAGGTTCATGTGGTTCGCAGGGACCCGAAACAACACTTAATGTCATTTAAAAAATTTTATTTTACATTTAAGTGGCTTATTTTAGTTATTAGTCCCGTTTCTTAGTTTTATCAATTACGACCCATTTCAGTTTGATTTATCTGTCATTTGATCCCGATTTCGTCTGCAAAGTACCTGAAGATGAACACTAGATGGTTAGTAATGAAATCGGAGTGTAATGCAGATTTTGGAAATTTTGGCGGGGTGTCTGGGCAATGGGCGGTTTTTGAGAAATTTTGAAGCGGTAAGGTTCACGACCGACTGAGTGTCTATTTATACAGTTTTGGGGTTCAGTCGTGCGACTGGACCCATGCGCATACCTCATTCGTATGACTGAACTCATGCGGACGACTCAATCGTGCGACTGGGGTTCAGTCGTACGACTGACTCAGATTCCTTCATTCAGTCATACGATTGGTTCATTCTTATGATCCAATCGCATGGTTCCTCCCCATACTCATGGTCTATTTGGGTGACTAGCTCATACTCAAGGTCCAATCGTGCGATTTACTCATACTTATGGTCCAATCGTGCGATTTACTCATACTTATGGTCCAATCATGTGACTGGTCCATACTTATGGTCCAATTATGCGATTGGTCCATACTCATGGTCCAGTCGTGCGATTGGTCCATACTCATGGTCCAATCGTGCGATTGGCTCATACTTATGATTTTGAATTCATTCATTTCCACACACACTCAAACATAAATTCTGATTAATAAACATTTTGACCAATGATCATCTCAGACATGATCTTTTAATTTAATGATTCATAGAGTTCATCTAGTTACATAGTCCGACATAGACACCTAATCAATAGATAAAACAGAAAACAACGTAAATTGAAATGAAGCAGAACGTATTTTTGGGTTTTGTTGAGGTGGGTTGAATTCATTTTAATTTTCCTTAAACAAATTCTCCCCCTAAACAAGACAGCATCCAGCATTTACATCTTATCTGGAAAAAACTCTTATGGAATCATACAGGCATAAACATAATCATTTGGGACCCTTTAGCATATGTTTGTTTAACTTATTCTTATTTGTCAGAGAGTTCAAAGCCCTAACAGGAAATCATACTAGAACTGTAAGAAGCACATAATGATTTTGACTGTCAAGGATTGCTGCCACGATGATTGTCAGTATATTTGTCCACTTAAATCCATACACAGACTTTTGACTCACATTGGTGAGTAGTTTGGTTTGTTATTTCAACAAGCATTTTTGGATCCCACGCTTATATGGTAATCATCATTCTTCAGGAGATTTTTGAGCGGTCTACGGGTTTAGACAAGAAGAAACTATTCATAGAGCTTTCAAAGAAATGCCAAGCCTCAGGTCAGTGCCATCGCACAGCAGAGAGGCGCAAACAACAATGAATTCTAGAATATTTAGGTTATGCTTATCCTCAGGTCAGTGCCATCGTATAGTAGAGAGGCACACAACCTATCTTCTTGTTTGAGCACTATTCTTTTACACATTACGCACCAACAACATTAGTCATTAGCTTGATTGCGTTTAACATTTTTTTCATGTGCTTTGCCCATTTATTAGGTCATCCGCACACATTTGTGGCGTTTAATTTGCTCGTCACCCCTTATTGGAAATGCGTGTTAACCAGGGATAAGGTGGAAGCCCACAGCTAATTGAACTTTTTAGTTTTAATTTGTTTCATGTAAAGCCCCGTTCCCGGGACGCTTACAGTTGGTCTTTCATCGCATATATTTAAATAAAACAATGCAGTGGAAACATTCAAGATAAAGTTTTCTTTTACTATAAGTACTTTTGCCATTTAATACAACGTACGTCAGTTACAAAACATCTAATGTTGCATTACATTACAAAAGCACTATTACAAAAGATTTCATCTTTTCTGTGTACAAAATGGTCATAAACAGTGACCTCTAGTATAAGAACATAAAAAATTTTCATCATGAAGAAGATTTCTTAAATAATCCTGTTTATCAGGATCTTCAAGAAATCTTGCACTCGCATGCAACATAATGTGTTGCGCGCATTACGGGCCCACAACACATTGCGTGGCAGCATTATCAAAAGGAGAATGCCATCCAAAAGAGCTGAGTAGCCGCCTCATGCCATCCTCAGCAACCCTACCTGCCAACTGGAAACACATAAAAAGTCAGCGTTGCTGAGTGACTTCTAGTTTTATATGTGGTATATAAAAATACTCTTTTCTGTAAATACTATACTGTACTGTAAATGCGAGCACGCATCAACTGTGTGAACATAACGTTCGTTCTTTGTACTATATGCCTTGTCTGTAAACTTTATCTTTATGTTTCACTTTCTATGTGGACCAGTGAGCGATACCCCAACTATGTGCGCGATGGGAAACGGATGACGGGCCATCTATATACCCCGAAGGGTCAACTGTATTCCCCCAAAAGGGCTATGGGTACTATGTACAAGGCCGACCCGATCATCCGGGGCACGCCACAAAGGTCCTGCCAATCTCAATTGATTGACCCTGTGTGCGTCAATGGGTAGCTAGCCCGCAACACAGTTGAGCTAACGACACACAGTCGTGTAACTCCTATATGCTTGCAAGACTTGTTAACGTTTATTAATGTTCCTTCACTTTCTTTATTACTCTTTCACTGTGCTTTACATAATACTTTCATTTCATCTATTAGTGATAACATGTAAAACTGTGGAAAGATAAACATGCATCAAATCGAGGAACATCGGTATTTACAATCATCAGTCATTACTATCATATAAGGCTACATCATACTTAGCCTACATACATCATACATACACTTCTCTCCACATTCACATTAGCCCTATTTGAGCGATTGAACATACTCCAGTCGCATGGCCTCCATGCGACTGGGTCATGCGAATGGGCATCTATGCGACTGGACCCTCAGTCGTACGTCTGTACTACTATGCGAATAGATCTATGCGACTTAACCCTTAGTTGTGCGTCTGTGCGATTATGCGAATGGGTCTATGCGACTGAACCCTCAGTCGTGCGTCTGTACTATTATGCGAATGGGTCTATGCGACTGAGCCTCAATCGTACGATTGAACATCAGTCGTTCCTCAGTCGGGCGACTGGCCCTTCAGTCGCATAACCCTAACTGGGCTGCGGCTGAAGTTCATCACGAACAGCAGCCGTGACACTCGGCTGAAAAACCTTTCTAAACTCCATTCAAGCCCAGATTAACCCTCCCAAACCTTAGGGAATCATACTAGGACATCATATAATCATGTGTAGGTCCTAAATCATACTTTAAACACATTATCAAGATTTCACCCAAATGGGTCAAACATACACTTTTACAAAACTTGGGTTTAGATGTGTTCCAGCCCCAAAATCGTTTGAAAACATGTAAATGAGGGGTCCTAGAACTCACATTATCAGGTAGGAGTTGAAGATCTTCGACTTGACTAGCTTCTTGACAGAATCCGAGCCTGAATCACCCCGTTCTCTCTTTTCCTCCTCTGCTCTGTCGCTCTTTGCTCTTTCCCGACTGAAACGTGTGAGTGTTGGGGAAAGAAGAGAGCTGATCCTCTTTTATAGGTACAGCTCAGTCGCCCAAAGTCCAGGGGCGACTGGACCTTCAGTTGCATGAACACCATGCGACTGGACCTCCAGTCGCATGAGTTCCATGCGGTTGAACCTTCAGTCGGGCGATTGAACTCTAGGCGTACGGTGTGAGCTTCAATCGTCCGAGCATCATGCGATTGAACCCTAGTCGCATGAATTCCATGCGACTGAGACTCAGTCGCATATCACTTCAAAAAGTCAAACTTCCGGGTGTTACAAGTTTCATAGAGCTTTCAAAGAAATGCCAAGCCTCAGGTCAGTGCCATCGCACAGTAGAGAGGCGCAAACAACAATGAATTCTAGAATATTTAGGTTATGCTTATCCTCAGGTCAGTGCCATCGTATAGCAGAGAGGCACACAACCTATCTTCTTGTTTGAGCACTATTCTTTTACACATTACGCACCAACAACATTAGTCATTAGCTTGATTGCGTTTAACATTTTTTTCATGTGCTTTGCTCATTTATTAGGTCATCCGCACACATTTGTGGCGTTTAATTTGCTCGTCACCCCTTATTGGAAATGCGTGTTAACCAGGGATAAGGTGGAAGCCACAGCTAATTGAACTTTTTAGTTTAATTTGTTTCACCAATGACGTTTACTTGTCTATTGTGTTGAATCTACCGACACATCATATAATGGACTAGAAAACTCTAGGCCTACTTTCTCTATGTTACCTCAGTAATAGGCTAGTTTACTATCATTTTTTCCTTCGTTTGGCTTATTTTTCTCAGACTCGTAGCTTTAATGTTGTTTGAACATTTCAATCCTTTTGATGTCCCAAATAATTTGTTCCCTGTGTACTATCATCTTCCATAGTTTTAAATCAAACTCACAGATTTGATGTCTTTGCTTTTCAGCTTTTCTACCCGCCCTCTTTTTTTGAGTAATTTAAATACTAACTACTGAAACAGAACCTATTCTCCCCCTAAAATTCTAAAATCGAAAATTTTTTGTGTTTTTGTATTTTTTTTAAAAGACAGGAAAATAAAATAAAAAAAAATTAAAATTAAAATTAAAACGTAAAGACGGACTAAGAACTAGATTCATCTGGAATGACATCACTTTTCGTTTTAACGCCATTGACCTCTAAGAGATATAAAAACCGAGGTTTATCAAATGCTTTTGTGTAGAGGTCGGCGCGCTGAAAATCCGTATTAATTTTAACAACATCGATTAATTGTTTTTCAAAACAGTCACGTATAAAGTGATTTTTAATACCGATATGTTTTGTCTTTGGGTGTTGGATCGGATTTTTAGTGACAGCAATTGCAGCTGAATTATCAACATAAATAGGGGTGTTAGAAAATTGCAAATCATAGTCTCGCATTTGCTGTTGAATCCAGATGATTTGAGAACAACAACTTACAGCGGCAACGTATTCGGCTTCACATGTCGATAGAGCTACCGACATCTGCCTCTTACACTGCCAGGTGACTAAGCGTCTTCCAAAGAACTGACATCCCGCTGATGTTGACTTGTAGTTCATCTTGCAACCACCGTAATCCGAGTCACTATATGCTGTAAGCTCAAAGTCATCATCATGAGGATACCACAACCAAGGGTTGGAGTACCCTTCAGATAACGAAAGATCCTCTTTACCCTAATTAGGTGATTTACTTTGGGTTTTGCCTGATATCTAGAACAGAGACTCGTGGCGTACATAATATCAAGACGAGAAGCTGTGAGGTATAGAGATCTGATCATTCCTCGATACATGGTGGCATCGACCAGATCACCATTTTCGTCAACATCGTGATTCGTGGCAAGTGGAGTCCCAGTAGCCGTTGCATTCTCCATGTCAAACCGACTAAGGATATCTGCTACATATTTGGTCTGATGCAGGAAGATACCATTTGGTGTCTGATCTACTTGTAAACCGAGAAAGAACTTCATCTCTCCCATGGCGCTCATTTCAAACTCAACTTTCATCACAGACTCAAATTCTTTACACAATGCTTCGTTCTTGGAACCGAAGATTATGTCATCCACGTATATCTGCACCAGTAGTAAATCACCATCCTTTTCTTTGATGAACAGTGTGCAGTCAATGACCCTCTGCGAAAACCATGTTTCAGCAGGTGAGTAGAGAGTTTCTCGTACCAGGCTCGAGGAGCTTGATGAAGCCCGTACAAAGCCTTGTCTAGCTTATACACTCTATCCCGATGATAAGGATTTTCAAATCCTTTGGGTTGACTGACGAACACTGTTTCCCGGATTTCACCATGAAGGAATGCACTTTTCACATCCAGTTGATAGACTTTGATCTGCATGTAGGATGCATAGGCTAAGAAGAAACGAATCGCTTCCATCCTTGCCAAAGGTGCAAACACTTCATTGTAGTCAATGCCTTCGACTTGTCTAAACCCTTGAACGACAAGCCGAGCCTTGTTCCTATTATGACCCCTTGGTCATCTTTCTTGCATCGAAGAACCCATTTAGTGCCAATCACTTTGCACCTTTTGGTCTGTCCATAAGTGTCCAGACTCCTAACTTCTTGAACTAAAGAAGTTCTTCTTGCACGCACTTACCCATGCTTCATATTTTAAAGCCTTGCTGACATGCTTTGGCTTAACTTGAGAAACAAAACATCGATAAGCACCATCGTGTAGGTATCCTTTTTCCATCACTACAGCATAATCAGCTGAGTATAGCTGATTTCTTGTTTGAACTCCCAATAGAATATCTCCTATGATGTTGTCCAGAGGATGATGTACATTAACTCAAGTTCCTGGAGTTGTGGGTACTGCTACTTCAGTATCTAGATTCTGAACGTTGGAGTATGCGGTTCAGAAGAGTCAGCTGCATCATGATCAGAGGCTGTAGAACTTTCGGTAGTAGGAACTTGTTCTTCCTGTTCCACATTGTGGTTTCAACTGCTTCATCATCAAAAGAAGAATCACTTACCTCAAGCTCTCCCCTGAAGGGCTAGAAGTATCATCTAATGGAACGGATGATGTCGAGTCAGGTGTGGGAGCATTCAGAACATCGTACATCATTCGTGCAGCTATGTCATCATCCGAATAGGAAGGAGGTAGATTGAAGGATTTGAAAAATCCATCATAGTCGAAGAAAAAGGAAGGTCCTTTTCCTGCAGGGGGTGATGTATCTTTAAACATCAACATTGCACCACACTTCTACCTGACCAGTTGAGTTATTGTAAACTCGTTTGTCTGGTATGATGTATCTAAGAAAGATACCTTCTTCTGCCTTCTCATAGAATTTCCCAGTCTAATGCTTCTTTTGCAGCATGCAGGGCGCACCAAATGGTTCCAGATACTCTAAATTAGGTTTCCTTTGTTGGAGCAACTCATAACAAGTTTTTCCATGACGCTTAACTACCAAGACCCGATTTAGAGTGTAATATGCATTGCTACTGCCTCGTTCCAGAATTGAACTGGCAGTTTAGAGTCAGCTAGCATAGTCCTTGCTGTCTATATCAAGCTCCGATTCTTCCTTTCAGCAACACCATTCATTTGTGGAGTGTAGACAGAGGTGAACTGATGAACAATTCCCTTCTCACGACAGAAGGCCTCCATCCACTGATTCTTGAACTCTGTCCCGTTGTCTGATCGAATCCTTCTGACTTTCAGCTTGTAGAGAGACTCCAATGTGGTAACGAGATGTTTGAATGATTCAAATGTCACTGATTTAGCTTTTAGAAACATCATCTAAGAGAATCTTAAGTAATCATCCGTCACCACAAAGCAGTACCAATCACCAGCTATGCTTTTTATGCTTACTGGGCCAAACATATCCATGTGTAGAAGCTCGAGAGGAATGTCTATAGAATTGACTTTCTTTGCTTTGTGAGACTTCTGGTCTGTTTCCCTTTCTTGCAGGCAACACAGAAATCTAGAAGCTGGAAATTCTTGACTGTGACTCTATCTACCAGATTGTTCTGAACTAGATGATTCATCTTCCTGGGATTGATGTGTCCCATTCTCCTGTGCCAGGAGACTAAATCTCTTTAGTTTCTTTTGACAAGAAGCACTGAGCTGTAGACTCAGTTGTGGAAGATTTTGATAGGTCCAAGACATAAAGGTCATTATATCTTGAAGCCGACATTAACACTTGTTCCTCCGCATTGACATACTCCTTCTTTAGTATGTAGCACTTCTTGTTGTCAAATACAACTTTGAATCCTTTATCACAGATATGGGAGACAGAAAGTAAGTTGTTCTGTGGTTGCTGAATGTAGTTGACCTGTCAAACTTCACTTTCTCATTTCCCACTTCGCCTTGCGCGGTGATGTAACCTCCTTTGTTCCCAGTGAATGACACGTGTCCCCCTTTAATTTGCTTGACGTTGAAAAGGAGGGTACGAATTCCTTGTCATGTGCCTGGACGCCCCACTATCATAATCGAGGTATTAGTGATAGCGTTGTAGCGGATACCCTGCACATACAATGAAAAGATTAGTTTAGGTTTGGGACCCAAGCCTTAACTGGCTTGGGTGTCCCATAGGTATCACACATCATGAACTCAACCCACTGACCTTCAGAGGTTGAGGGCACATCTTTCTTTTCCTTGTTTTCATAATCAGACACAAGACTTTATTTTCTTTCCATAAACCAGTTCTGTGTAAGGCCTGTTTGTGGTAAACAGATGACTGGCTTATGGTTTGAACTTTAGGTTCACTAATAATCCTTGATTTAGCTTTAGGTGATACAGCTTCGCTTTTAGCTTGTCTGTGTTGACTTTGGTGTTTTGAAGGAGTATTAGATCTGATTTTAGAAAATTTTGGTTTTTCATCATCACAAAGTTCTATTTTCCTTTTAGGTGTCTGATAGTAAGGACAATTTGGAGAGATGTGTCCTCTTTTTTCACAACTGTAGCAAGATCTCCCTTCGACAGTGTGAGGAAAGCATTGACGAGGGGTGAGTTTGTCGGAGGATGGGTAGTTTCTTATCACTTTTAGATGTTTCGCCTTCTTTAACAAAATTAATTGTTTTGACATTTGCAACATCTTTTCTTTATTTTATTTAAATTTTGATGACTTGCTGGTTTAGGGTTTGTTGCCTTAGACTGTTTAGGTCCTGAAATAGACGTTTTTGAACCTGACCCTAAGTTAACTTTCTAATTTTATCAGTCAAGTCTTCAACAGGCATCTTATCTTTTGATACGAAAGTAGTATTCTTCTGTTCAGTGACAGACTTCACGGTTTTACCCGTAGAATCTGGATCACTAACCAGAGGAGTAGACAACACATGATCCTTTACTGGGTTATTATTGACTGGTTTACATTTAGTGTTCAAAAGGATAGCATGTGGTGGCAGTACTACTTTATAACCCAGACCTTCCCCGCCATTTCGTTCTTTCACTAAGTTTTGAACTATGTGTGAAGAACTTACCAAATTGTGCAGTTTTTGTTTTAAGGACAACTTCTACTTGCAAAACTCTTTTCTCCTTTTAGTTTCTTCTAAAGAATTTAAATAGAACTTAATATCATTAGATTGATTTAAAGCAACAACTTCGGTTTCCCTTAGTTGTTTCCCTAACAGTTCTATCTTTTCTTTGAAGCTGCACTCATTTTGTTTTAACACATGGTTTGCGTCAGTGTAGAGCTATAAATCATTTACTAGATTATCATTATGTTCTAATAACCTAGCAAACTTTAAATCAATGCTTTCCCTAAATTTATCACATTCAAAACAAGCATGTTTATCAAATAATTCGTCTTTAAAATATACCTGTGTAGAACTAGACGAATCAGCCACAAGTGCAAGTCAGATTCTTCGGTGACTTGAGATTCTGAATTTTTAGCACTCAACTCTTCTTCAACTAAGTGATCAACAACATCCCTAGCTTCTTCGATATCTGAACTTGCATGATCAACTATGATGTCTCCCTCACTTGCAGATCCATCATCCAAGGTATCAACAAATACGACATTGGATTCACCCTAGGATACGAATCGGAAGGACCAGTCTTGTCCTTCATCACCTTGTGCAACCAAAGCCTTAGAATCTTTACTTGACGATGCACCAACCTTCTCCTTGCCTTGATGGTTGAATGTGGGAAAAGGATTTCCATTCCCAGTCTTCTTTGGCTTTGTGCACTCACGTTTGAAGTGCCCTTTCTCTCCATAATTGAAGCAAGTGACCTTGGTTTTGTCGAATCCAAATGTAGTGTCTTTAGTTGCAACCAAATTTTGACCCGTCTTCTTTACAAACTTCTTGGCTCTTCTAACAGCACTAGCCAAGGCCCATATTATATCCATGCATTCCAGCTCAGTTTCATCAACTTGCTCGTAATCCTCGTCAGCAAGATGACAGTTCCCAATCTTACCAGCAACTAACCCATCATAAGATTGAACAACAGCAGCTAGAAGAGCCATATCCTCTTTAGCAACTTCCACGTTGATGTTTTCGAGGTTCTCGGTCTTTAACTTGGTAGTATTTGCCTCAGGAACAATATATTGGGTGCTATTTGACCCTGACGTTTCGGTTCCTGATGAGCTGCTTTGGGAATGTGCAGAAGAGTTAGACACAAACGCCGTTTGAAGCGGTGCACCAGATGTAGAAGGAGTTGGAACTGAGTTGTAGAGTGCAGGATTCTGAGCATAGGATCCTTTCTTTGACTTGTATTTTTTACGCAGCTCTTCCTCCCTCAACTTCACGATGAAATCGTTTATGTCTAAGGTTGCAAGAATGTCGTTTTGCCTCAAGTTAGACACAAATGGATCCCATTTGTCTGGCAGACCATCAGCAAAGCTAGAAACTTTATCTTCCATGGATGTGGTCACGCCATGCGCGTGCAACTCACTCATCAGATGATAGAATTTGTCGATGATATCATCTAAGCTCTCCTTTCCAATTGGTGAGAAATTATCAAATTCCTTTTTCAGAGCTTTTGCCTTTAGTGCTTTCAGAGTTGCATTGCCTTTGTATCTCTTTTCCAAGACTTCCCATAACTTCTTAGGCTACTTGTTCTCAGAAAACTGATGAAATATGTCTTTAGGTATAGACTGAGTCAACAAGGCATATGCTTTCTTTTCAGCATTATGCATAGTCTTCTGGGATTCACTCATTCCTCCCAAAGTAAGCTTTACCCCATTAGCACTGACTGGTACCACGTAACCAGTCTCAATAGACGTCCACATATTGGGGTCAACTCCATTTAGTTAGATTTCAAATCGTTGTTTCCATTGTGGGTATTCATCCAACGTTAACAGCTTTGGCAGTTTGTTGTGGTTCCCGATCTCACTTTCCAAAAGTAGAAGATTCTGGATGCGTGAGTCCTTTCCAGCAGTAAACGCAGAGAACTGATCTTCCATTTCTGTAAACTTGATGAACTAAGAACAGGACAGATTGACTTATGCGATTGGACAATTCGACTGGTTCAACCGTGCGATTGAATGATGTGAATGGCTTCAATCGTGCGATTGGATTCAGTCATGCGAATGAACAAGACGAATGAGGTCAACCGTATGGAATACTTCAACCGTGCGAATGAACTGTGTGAATGAGTCCAGTCGTGCGATTGAACTATGCGAATAGGATTCAGTCGTGCGACTGGGCCAATCGTGCGACTGAAGCTGCTGCTGAGGGAAAAAATCGAATTTTTTAAACACTTGACTCAAAATTACGAATTTTCAAGAACCCTAATCTGTCGTATGGGAAAAAGTCGAAACTTTTGACACAGAGACTCAACAAAAACAAGTTTTGACGTGAAAAAGTGTATCTTTTGAATGAAAACATTAGTTTTGACACCAAAACCAATTGAATCTACACAAAATCACAAGCCTAGTTCTCTGATACCACTTGTTGGGACTGTGTACGTACGGAGTACTAACGGATTCTGCGTGGAACCAGATCAAATAGCGCGGAATTCTATTTGATTGGTGATCCAATCAGTGAGAACGAATAACCCGATCGATCTTACGATGAAACAAACGTTAAGAATGGATTGAATCGATTAGGAACGATCTATGAACTTGGATTTGCGACTTGGGACACTCTGGACGGCTAGGGTATGAAGTATTATGCAGTAATTCGAAGTGTCGAGTTTTTCCACGAATTATGTGGTATTTATAGGTTATCAGTGTTCATTCCTACAACTGAACCATTAGCATGGTTCAGTCGTGCGACTGAAGCATGCGATTGACTTATATGCACGACTCAAGGTTCAGTCGTGCGATTGAATCAATCTTATGTCTCAATCATATGACTGATCCAGTTACCTGGTTCAGTCATGCGACTGGTCCATAAGCATGGTTCATTCATGCGTATGGGCCATAAGTATGGTCCATTAGCATGAATGTCCACATGACTAAGTTAAACACATTTCTAAGTTCTTATTGACTTAGAACTATGTAAAACAAACATAAAACCTATATAGTTATTTCATATATGTGAATCACAATCAATATAAATATAACATGACAAAATCAATCACATATAAACATCCCAATGCATTTTATATATAAACAATCACTTCATTACATTGGATTACACAAGTGTAAGACATGAAAGACTTTTACATTTTAGAACATAAACTAGGTACATGAATATGTATCAACAAAAGGCACTAAAGAAAGAGTACCACACGAGATGGGTGAACTTCAAACCTCAACAACCGAGGAGGTTTGTTAGCAAAACTAAAGTTGATCCTATCTCTGGTAGACTGAAGGTGGTGTTGAAGTGGAGACCTCCAAGAACAATGTCAAAGATTCCATGGAGGGAAATGCCACAGGACTTCACACCTCATTTTAAGTGGTGGTATTGTGATTGGAGACGGGCGAAGCGGTGATTATACTTAACCGGAAGGGAAAGATTGAGACTATCAGGGTGGTTGACCTGATGTGGCTTACCAACTTGTCCGCAGACGATGTCTATACTCTATACAAGTGGCCACTATTCTATGACACTCAAGATATTATACAAGTTCTCCTGTTCCAACGCGTTATCAGACTCTATTTTGCATTCGAGATTTATGTTGGGGTCACAAAAGAGGAGAACTACAAGAAATTTGAAGAGCATGCGAAGAATGTTAGACAATAGACTAAACTAGGTCCAAGGGGGAGTTTGTTGATACATGATGTGCCTAGTTCTTTGTACTGAAATATTTATGTCTTTCATTACTTACACATGTGTAATTCAAGAATATTATTATAATGTAATGTGTGTTTGGATGTCTATTTACATTTGATTATATCATATTCATATAACATTTATTATTACATGCATGAATGAACATTATATATAGGTTTGGGGTTGTTGTGCACAGTTCTGAGTCAACAATGATTCAGAAATATGTTTGACTTAGTCTTTTGGTTATTCATGCTAATGGATCATGATCATGGACCAGACGCACGAATGGACCATGCTTATGGACCACTCGCACGACTGAGCTAGGTGACTAGATCAGTCGCACGACTGAGTCATAAGACTGGCTCAGTCACACGACTGAACCATAAGTAGAGTTCAGTCGTGCGTATGAATCAATCGCATGACTCAGTCGCACAACTGAACCATGCTAATGGCTCAGTCGTACGACTGTACACTATAACATATAAATACCATGTAATTCGTGGAAAAACTTAACGCTTCGAATATTAGCATAGCCTAGCCGTCTAGAGCATCCCAGTTCGTCCATCCAACTTTATAGTTCGTTCCTGATCAATTTCTACTCATTCGTAATGTTTGTTTAATCATTAGATCGATCAGGTTGTCGTTCTCACTAATTGGATCGCCAATCAAATAGGATTCTGCACTATTTGGTTTGGTTTCACGTTGAATTAGTTAGTACTCCGTACGTACACGATCCTAACAGACAGAGAAGAATATGCTTTTCTCGGATGTACTTTTGCATAAAGCTGACCCACTTTTTGCTGCAACTCTGAAGACTCACCAACTTGCATGAGTTGGTGAAAAGGCTCACAATTTTGCAACTGTACTTGAGGTCTTGAGTCTGTAACTTTTTACTTTATGCATTTTTATCTTTTTATTATATATTAGGATGTGAGCTATGATATGTTATAGTCACTAGTCAAAAGACAAATATGCATTTTGACTCTACATTGATTTTGTTGTCTTTCAATATCCAACTAGCTTTCCAAGTATAACCGGTTGTAGAGTGTAATATAAAGTATCTCAGGGTCTTGTATCTTATTTTATGCATTGTAACAATTGTAAAAGAACTTGTGATTAATATACAATATTCTTGAAAACCATATATATTGTTTTTGAGTTCTGTCTCATTATTTGCTAGTGTTCTTTGCATCTTGTCTTAAATATGATTCTGTATTTGAACTGTTAAGTGTTCTAACACTCTCCTCATTGTAAGACTAATTGTATTGACCTCCCTTAATCACACCTGCAATTGGTATAAGAGCATTCCAGGCTCTTGATTGTAAGATCTCACCATCTTAAATCTCATCAGTTCTTACTAAACACTTAACATCTTAAATGGCAGCTTCCAAGCCTGATATGGAAATTGGTACCATGGTAAAGTGCCTACTGATCACTCCTGATGATTTTGATACTTGGTGTCTAAGAATGGAAGGCTTCATCAAGTCACAAGACAGAAGGATGTAAGAGTCTGTTACCTCAGAACCTTACATTCCATGCACCTCTTTAGCTGCTGGTGGAGGTGGTATGATATAAGAAGTGGCTGACTACTATGAAGAAGATAAAAAAAAGAATAGATGTAGATCAAAAAGTCATGACTGCCTTCCAAACTACTATTCCTAATGCCATCTACAAAGACTTCAAAAAGTGTAAAAACTGCCAAGCAGCTCTAGGATGCACTGAAGCTGATGTATGAGGGGCCTAATGAAGCAAAAGAAAACAAGGAAGACCTCCCGAAGCAGCAGTTTGAGAATTTCACCTGCAAGACAGGTGAAACCATGATTCAATAATACTTCAGGTATGTTAAGATTGAGGACACTCTAATGGATGTTAGAGTAAAGTTGGAGAACATGGATATTGTGAGGAAATTCATGTCCTCTCCCTAGACAATGGACACACTACTGTATGGTTATTAAGAGGACTGAAACCTCAAGACCCTTACTCTTACTGAGTTATATGGCATCCTCAGTTGCTACCAGATGGAGATGAATATGCAAAATCCATCTGGTAACTCCAACAGTCAGCAAAGTTTTGCCCTACATATGGTTGAAAAGGGTTATAGAGAACCACAACACCATTTCATCTCTTACCCTAACAACTCTATGAGGATCAACTTTTAGAATTTTGAAGGACCTGCCTAGAGGTCATCATGGATAGGAAGAAGGCACTGTCTGCCATAATACAGGGGAGGACAATCTTTATCACCCCAGCTTCCATAAACTCTCATCTACAGCTAGATGATGCAGAAGGTGAATTGTCCTTCCCAAAATCTGTTGTTAACCACTACTTTGAGCAGATGGCTATGAAGGTGACTTCTCAATCAGAACCTTCAAGAAAGGAAAGGTTTCCTCTCAATGGAAGTACGTCCTCTGTGTTATTATCCATAGCTTGTCTAACAAACATGGAGGATGGGACCAAATTCTAGAAGACCTCTCTTTTATAGTCCATGGAATGGTTAATAGGGTCAAGTTCAGGTATTCACAATTTGTGTACACTAATTTACTTTCAAACTTAGACTTCTTAGAATATTATATGTTCCCTAGATATGTCCAGCACATTCTCAACTATGAGCTGGGCTCACAGTTGAGGGGAACGGGTAATATTCTAAAATTGGGATAGATGAAGCCCGGCATCTTAAAGACTATAAGAAAGCCAACTGTGGGCTTCTTAGGGGTAGAAACAGCCCAGGTCCTAAAAATATTAGAGCTCATTGCTGAAGTTGACAACCTAGCAGCACCAGCTAGTGTTGAACCCACACCTTCTACTTCAAGACCACCCACACAGCCTCAAATAACCCTCACCTACCAAAGAAAATCCAAACGAACCCCTGCACATGTTATTCAACCTGTGCAAGCTCGTATATCACCACCCATACAGGAGGAAGTAGACACTGGAGCTCCTAATTCTCCTTAGCAAACCACTTCCATCTCACAAATGATCAGTCATGAGTTTCCTCATGCTCAGACTGAAGAGCTCATCACCCAAGAAGTCTTAAGCCTTCACTTTAAGTCTCAACACACTAGTGAACAACCTTCAGGGGATGTTACCATCTCCAACCTCTAGATCTAAATCAGCCAATTCCCATCCTAGACTTCTATGATGATGAGGATATGGCATTGATGTGCACTCTTTTATACAAAGTTTGTTTGAGGATAGTATACCAAGGGCAATGTCATCCCCACCCTATGGAGCTGCATATGAAATACATGGGTGGAGGTATGATGCTGATAAAAGAGTCATGATACTGCATACATTTCAAGGGCAGCAAGACGTCTTCAACTTTCAGACCTTAAACTACTATGACAGTCTCTTTTTAGTTAATATGCCACTTCTCAACCAAACTCAACATAGACAAGGAGGCAGAGGATGCAGAATTGCTTCTCAAAGTTACAGAAGAAATAAGGCAAAGAAGGTTGTACAAACATGCTCCTACTCTCTCCCCAGTTCATGAAAGCCCTGAGAGAGGATGTGGTAACTGAATAACCTCAGATAAATAAGGAGGCTGACAGACAAAACATGATCAACTACCTGAGTGCCACAGGCCTCTATCAGGCATCTGCACTTCTTCCCCTCTCATATAAATATGTTGAATTTAAATATCTTAAGCAGCTAGAACAATAATTCATCAATGAACAAAAAAACTACTAAAAGAAAGATGAGGGAAGAAGCTGCAAATTCAAGAGCCATCATCCAAAAGAGTCAAAAGAAGTCTGCTGACAGGCAGAGGATGATGAGCTTCTTGAAGCTGTATGGATTCTCCAGAAGGATGCTTGGTCCATTGTCTCTATCCATTATGAATAAGCACACTGGAGCGGTTAAGCAGAAGATTAAAAGAGGAGAGCTTGTGGACTTGCATTCTCCACTAAGCCAAGCTCCTCCTGAGGTAGAGGTCAAGGTTGAACAAACTTAGACAAGACAACCTGGACCTTCAGCTGCATCTCAGCCAACCTCATCTTGTGTTCCACAGCAGGGTTCTACTCCTTCTCTTTCTGAACCTGTGAGGGATGAGGACCCAACTGAGAGAGGCACAACAGAACAACCTGGTACTCAAGACCAGCCCTATCAGTTAAACACTTCAAAGAGGTAGAAAAGGATGGTCATGAAGAGAGTATCTTAGAAAACAAAAGCATCCACTTCTAGACCTCAGGATGAGTCAGAGTATCCTGAGGAAGTGCAACAAGAGGCTGCTCAACTAACTCCTACTCAAGCACAACCTCTTGCAGCTGGAAGACCCATCTTGTCTTGGAGCTTTGCTGCTAATCCAGACAGATGGTATGTCATTAGAGATTAAGGTTGTCAAGATTTCTACTTCTGAAAGACATGCTTGATCTACCTCTGCATGATCTCCATGACATGAGAAGATACTATGAGAGTTTGAAGGATCCTGACCAAATGATGAAGAAGGGAATGGTATTGATCCTAATGAGGGTTGTCAACTGCTGAACAAGCTTCTCTATTGGTAACATCAGCCTAGGGGGAGTTTGTAAGGTTATATAAGAAGGTTGATGCAACCAAAGTAACCAAAGGCTTCCTGCATGCATGCACTTAGTACAAGGTAGAAGTTGCTTCGGAAGTTTTAAACACTGCACAGAAAATATTCTAAGTGTAAAATCTTCCGAAGCCAAAGACCAAATCTTCTGAAGCCAAACGATAAAGTCTTCCGAAGTTTCAAGGATAAAGTCTTCCGAAGCCAAATGAAGTGGATACTGATTTCTTCTGAAGACAGAGAAGAATATGTTTTCTCGGATGTACTTTTGTATAAAGCTGACCCACTTTCCGTTGCAACTCTGAAGACTCACCAACTTGCATGAGTTGGTGAAAAGATCCATGCTTTTGTAACTGTACATTAAGGTCTTGAGTCTATAACTTTCTACTTTATGTACTTTTATCCTTTTTGTAATATATTAGGATGTGAGTTATGACATGTCATAATCACTAGTAAAAAGGCAAATCTGCATTTTGACTCTATATTGATTTTGTTATCTTTCAAAGTTCCAACTGGCTTTCCAAGTGTAGCCGGTTGTAGAGTATAGTATAAAGTATTTCAGTGTCTTGTATCTTTTTTATGCATTGTAACACTTGTAAAATAACTTGAGATTAATATATAACATTCTTGAAAACCATATATATTGTTCTTGAGTTCTGTCTCATTGTTTGTTAGTGTTCTTTGCATGTTCGTCTTAAATCTGGTTCCCTAATTGAATTGTTAAGTGTTCTAACATTCTCCTCATTGTGAGACTAAAGAATGCTCGTTTTATGGTGCAATTTTATTAAAAAAAGAGATGTCAAACATAAAAGTTATGAACGTTAAAAAAAGTAAGAAACTTACAAAAAGTCAACAAAAGTGGTTATTACTAAAATAACTCTCTAACAACTTTTTTCCTACAAATTGATTTCAACCATTGTTTAAAGAGATTGATAGTTGAGATTACTTGTTACACTTTTTAGGTTTAGGAGTCTTTTAGTTTGAACATTTCTTTTTAAAAAATTATATAAAAGAAAGATTTTATAGAAAGAAGATAAGAAATGAACGGTTTTAAAAAGTAACTATTTTAATAAATAAAAGTTTTAAAATATGAACAAATTTTGAACAAATGAACGGGTTTAAACAAATGAACGATGTAAAGAAATGAAATTATTTTGCAAAACGAACAATTTAAGAAAAGAAATTGAAAAGATGTTTATAAAGAACAAAAGCTTTAAAACACGTATTTTTGCATTTAAAATGTTTTTCTATAAAAGTAAAGAAAAAATTAAAATAACAATAATCAGTTTTAAGAAATAAAATAATTATAAAAGTAAAGGAAAAAAAAATCAAAATAACAATTAACAGTTTAAGAAATAAAAATATTTTTTTAATATACAAACAAAAAACTCATTTAGTAGAAAAATGAAAAATTAGGAGTTGTTTTTGGTAATTTGAGTAATTACAGAAATAGCTCACTAATTATTAAAAGAACTTTTATATTTTACATAAATAGCCCTCGAGGTGTAAATAGTCTAAATAATCTTATAGTTAACATGATAAATTAACAGAGTTATTCTTGGGAGTCAAAACCGTTATAAAATACAATCTCAGGGTTTGATGTGTCAAAATATTCCGTACTAAAAGAGTTAAACTGCCTAAACCATAGGGGTCAAAATAATAATTTACTCGTGTTTTTGAATTGAGAACTTGTCACGATTTTTTATAATTTCTACTAATAGAAATTAACTCTTTTTTGTGTTCTCAAACTTTAATAAGTACACTTAATAATACACTGGGTGTTATTTATTAAAAATTTATGATTTTTTTGTCTTTTCTATTAATAAAAGTTAACTTTTTTATTTTCATCAACACTTCAATGTGAATTTTTTAAAAATTCGAGTTGTTGGAAACCATAAGATGAATGCTAAGATACAAGTCAGAGGACTAGAGGAGCTCAAGACTTACAAATTTCTACACGCCACCACAAGATGCAAGTTCATCCATTATTTATATCTAAGTACTAATCTTTTTTTATCTTTATTTCTAATAAAAGAAGATTTTATAATAAAAAAATATGGTAAAAGTTAAAAACTAGATTTTTATTAAAAAAACACTTTAAAATGTATAAGATACAAAAAATTTCTTGACCAAAAATCTTTTTAAAAAGTACGAACTATATTAAAACCTTTTTTTCTAAGTTTTATAAGGATGATTCTTTTACTTAAAATGAAACATGTTTTAAAAAACAATTAAAGAACACATCTTATAAACGAAAGTTTAAAATGATATAATTATTGTTCTTACTTAAAGTACTTACTTATACGTAACTCAATCATATTTTAATAAAATTATCATTTTGTAATTTTTAAGTTTTTATTACAAACTCTCTAATATTTAATTTATTCAACATGTGTAATAGTATACTCGTATTAAGCCCCCCACGTTGCAGCGGTGGGTGGTAAACCGTGTCAAGTAACACCAATGCAACACACTATCAGTGACCACCAACACAGAAATAACTCGTATTAAAAAAAATAAAACAAAAAAATAAAATTGTGTGAAAAGTACACGTGAAAACAATGAACCACACAGACGAAACGTAAAACATCTAAAACAATAAGTAAGTTGATATAGGACCAACGCCTTGCAACAGGGTCGTTAAAAGGGGGGAAATATGCATAAATTTGAACCGAAACGTAAAACTAAAAATTTTTAAAATATAAAAAGTATAAGAGAACAAAGTTGAAAGTAAAAAAATATTGAGGATAAATTTTATAAAATGTAAAAGTATTTGGTTAAAAAATTAAAATAAAAGGTTACAGATTACAAAAAACACAAAAGGTAATGTGAGTACAACTCACGTAGCATATGGTACAACTTGTTATGTATAACTAAGTTGGTAATTAGTATATATATAATTAGTTGAAATAAGAAAATGGTCAACATTATGATAAATTTAAATAAATGATTATAGCTTTAAATATCTATACTACTATATAAAGCAAAACTTTAAGACATAAATATAATTTTATAAAAAATTAAGATACTTAAAATAAATTTTTAAGCATTAGATACAAGTGTTCTAACTAATTAATTTTATTTTTCCTCTTATTTAATAAACTTCTTCTAACTAATATATTAATTAATGTATACTACTAATTCATTATTTAATATTATGATATTATTTATTCACTACATTATATATATTATATTGTTAATACTTTAAACTTATCAATAAGTATTATCTAATTTAAATATTTAACTATTTTATAATTATTAAATATTTTATAATAATAATGATAATAATAATTTATATCTATATTATATATACTAGTATATAAAGCATTTGAAGATGAAACACTTATAATTTTACTTATAATTTGAAACACCTAATATAACCTTTTAAAAATAAGGCACACGTATTATACATGTTTAATAAATTTCTCTCAATTAATAAATTATTTAATGTGTATGTGTGTGTGTATATATATATATATGTTATATTTAAGTAATATCTTATTTATAATATATTAAATTAATGTTAAAATATACACATTATTTTATATTATATTTTAAACACTTATGTATATAATCACTAAAACCTACCTTATTTTTTTACGCTTTTATATTTAAACTGTTAAGGATCTTTTGAAATTAAACACAATAGTTTCTCTCTCTTTGTTCTTTTTTTTTGAAATTGATATACTCATTTTGTTTTTTAAATTTTTTATATTTAAGTATTCGAGTTATGTCAAATTTATATTTAATCACCTGAACATTTTTTTTAAATTTTATACTTAAATCTTCGAGTTATGTCAAATTTACATTTAATCACTTGAATTAGCATTCGGGTTATGTCAAATTTCATTTTAACTAATTTACAATAGAGCTCGTTAATTAAAGGAAAGTTACCACTTACATATTCATTATTCTTCTTCTATGTTTTGAAGTATTTATTTTTTATAATATTTTTTCCAATTGGAATTTTTTTATTAGCGTTTCATACGTAATTTTTTTTCGGATGATTAGTAATAACGTACAAATCATTAGAATTAAATATTTTAATTTTTATAATCTCGTTACATAACGTGAATCACACTACTAGTTACTATTAATTGTTTTTCAAAGTTTTGATTTTAAAGATATTCTAAAGATATGACAAGTGACTGATCATTCATCGCTAAACACCAAAACACTGGTAAGTTAACAATCAAACAATCTCATTTTCTAATAAAGAAGACAAATAAAACAAAATAAATTCTTTGCACGAATAATGTAATTATTTTAAATCAAATCCTCCTCAAAATTGGCACGTAATACTGTCAAATTTGTGTGCTTCATCGATAGTCCCCACTTATACAATCACGTAAATGGACCAGTGAATCTTGCAGGCAATGGATTAATAATAAGCGCTCCCCACGATTTTGATGCCTAAAGTTAGTTGGATCAAGTACAAAGACTTGTTTTATATGGCGTTTAATGCATTATCGAATTCCATTGGCTCAATATCTTGCGAACATTGGAGTTAATCTGCGGTTAACTGCTTGGTTGCTATGCTCGTTAGAGATCGAAGATGTTGATCATGTATTTATTAGATTTCCCTGTTGCGACGGAGTTTGGAGTAGAATATCATGATGGATGGGTTAAAAACTTAAAATGTGTCCAAGATGAAGACGACAAAACAACTTGTACAAAATGTCTCAATTTGGTAGTGGGTCTATATGAAAAGGATCATGACATTAGTTAGTTAAACCACTTTTGAGATATTATATATGGAAATCACGTAACGATTGGGTTTTCTCCATGCTAAGGAGGCCTACTGATAAATCATAGACGTGGAGTTGATAAAATTTGAAGTAAACTAAGGTTATAATTTAGAGCCGTTTAAAAATAAAAGAAATTAAAATTTTAATAACTCAAATTATTGATTATTTACTAATATTAATTTCAAATAACAATCTGATCAATATTAAATCTTAATTTTCAATTTTACTATCAAAAAACAGTCTCAGTGTAATTGTTCGTTAAGTTTGTTTGGTTTTTAATGACAGAGCATGTGTCTTTGCTTGTGACTTAGCATGTGATATGAGGTATTGCAAAATTAAATAAAAATCTAAATATATCACCTAGTTTTTGTGTCTTTTTGTATTCAAGCTACTCAGCCGACGATAAAAGGGTTATGATAAATAACTTCAAAAATAATTTCTTATAAAAAATCAAGTAATAAATTTATATATATTATTATAAATATGTTATAAGTCATGTTATGAGCCATATTACGTGATACGCTATCAAAAACTTACAGACTTAAGGAGCAATTAAATTGAGATTGTTATTATTAATAAAATTTAGAATTATGATAAATACTGGTAAATTATTATTTGGAATTTATATTGGTCAATTGTTAATTGTTTGAATTAATAAATCCAATTTTTCAAAATAAAATAAAGTTAGTGACAAAGATAAAACTTAGATATATAAAAGCGTTAAAATTAAAAAAACAAAATTATTATTATTTAGTAAAATACATAAATGACGAAAAATAATAAAAAAATATATTTGTTTATACAAAATACATATATATTAATGCTTGTCGTCTGAAGCCGAGATGTTCGAGTATATTAAAACCTCACCAGTGTTTGATCATGTAACATGTATATTTTTATTGTGTCTTCTCTTCAACTTCGGATGCGAAAACAATTTTGGCAAGAAATTCAACCCCGATGGAATCAGAAGACTCGAAGCTAGCTAGATGATGGTGGACAAATAATATTACGTCTCATTGTGTTCAAAGTCAAAGGAGGGGCTATTTATAGTGTAAAAATGAGTTAATAATTATTTCTAAAAAAAGGTTAATTTTTTTAACGTGTAACGGCTATTTAGACAATAATATTATCATTGCAACGGATACTTTATCAGCTTCCTTAGCTAGTTCGTGAACTCGATATTAAACCGGCAGTAGCCTGATGAAGCCGAGTCCTTGGTTACCCCAGGGCGCCCCAAGCACCCTTACAATGAGAGTAATGGTGTACGTCCCCGACCGATGGGGCCACCAACACATACTTCATCTTTTCTGGTAACGTTGGATTAGCCCTTGGTGTTGTTTTTTTCTCTGGTTCACTAGTCTCTTCAGCCTCCCACTGGTAGGTTCTCGTTTTGAATGATAGTTTTATTCGTTGATGATAAAAAAAAAAAAAAAAGTAACCTAAACAATTGGATTTCAATAAAATACCCAACAGGAATATTATTATCTAAATTATTACCAAATATCCTAAAACATCCACAAGAGTTCAGAACCCAATTAGTTGTGCACACACTATCAAAATCACACACTCTTCATTCTGCTTGTCCTTTTCTTCTTAACCACCACCAAACTCTCCACATCTCTTCCTCTCTTTTCACATTCTCCGGCAACCGCATCACCACCATTCTCCATCAGATTCATCCCAATTTCAAGGGGAAAGTTCAGTATCGCCTTCCTACCGCGCATATTAAACGCCGCTCTATCATACGCCTTTGCAGCCTCAACAGCGGTATCGAATGTCCCCAACCACACTCTCGACCCTCGCTGCTTCGGATCGCGAATCTCAGCCGCGTACTTCCCCCACGGCCGCCTTCGTATGCCTCTATACCGTCTATCTTCTCTGTTTCGTGAAGATGCACCAGGTACTTCACCTGGTGCGGTTAACTTTTTTTTCTCAATAGCTAAATTTTTGTTTACATCAGCGAGACTAGAACCCAAGACCTCCAGATAATCAGTAGACTTTGCTTCTGCTGCCGCTGGGCCTGCTGGCCCAGGCCCAGTGACAGGTAAAATTAACTCCATTGCTTCAGATTCGGTTTCTGAGAAGTTAACCGAATCTGAAGCATGAAATCTGGAGAATTCAGAGGGCTTGTTGTTATCGGCTTCGAAGAAGGTGGAAATGGATAGAGGCGAGTCGGAGCTGGAGCGATCGCTATGTGAGGCGGAGACGGTGGTTGTAGGCCATTCGAGAAGCTCGTAAGCTGAAATGAAGCAATCGGTGTTATTGAGGTTTGTTAAGGTTTCTAGAAATGGTGACGGGGGTTCGATTTCGTTGAAGAGGTGGTTTCTGATGAAATCGAGTGTGGAGAAATCGTCGTTCATCTCCATTGATGATGATGATGATTATTGATGAATTGTGATGGTGGCAATGGAACAGGGGGTGTGTTGTGGGAATGTGGGCATATAATGTGGGGGAGAAGTGAGAGTGCCGGATTGTATATAATTTTTTAAATTGGTGATCTGCAAAATAGGTCCTTTAGTATATTTAAGTCGTGCAAGTTTGGTCCTTTTGAAAGTGTGATAGTACAAAACCGGCTGGCTGCTATTTATGATTGGGGAATCCATCCCCTTTCCTTTCTTGTAATTTTAAATCCATAGGTGGAGTAGTGGACATATTTCTCAATCAATAATTGTTTATTTAATTGATTTTTTTAAAAAAATAAACTATTTTTAACTAATTAACTTAATCAAATATGAACTATAAATACATAATAAAATGAAATAAACTATTTTTAACTAATTAACTTAATCAAATATGAACTATAAATACATAATACTAGTTTAAAATAAATAGGAATGTTATTAAATATATAAAATAACATTTCATTAATTTACAAAAAATTACAAGATTAAATTAAAAGAATTTAAAAAATAACATTAATATTGTTATCCTGAACACTTGGCATTTTCGCGCTTATGACTTATGAGCCAACATCTATGCAAGATTGGTCCATGCAAATTATCATCTAACATTAACAAAAATTTCATATAATCGTTGTTTGGTTGTTCTTGCAAATACGTTTGTGATTCTTACATTATGCGAATTACCTTTTGGTCACGAATGAGTTTGCTTTTGCTCTTTCTTGATTTACAACTTTTTCTCTCAAACCCGTTTTTTAACCTTGGCATCTTATTTCTTGTAAGAGGTAAAATCAGACATGATTTTAAGATGGCCACCTGATGATGATGCTACGTGCCCCCCCTCCTCCCCGTTTGCAGTGTTGGGGGCTGGCTGTGGACACAAAAACCCTCATCAGCGTCGTTGAAGTTGACTAGATACATGCTTTCAAAAAACCTTGTGTATATATTTTATTTAGTTTGTGTTCGCTCTTTTTGATGACTAGTCAGCCCCTTAGCACCCTATAAGAAGAACAACATTCCATTTCAGATGGTCTTTTAAGAAAGTTGCATGTTGATAGGTGAGGACAACCTTTGGGTCCATAATGCTTCTTAAGTTATGTGCCTGTCGCATTAAATATGTCCTCATTCGATTAACTACTTTGTTGATTGCTATTTTTGTTGTTGTTGATATATACCAAGGAACTTAGTGATCTTAATGCTCATATCCTTCGATTTTGAATTCACTTGGTGGATACTACGCCTGGTGCACTGTAATTTTTATTCAAAATGGTTAAAGGTCCGCTTCAATGTCAGTCGATCAGTCCATGGTTTTACCTTCTTCCTTGTTCAAGTTTGCGGCGAGGGTTGGTTTCACCGTCAATTTCTTCGGTGGGTTGTGTGGCGGGTTGTTTTATCATAAGGGTTGATTTGGAAATGAATTTTGAAATCGAGGGAATTGGCTAAATTGAGAATGAATTTACATAAAGTGTTAGAATTATGGAAAATTTAATTTTATTGGTTGAACTGGGGTTGAGGGTGGATGGAGGTGGTAGGTTGGATTGGGTTTGTTTTCGCCTCGAACCGGCTTTTTGGTGTTATGAGTGCTTGACTTCATTGCATAAAAATATAAATATTTGTTTGTAAGAAGGTGAGTAAGTTTGAGAGAGATCGAGAGTTTTGTGAAAATATTATTAGGGTTAGTGTGCATCATAATTGTTTAATTAAATTTATTGTATACAACGCCTATACAGTCATTAAAAGCTAGAACCGTCCAACATGCGAACAACCATGGGATGTATTCGGTTAGTGAAAGCCGCTAGAGCACCAAAGATGTCAGGACTGACAGAGGCTATTCCGTTAGGATCGCCCAGCACCGCACCCCACTCCAAACACGTACATTCCATCCGGTGTTATGGTGCTAATATAATGCTAGCTAGGACGTCTTTGTCTAGTCGAATCCATAATCCATACAAGTCCCAATAGATAGAATTGAATATTTAAATGCATGGCTCTTCCATCAGCCATTTTTTTAGGCCACGAAGGCAAGTACTTTGTAAGTATGTTTTGTTTCCTTTTAAATTTTGTGAATTTTCCAAATTTCAAAATAGAAGGACCAGAAATCATGTCATTCTCCTTATAGTAGTAGAGCGTTAATGGTTGTATCAAACTTGGGAAAATATTATCCTTTTGCTATCTTGGAGTGTGTTAATTAAGCACCTCTTAAAGTGCTAAATTAGTTATCTAATTTGTTATCATATATAGTTTATTCAAAGACATAAGATATGGGTAACGATGATAAACAAATTAAGTATTATCTTTTTAGTCTTTTGTCATCCCATCTGCAATAAAAAATAGCAAAACATGTGGTAAAAAGAATATATATATATATATATATATATATATATATATATATATATATATATATATAGTTATAAACTTTACCTCATTTTTCATGTTTCAATATTATGATATTAATATTATCATGTTTAGGAATGACTGTTTTATCGTTGACTTTGGTGAATTAAAAGATCACGAGTTTATCATAATTGCCTCTATCACAAATAAAACTTTATTCATACTAACCCTCTAGCAAGACCTCTAGCAAGATACTAGATGCAGAAATACAAGCATCAAAATGACATATAACAAAATCAAAATTAAATACAAACCATGTAGACTAGTCAAGGCCTGATTCCTAGATTTATTTTTAACAAAATTTAAGCACCTAGATTTTATATCTTCAATGAGACGAGCAACGAAGACCGGCTTTTTATTGAAGATATTATAATTTCTAGCCTTCCGGATGACTCAGCAAGCCCTGAGAATCATTGATTGCACCATCTTCCTTTTAACCACACTCACACTCGCTTGAAGGCCTTTGTGAAGGTTCATTAGGGATGAGATCGGTACGGTACCGTACTGAACAATACCAATACCAAAAATAGGTAAAAATGTGAACCAAATACATATCGATTTTGTCGGTTCGGTACCTATCGGTACTGGTACCACTAAATGTCCTGAATACAGAAAACCTAAACTAATGAATACGAGCACTGATATTGATTATGTTCGCTCGGTACTGGTTCAGTATGATACAAGTATCGGTAAAATTTGCTCATCCTTAGGGTTCATAAGATCATGGGTAAAAGAAAAATTACTATCATTTTCAATACATCTATCTTTTGTTTTTACTAAACTTGTGTCATTATATGTTAATTAATGTTTATTTGTTTAAAACATCTTTCACTTGTCATCCATAGAACCCTAATCGTATCTATACTTTGATGGAATGTCGAGATAAAATTAATTAGTAAATCAACTATCAAAAATTATAAATTCAAGACATCAATAGATCTTGTAACACAAATAAAGTTGTTCAATCATGATATAAACATCTTGTCTTGAACCGTCATTCTAAATATATTGCAGTTACACACATAACCATATGGTTAGTGAACCATGTTTCATGCGGTTACGTACAACATGATGAACCCTAAAAAAGCACAAATAGGATTATAGAAATATGTGATTTCAACTTTATTTAAATGTCAAATTAAGCATATCAACATAAATAAATAAATAAGGTTATTGATTAAAGAAACTTAATAACACTACTAATACCTCAACCATGTTCATCATCTCATTTATGACTTATTTTTCATAAGATTTGTATAATTATATATTTTATCTTTTTTTTAAAGACAAATGTACGATCATGCTTTGGAGTATATGTGTTATCTTAATCGGGCTCACCTATCTGTTTTATAGCCGGGACTGCATCCCAACCCCTCAACAAGAAACCCCTTGTTGAAAAAATCCACTGACTCAACTCTGAGTATTTTTGCTCAGAGTGAGTCTTGAACCCATGTCCTCCCCTATATTTACATGTCATGGATTACTCAAATTAACCACCTGGGCTAAAGATTATTGGTAATTATATATGTTATCTCATAGTTAGAAACTAGGTTGATTCCCCGGCGCGTTGCGCCGGGCTTTTGTGTTACAATTTTATACTCCTATACGAGTCAGACGTTCGCGTCTCGGTCAGACCCAAACAAACAGCCCCTTAGACTAAAGAGTTACCTGTTAACACAAACTGATCTGACCCGTTTTGACCCTTAGCAAAAATGACTCGTTAACCAACCCGCCTCTTTTGTCAAGGAACACTGAAATATCAGTAACTTACGCAGTGCTCAGAACATCAGGATGCAGGTTGTACTCCCGAGCAAACACAAAAGCAATCGCCATCACAGTGGGTCCTGCTACAAACCTTGCTACCATCCCATATGCTGCTAATCTGTTCCCACATGCTATAAGCTTTGGTTGTGAAGCCATGAACAAACCTTGAACATAGCATATAGTAGAAGTTATGTTAGAGAAGTTTTTAAAACATTGCTGGTACTCGTTTAAATGGGTGGCTTGGGCGAGCTGGTTAACGCGTCAAAAGGGGTTTAGTTGCAGCCATTTGGGTTGTGATAATCTGCAACCAGTCAACTATTTTCTGTCCATTTTAATAAATGTGTTAATTTTGATTATCGAAACAATATTATTTGAAGAGTAATATAAATTCTTTTAATAAAACAATTTAAAAAGTTATGCAGGAGTAAGTGAGGTTTAACTATTAAAGACAGGGAGTGAGGTTCCTATTTTACTATTCATTCACTTGATGCGTAATATTTTAAATGCAGATTAATATTTCATGGAGCAACTTGAAACCGCAACCTCCTAATTAAATACATACATAAACATATGATTCTAATCACAGTAATCACTCAAAAAATAAACATTTAAACATACCTTAAAGATTGTAGCTAATAATATTTATGTCTGCTCGTCATGTCCATGTGGATATCCTTGTGTGCATGCAATAGCCTATTCCAAATAAAAGTAACACACGTAATAACTTATCACATCTCCTCATATTAGAACAAATACAGATTTACACATAATTAAAACTATAAAAAGAAACAAACAGAATGCGAACATTTTTACTATTAAATACAAATCAAAGAAGAGTTATGAGAGACAGAATTCATAATTGCTATAGATTTACACTTCTTTAAGTTACCTGCTAATATCGAGAGAAAGGGGTAAAGAATGTCATTCCCCCCACCACCCCATGTGGCAAAAAACAAACTAAAAGGTTGCACCCAAATATTACATATGTAAATTTAAGATTAACATGTTAACAGAGGTGTAAATGTAAAGTTTCCTCTATTGCTACTATCTTTAGACACAATTTGTCGTTATACAGAAAGATTAACATATATGTTAACGGAGGTGTGAATATAAAAATTAGATCCCAAACTGTGATTAACTTTATAATGATAAAAATGGTTAATTAGGAGTTGCAACATAATATTATACAATATACACTGATAAGACGATGACACACGTACCTCGTCATCTCTTTCCAGTGAGCCATGAGCCTGGACACAGCAGAAAGTAAGTATTAAAAAAGTATGTCAATGATCCACAATCAAATAAATAACGTTTAGAACCGGTAAACGCACATAAGAACCCTACAATAAGTTGCTTCATCTGTGAAAAGAACTTTAAGCATGTGTATCACGAATTAAAGTCTCTCTAGACACAATTCTTTTCTGGTCTAAAAGGAAAATAAAGAACAAAGTAGAAAATGCAAGACGGCCAGGACCTTCATATATGTGTGGTATACCTCATCATTATCATCATTTTCATAGATACCATATCGGAACGCCTGGCTTAAATTATTGGCTAAAGCTGCCACATCGTAGTCTCTATCTTGGTAGTCATCATCATCGCTGTCTCTACCACGATCATGAAGTGTAGTAGGTCTCCTGTAAATTTCAATAGATAGAGAAACAATTATAATAATACATTAACATGCAAAAACAAAGTTATAGTTTCTCCAAACAAATAAATAAATGGTTATATAAAATTGGTAGATAGTTAAATACTGATGCAGTCAGAACAGAACCATTATACTGCCCTGAAAAATACCCAAAATAATACTAATCTGATAATTAATTTAATCAGACACAGAACCAAATATAGTTGGCCAAAAATGATAGTAAGATACCCACCCGCATGCCCACTAGTACACATTTTCAAGTGTGTTGCGTTTAGTAAGTACATCCGTATGCCACTCTACCCATTCACTATCTCCCTGTCCAAAAGTAATCATTATAATGTAAATCAATCATGTGAGGAAATGTTAATAATATTTCACATATAATAAATCACAGATATGACTGTATATAGTTATTATTAGATCCTTTTTCTATAAGTTTGTTTGCTATACGTGTCATGTGCCCAACATTTCCTATCCTAGGCGGCGTTCTTCCTTCTGCGGGGAGTGTTGGCTGTAACATTCACTAGATTTTGTTAAAAATGGAATAATATATTTCCATGAAACATAATGAATATCCATAAAAATTTTAATCATGACAAATTAAAAAAGTAACACGTTACATTCTTTGGATCTGAGTTCAATGCACAATTCTGCTCAGCTTCAAGAATTTTCCTCACAAGATGACAAGCTTCAAGAATATGCTGAATGAGTGAATTGTTCTTGCTCTCAAGGCAAGAATCTATTATCTGTTCAATGTGGTGGTGAATGAAGTTATTGTATGGATACCTAATGTCCACAGAATAAAGTTGGGTTAATACACAGAGATACTTATTATAGAATAGTTCTGGAGATAGTACGGCTAAACGGAGACTGAGGAGACACTTACTCAAAAAATAATTCTAGAATACGTTTTAAGGCACCAAGGCGGATCAACTCCTTCTCTGCAGCTTCACTACTAACAGTCATTAGGACTGAGATGAATTCAATAATCTGAAATTTTCCATTGTTAAATACCAATTAGTTAAATTTAAATGCTCTGCATTCACAATGATGGAAACCAAGAAAGAAAATAGCTTCAATCAAGGTATAACAATATCACATAGCCACTACTAACTAATTCTTACAACGTTACATCACGTTAAATCAGTTATAGAATCCTGATTAATTTTTCAACGCAGCAGAACTCACACATAAATCCATGTTTTGGAAGGGAAATCATCCAACCATCAAGATTTCGCAATGGCATTTACACAAACAGTTTGCGTGCATACCAAAAGGGCATTATTACAAGCAAGAAAATGAAGCAGAAATCATTGAGGATGAAGAAATTAATTACCGTTGACAAGAAAAATTGCAGGACCTTTGGAAGAGGATCGGAAGTGGATGAATCCGACGGTGACGCTCCGGCGGTGTTCTGCGTGTGGAGGAACAAATTCACAGTAACAAAACAAAATCCCAGAACCCTAACAGTAGATTAACTCTAAAATCACTAACCATAAGCTGATCGACGATGTTGAAGTTGAGCGATGAAGCGAAGCTGGTCTCGCAATCGGAACCGTTCATCGTCTTCATCATCGACCGACCTCCTCTTTCTCGAGCCCTCTCCAGCTCCTCGGTGCAAATCGGACCTCCTTGGTGGTGGTGGTGGTGAGAGGTGGGAGACGATGGGGCTGCGATTTGGGTGGGGGGAATTGGAGGAGTGGTGGTGGTTTAGGGTTTGGGATCCTCCAGTTGTTTCATCGTCGAGTTCATCATCTTCATCATCGATTCATCGTCTTCATCATCGACCGACCTCTCCTCTGTAGGGTTTTGTTGGTGATGGTGTGGAGGTCGGTGGCACTGTTGCCACCGACAAAAGCGAATAAATAGAATAGAGAATTGTGTCAATACAAATATATTAATAAGAACAATATTAATTTGACAACATTCCCAAGGACTCAAACAGAACAAATCCTAGAATCTAACATGTTAGTCACGTCAAACACATGGTCTGTTTTAATATTAAAAACTGATAACTTCAGTGACCAATAACATGCAAATAACAAGGTTTTCATGTTTAACAATTAAGATTTAAGAGGGGTTAATACATAAGTTGGCAACTTGTTCAGGGTGGATTTTGTAAATTATTTTTTATTTCATCTAACATAACGTGTCATATTTTATACAGGCATGTGATGAAAAAATAATATTAAATATTTGTTAATTTGTACATAAATAATTGTGATTTTGGTTTTTATGATTAAAATAGTGTTAGTTGTACCTTGCTTTTATTCTAATTAATCAATTTTCACACTTTTTTAATATGCATTATGCCTTTGGTTCATGTGAGAAGATATAAATGTATATTCTTTACACCAAAACTATATGTAGCAGTGCAGATAGATAAAGTAAAACAATTAAATAAATAAATGGCATAAAACTATTTGTATTTTGATGGCAGTTAGTAATAGATGAGTGATGACTCATTTTTTTCAAATAAATTAAAACTTATTTAAACTTTCTACCGTTTTAGCGCATGTATTTCGACGACCTCTTTGATTTATAAATTAATGTAGATAGGACCAGTGAAACTCGGTATTAACAAACAAGATTACAATGAAATGAAATGTGAAAAAATGGTTTAATCTAACGTATCTTGAGTGCTAAATCATAATTACCTTAAATATAAGACCGTTATTTTATAACTCATGATCATTTTATAACTTATTTGAAAAATGTTACTACTTGAAAATGATTCGTTTGAAAACACAAGATTTATAAGCCTTTGATCTTGAGTTTACGATCGGACACGGGTTATGGATGGGTGTTTGCTATAGAAATATAAAATACAGTCTTTCCCGATCTTTCGCATAGCTTATACCTCAGTTAACAAAAAACAACCCAGCATAACTATGTTCAAGGATCCTAGCTTAAGTTAGGTTTTATGCTCCATACTACCTTTAGATGGTTGTTTGATAGCTTCTTTCTTGTTTTTGTTACTTTTTGTTTCAAAATAAAAGGATAACTTAAGTTCAAGTTTTTTAGGTGTTTTATTAAAGTTATTTTAAAGGTGTTTTCCTTTTTTCCTTTTTGAAGTCACATAACTTTTTTCGTTGTTTAAATTTTGTATAATTTTTTTTCAAATGTTAATTTTTTTAAAAAACAAGTGAGACAAATGAAACATATATTCATATGAGCTATTAATTAATGATTTTTTTTTTCTAATTTGATTTAAATTTAACAATTATATATGAGACTTGGTTATTAGTTAACAAAGTTTTTTTTCAAGTAAATTAGTTTTTACCCACCACACATTACCGTCATAAGATGATCAAATATAGACTACAATCGGCCCGATTCGTTTTCAAATTACGTTAAAATATAGCATCTCATTTAGGTCACTAGTTTACTATAAATTGTGACAATAACTACACTCTATTATAATACTTCTATATAAAAACAACATTTTCTTTTAAAAATGTAAATTCAAACCGAAGGCTTACAACGGGTTGTTCGTTGTGGTTGCAAACATTGTGTTTATCACTCCAGAAGAACAAATGTACCAATTTTTGTGTAGAATCATTGCCTTTCAACCCAACTATATGAAAGATGATGCTCACACATTCTCCTGTTAAACAACCTTCTTTAAAACACTTATATGGATTAAGCATCAGCACACAAAGCATAACAATTTCATTCACCTGTTCATTTCATTTCGGAAATTTATAAAAAATATACACATGAAGTGACACTTGTACAACCAGCCTTAAAACATGTGAGCACATCAAATGGCAGTACACAAAGCGTAAAGATTTGCACTCTACCATTCTTATCATTCATGATTTAACATACATAATATGATGATTATGTTTGAAGGCTTGGAAAAGAAGTTTGTTACAACTGCAAACGTTACGTTTACCACGATTGAACAGAGTACATAGCAATTGTTAGCATTGTCATCGTCTATTAAGTTTCATTATTCTCAAGTCCTAGAGATAAGAATAACCAAAGACAATGTGAACCATAAATGATTATAAAAGCACTATTATGTACATATCCCCTAAAGAAATAAGGCTTACTGGCAATAGAAAACAGTTTTGATAGGGTCTCAGATGAGCCAAGGCACATCATCATCGACAATAGCCTAGACTATTCGATATACAAACAAACATCACACTTTGTGGGCATCAACATCGCATTTTATCGGCATCAACATCGCATACGTAGCCTTGAGATTGAATAACCAAAACAAGGCAATATTCTCCTCTCTAACATAACCATGCTAAATAACCTAAAAGCCGCCTGGACACACTAGTCAATCGGATCGCAAATTCATAACTCTTAGGTGAGCATACGCTTAACATTATTGGAGATAGCAATCATAAACACCATCAAGAAAAAAAATTAAGAAAATCCTTACTATATACAAATCTCCAAAAGTAATAGATGTTAGTCATAACAACAACAAATATAACAGTGTCTCAGATGAGGGCATGATCATCATCATTGACAAGAACTCACGTTGTATGGTTTAATTCAAACAATATAAAACACTTTAAAACAAAAAATCAAACTGAATTTAAGGTTCAAACGAATAATGATCAAAACAAAACCCAAAGAGAATGTCATTGTATAGCAGAAAAACAAAAATACAAGCATAAACCAAACTTTGGACCAAAAGTTAGGGACGATAAGGTCGGTGCTCAACATTCCGGTTGGCAAAACCCATAATTTTCGAGACAAATATCCATAAATACCTAGTGAATAGACCTCAATCTTTGCAAAAACCACCTCGATACACGCCCCACCAAAATATGTTAGGAAATGGCACCAGCGGCATGCAGTAATAGGGAAATGAAAGGGCCTTGGCGTCGGCTGGGCCACAGACCATACTGTCCGGAGAAAAAAACAACCTCAACACCTATCTGTGACCATACATGGTTTGAGATTAAAAGTGACATAGGAGTCTGGGCCACATTCGACACTTCATCATGGCTGGCAGCGAAGGTGGCGAGGAAACCTCGTTGTGGTTAGCTATTAGGGCGGTTGGTGGTTACTGGAGTGGCAAATGCCTCACACACTCCCGTTCTTTGTAGAAGTAAGGTTCAAATCAAGGATATGTGAAGGGTGGTAGAAAATGTGGTTAGAAACAAGGGTGGTAGGTGCATGGTCGCTGTTGAGGCAAATTAATGCTCCATATGCTCCCGGCTAGTGGGAGGGTCTAAAATGAATAATATGTGGAGGTCGGTCGCAGAGACACTCTATTAAAAGATAAACATGCAATAATAACTTGTGCAACCAACCTTAAAACATGTACATATGTCAATCAACAATACACAAAGCATTAAAAACTTTCACTCTACTGTTCTATCCATTCATAATATGACACATAGAGTAATTTGAAAAGAACAATCACTATATACTATCCAATACTTATATATATATATATATATATATATATATATATATATAAATATATGTATGTATGTATGTATGTATGTATATTTCATTTGCCTCTTTAATTGTTAAAAGCTTTTAAGTAATAGAAATGTACAAGATTGGAACAACTAACAATGTTAAGGGACCTTTAGCAGAACATAAAACTTTAAGTGCATTTGATGGAACACTTAGAAAACTTGTTTAGTATTAGGTGAAGTTTAACTAGTAAATAAAAGTATTTTGCTGTAAGTGCAATATTTAACTCCTTAATGACTATAAAGATTAAATCTTATGAACTAAATCTGATATTTATAGAACATTTGAAATGTTTTATATTGACTTTGACAACAAACTTAACAAGTCAAGAGATTGGTTAAAGACAATAGAGTACAATTATCTCATCTTAACGGTATTACTCCTCTAGCACCATTAGTGAGCAAACCTTCGGTGCAAATACCAAAGCAAACATCAAGTGGTACATAAATTATAACAAATGATATACTTTACTGAAAGGATAATAAGTTCAACTTAGGAGTAGAAGAGTCCACACAATAGCAATCTTGGAGCCATAAGATAATAAGTTCAACTTAGGAGTAGAAGAGTCCACACGATAGCAATCTTGGAGCCATAAGTGCATATAATAATGATCCTTATTCTCTAACAGTTAAAAAGCACCGACTTATCTTCGTCAAGCTTTGACACATTTACAACCATTAATGATAGCAACATTACACAAAGGAGACTAGACAAATTCATGAATCGGAAGAAAAACAAGAAACTGACTAAGGGTTGTTTGGTAACTTCTGAATGAATAAGTGCTAAACCAATAAGAGCTCTGAACCGGTAAGAGGTCTAAATCAATAAGTGTTGAACCAGTTTAAGTTTGTTTGGTGTAACATCACGTATATTCGTTAATAAAAGTTAATTTTAAAACGTCGATGTTGATGCCAATAATTACAATAATCATAATAATAAAAATAATAATATTAATAATAAAAATAATAATAATAATAATAATAATAATAATAATAATAATAATAATAATAATAATAACAATAATAATAATAATAATAAAGTCCGGGGGTTAGTTTGTAATTTTTGAAACTTCAATTGAAACTTTAAACATAAAATAATAGAGCCTACAAACCTCAGGGGGCCGAAGTGTAATTTTTAAAAACCCAGCCCCCCTTCCCCGTCGCCTTCTTCTCCGGCCGTATTCCGGCCGTATTCTGGCGATATCACACACTCAAATCGCGCGGCTTTAATTCGAATTAAAGGCTTCCGACAAGTTAGCGACCATGATTCGAACACATGGCCCTACCCAATTCAAAATTTTGCCTCGTTTACAAGTTCAAAATCGAACCCGGTTATTCCATTCAAAAATCAAATCAAATTGAGCTCCTCCGCTCAAATTACACCTGTATAATAGAGGGTAAACCTCCATAATCGAACACCCAAACCTTCTGCAATCTCAATTTGATCAAACACACACACATACATCGAAATCAATCATCGTCTTCATCGCGGACCTGCAACTCACTCGAACCTTACCTTCGGAGCTTCAAAACCTGAAATTGATAAGGGGCTTCTACTCTCGATCATCATCCGAAGCTTCTTACCAATTTAATTTGATTATAATCACGGTTTGAGCATCATTCGATTGGCACCTAGTCGCGGACCTGTTCTTCATCGAGTTCATCTCCAATCGATCATCATACGGGTAATTAAACATATCAACACACTCGGTTTTTCATGGGGATCAAAAGCCCCATGAATTTAATTGTTAACAAACTCGAATTGAACCTCAATTTGATCGGATTCGAACTAGGGTTCATCCGATTTTGGGGGTTAACTTGAGTTGTGTTTAAAATCAATTAAACCATCTCCTATCGCGGCCACGGCCCTTTGGTTCACCGGTTACACACTCGAATTCTAAACAGGAGGTCCCGGGTTCGACCCCGGGCCACCTCATCTATTTTTTTAGGCCATGTTAAGCCTTTAAAAATTCCGAAAAAAATTCTAAAAATTATAAAAATGTTTTTACAAACATTAATAATTTTTAAAACAAGCTAATTATTTTCTGAAATTTATTTTAACATTTTATTTATTTTATTAAATATTTTAAATAAATAAAATTACAAATATTATAAATTATTTCTATAAAAATAAACTTTTAATAATAATTTAATTTATTAAATTATTATTGGACACTATATTACTTTTAAGATAATTACAATTATATATGTTTTATAGATTCACAGATTGTTTACAAAACGTCGTTTTGTATTACTTAAATAATTAAATATTTCAATTAATTATATCGTATAATTAATTAATAAAATTAATTATTTTTCCAAACTTTAACAATAAATCAAACGATTATGCGTATTGACACATTTTTATTAAATTCTAAACATAATTACTTTCAACAAAATTCATTTTATGTATTTCAAGATATTCAAACTAAATAAATTAAAAACCCAATGGAAATCCTAATACATTCCAAAATTCTCAAATCATTATTATTCTAATTCGAGCACCGTTCCTTAGGTTAATCGTAAGGAAATCGTTGGTGTCTAATCTATCACATCCAGATTCTAATCTCAGCAATCAAGTGAGTATTCATATCCCCTTTTTATATCATTTCCTATTTGGGGGAAATCATGTGATACAATATATTCAATCATGATATTCTATTGTTATTTCATTTTAAATTCAATTCAAGACAGGTTATGTTATTACTTGCAATTATGTGAACATACTATGATAAACTAGACGACAGTAAAACCTTAATTCAATCAATCAATCCTGGTATCAATGGTAGATCTACTGGTTTGGATAACCCACCCCATATGGCTTACGAGTGGTGATTGTGCCAGAGGCATGAGTCAATCTATGGTGTATGTGTGGAGTCTATTATATGCAAGTGTCAAGTCAAGGGGTTGTTATTGTGTCGGTTTATCTATATGCTTACTATTGCAATATAAGTCTTAACGTTACCTTGTGAATTGGATTATTCTCAATCAATCAATCAATCAATCTATATGTATACTCAAAACTGTGATTACTCACCAGCTAATTCGTTAGCTGACTTTATTTTCTCACATGATTTCAGGTTAAGCAAGTTAGTGGACTTCTACATGCTCATATAAGACCCGGACTTAGTCAAAATAAAAGACAATTACTATTTGTGGTTTCAATTGTTGTATTTATGTATGTTAAACTTATGTTATCTTGTAATCTGATTTTAATATTATTTCTACTATTAGACAACCATGTGTTATGAACAATCAATCATTCCCTCGTCCGCTCCGATGATTCCGCCGTAGGTCGGGGTGTGACAGATTGGTATCAGAGCCATGGTTATAGGGAATTAGGTTATTAGAAATGGAATGACCTAGACTATAACTAAGTACCTTTACACATGAGTCCTCTCATGTATTTTATATGCTTAGATAGGATCTTGTGTGCCTTATATGTTTATACATGATTATGTGATTATATGCCTTATGTGATTCTTCCTATACTTTGATTCTTATCAATGTACACACAAATCTTAAATCATATTCAAGGCATTGTGTGCCTAAATCAAACGGTTTTCAAAATGAGCTTTGAATCGTTATTCGTGGTTTTCAAAATCTCGTCAAAGTCTGTGTCTCACAACTGAATACATGCAATGCTGGAAGAGTGGGATGCCTGTATCTCGAGGTGTTCTGTCTAGGCAAGGTATTCGTATAAATCCAAATCAACCGATGGACCTGTCTACCTTACCTGGGAACCCTCGGGATGAGTATCTGCTTATAGGTACGCATGTCTTCAATGAGGTTGTGTTGGACATAACACTTTGATTAGTCAACGTATTCGCTTTGATTTATGAATCAAACGATTACACTCGGAACATATCATCGTTATTATGCCAAATTCTCGATTCTCGTTTTCATGTTGTATAGCTCATATACCTAATTCTCATAAACTATCTCTTACACTCGGAACATATCATCGTTATTATGCCAAATTCTCGATTCTCGTTTTCATGTTGTATAGCTCATATTACCTAATTCTCATAAACTATCTCAATGATATTTCAGAATGGCTTCTCGTCAAATCCGTTCACGGTCTAGAAACTCTGGCTGCAAGATTGCTGCTATAGTGGCACATGAAGTTGCTGCGGTCATCCCAACACTGCTTACCCATTTGAACCAAGGCAACGACGCCGTTCAAAATCAAGCCGCACAAAACCCTCCGCGAGCTTGTACTTACAAGCATTTCAATTCTTGCAATCCTACTAAGTTTAGCGGAACCGAAGGTGCCACTGGTCTTTTACAGTGGTTTGAGAGTATCGAGAACACTTTCCTCAATAGTGAGTGCCCAGAGAATCTAAAGGTTCGTTATGCTACAAGTGTTCTTCAAAAGAGAGCACTCACTTGGTGGAACGGTGAGAAATGAACCCGTGGAACTGATGCCGCATTAGCATTGACGTGGGATGAAGTTAAGGAGCTCATGACTCGGGAATTCTGTCCGAGAAATGAAATTAAGAAATTGGAAGCTGAGTTCTGGGACTTAACTCAAGAAAGTGGAGAAAATCTAGCTTATACTAACCGATTTCATGAACTGAGTCTACTTGTTCCTCACCTGGTTACTCCTTTATCTCGGGCTATCGAGAAATACATCGGTGGTCTACCCATGCAAATTCAAGACACGGTGTGGGGTAGGAATACTGCAACCTTGGAAGATACCATCCGGTTAGCTGCTCAGCTAACTGACAATCATGTCAAGGCTGGAACCCTGACTAGGAAGGGTGCTAAGAAGGTGCCCGAGAAACCCTCAGCTGAACCCCCTAAGGAGGAAAAACCTGAACCTTCTCAAAACAAGAAGAGGAAGGCTAAATCCCAAAACTTTGCTGTGATTACCCCTGCTGTGCCAATTAATCAAGTCCCTCCAACTCGTCAACCAGTAGATAACAACCAACCGCTGATGAAAAAGCCCTACACTGGACCCTCACCGCAGTGTAACAACTGCAAGTATCACCATCCCGCTAACGTTCAATGTCGTCAATGCACCAACTGTGGTCGTTTCGGCCATACATTCAACGTGTGCAAGAATACTGCAAGGGTTCCAGTTACCACACCGACTGTTCAGCATACCCCGACAATCACGCAAGCAAGAGCTTGCAACCAATGCGGGGACCCTAACCATTTCCGCAACCAATGTCCGAAGCTTCTCAAGGTCGTCCCTGCAGCTCAAGGTCGAGCATTCAACATCAATGCCCAACAAGCCCAAGTTAGCAACGACGTGGTGAACGGTATGTTCCAAATTAATAATCAATACGCTTCGATTCTTTTTGACACCGGTGCCAATAAAAGCTTTGTATCCTTAGACTTTGAGCCCTTACTTGCTAGTGCCCTAACCAAGCTAGACAACCCCTTTACGGTAGAGATAGCTGATGGAAAACCCATTACAATTAATTCTGTTATTCCCGACTGTACCTTGAATCTAAGCTAGCACGATTTCCCTATCAATCTTATACCCATGCAACTGGGTAGTTTCGATGTTATAGTAGGCATGGACTGGTTATCAAAAAATCATGTCGAAGTGATTTGTCACGAAAAGACCATTCGTATTCCTCTCCCGACCGGAAGCATACTACAAATCTACGGGGAAAAACCTTACAAGGGCTTAAACTCATGTCTTGTACCAAAGCCCAAAAGTACCTCCGCAAGCATTACGTGGCTTTCTTAGCCCATATCGTGAAGGCAGATGAGAAATCTAGGAAGATTGAAGACATTCCGGTTGTTCGAGAGTTTCCTGAAGTTTTCCCGAAGACTTAACCGGTCTTCCTCCCGTTCGTCAAGTTGAATTCCGAATCGACCTTGTGCCTGGTGCAACTCCCGTGGCAAAATCTCCTTATCGACTTGCACCATCGGAAATGCAAGAACTTTCTAGTCAATTGCAAGAACTGTCAGACAAAGGATTCATTCGCCCGAGCTCATCACCATGGGGAGCTCCAGTCTTATTCGTGAAGAAAAAGGATGGCTCATTCCGTATGTGCATTGACTATCAAGAACTCAACAAACTCACAATCAAGAACCGTTACCCATTACCCAGAATCGACGATCTATTTGATCAACTTTAGGGAGCTTCGTACTTCTCAAAGATCGATCTTCGTTCTGGTTATCACCAACTCCGTGTGCACGATGATGATATTCCAAAAACTGCTTTCCGAACGAGATATGGCCACTACGAGTTTACAGTGATGCCATTCGGGTTAACCAACGCACCGGCAGTATTCATGGATTTAATGAATCGCGTGTGCCGACCATACCTAGACAAATTCGTAATCGTATTCATCGACGACATTTTGATATACTCCAAATCTAAATCCGATCACGAAAACCACCTTCGTCTAATACTCGAACTTCTGACAAAAGAGAAACTCTACGCCAAATTCTCAAAGTGTGAATTCTGGCTTAATGAGGTTCAATTTCTTGGTCACATAGTAAACAGCAAGGGAATTCACGTTGATCCCGCAAAGATCGAGGCAGTAAAGAAATGGGGAGAACCTAAAACTCCTACTGAGATTCGTTCAGTCCTTGGTCTAGCCGGATATTATCGACGTTTTATTCCTAACTTCTCTAAGATTGTTATGCCACTCACTGCTTTGACCCACAAGGATAAGCCTTTTTCTTGGGGGCCTGATCAAGAAAAAGCATTTCAAACCCTCAAGCAAAAGTTGTGTGAGGCACCGATTCTAACCCTTCCTGATGGAAACGACGACTTTGTTGTCTATTGTGACGCTTCAAAACAAGGTCTAGGCTGCGTTCTCATGCAGCGAGGCAAAGTTATAGCTTATGCTTCAAGACAATTGAAGATTCATGAGAAAAATTATACGACGCACGATCTTGAATTGGGTGCTGTCGTATTCGCACTCAAAATCTGGAGACACTATCTCTATGGCACTAAATGTGTTGTATTCACCGATCATAAGAGTCTCCAGTACATCTTCAACCAGAAGGAGCTTAACATGAGGCAACGGCGATGGGTCGAACTACTCAATGACTACGACTGTGAGATTCGTTACCACCCCGGTAAAGCTAATGTCGTAGCCGATGCGTTAAGTCGTAAGGGTCAAGTTATGCTTCAAAGTGTTACCATTCAAACCGACCTCTTAACCCGTATACTCGAAGCTCAACACGAATCAGTCACCGAGGGCAACATGTATGTGGAAATGTCATGCGGTGCTGAACTCCAATTGGAAACCAAGTCGGACGGACTACTGTATTTTCTAAATCGACTTTGGATTCCGAATCGCGATAATCTTCGAACAACCATCATGGATGAGGCCCATAAGGCTCGTTATTCTATTCATCCGGGAGCAGATAAGATGTTCATGAATCTTCGGAACCAATATTGGTGGCCCGGCATGAAGAAGGATATAGCCTTGTATGTATCTAAATACCTCACATGTTCCAAAGTCAAAGCCAAGCATCAAAGTCCCTCTGGATTACTCGTACAACCCGAGGTTCCATTATGGAAATGGGAAAGCATATCCATGGATTTCATCACCAAGCTGCCTCGAACCGCTAGTGGTCACGATAGTATCTGGGTTATCATTGATCGATTGACTAAGTCGGCTCATTTCATTCCAATTCGGGAAGATTATCGAGTCGAGAAATTGGCTCGTATTTACATCAATGAAATAGTCAGTCGGCATGGTGTACCTTTAGATATTATCTCTGATCGTGATGGTCGTTTCATCTCTCGTTTCTGGAAAAGTCTCCAAACAGCTCTCGGGACTCAACTAAATCTTAGCACAGCGTATCACCCGCAAACCGACGGTCAGACTGAAAGAACGATACAAACCCTTGAGGATATGCTCCGGGCTTGTGTCATTGATTTCAGTGGATCGTGGGATTCTCATCTTCCGTTGATCGAATTCTCTTACAATAACAGTTACCATACCAGCATCCAGATGGCACCATTTGAGGCCTTGTATGGCCGGAAGTGTCGATCACCCATTTGTTGGTCTGAAGTTGGTGAATCACAGATTACTGGTCCGGAATTGATACAAGAAACAACAGACAAAATTCATAAGATCCGTGATAACTTGGTGGCTGCTAGGAATCTTCAAAAGCATTATGCTTATAAAAGACGTAAGCCCATGGAATACAATGTCGGTGATCTCGTACTTCTTAAGGTATCACCTTGGAAGGGAGTGATTCGCTTTGGAAAGAAAGGGAAGCTAGCACCTCGTTACGTGGGTCCATTCAAAGTGCTCGAGCAAATTGGGAAAGTGGCCTACAAGCTTGAACTACCCCAAGAACTCAGCAATATACACCCGACGTTTCATGTTTCAAATCTCAAGAAATGTCTTGCCGATGAAAATCTCCACATCCCACTCGAAGAAGTCCAGATTGATGAATCTATGCACTTTATTGAGAAACCTGTGGAAATTATGGATCGGGAAGTCAAACAACTCAAACGTAGCCGGATACCTATTGTCAAAGTTCGTTGGGAATCTAAACGTGGCCCAGAGTTCACCTGGGAACGTGAAGACCAAATGAAATCCAAGTACCCTCATCTTTTCATTTCAGCCTCCTTGTGATTAAAATTTCGGGACGAAATTTCCTAAAGCAAGGGAGACTGTAACATCACGTATATTCGTTAATAAAAGTTAATTTTAAAACGTCGATGTTGATGCCAATAATTACAATAATCATAATAATAAAAATAATAATATTAATAATAAAATAATGATAATAATAATAATAATAATAATAATAATAATAATAATAATAACAATAATAATAACAATAATAATAATAATAATAATAATAATAAAGTCCGGGGGGTTAGTTTGTAATTTTTGAAACTTCAATTGAAACTTTAAACATAAAATAACAGAGCCTACAAACCTCAGGGGGCCGAAGTGTAATTTTTTAAAAACCCAGCCCCCCTTCCCCGTCGCCTTCTTCTCCGGCCGTATTCCGGCCGTATTCCGGCGATATCACACACTCAAATCGCGCGGCTTTAATTCGAATTAAAGGCTTCCGACAAGTTAGCGACCATGATTCGAACACATGGCCCTACCCAATTCAAAATATTGCCTCGTTTACAAGTTCAAATCGAACCCGGTTATTCCATTCAAAAATCAAATCAAATTGAGCTCCTCCGCTCAAATTACACCTGTATAATAGAGGGTAAACCTCCATAATCGAACACCCAAACCATCTGCAATCTCAATTTGATCAAACACACACACATACATCGAAATCAATCATCGTCTTCATCGCGGACCTGCAACTCACTCGAACCTTACCTTCGGAGCTTCAAAACCTGAAATTGATAAGGGGCTTCTACTCTCGATCATCATCCGAAGCTTCTTACCAATTTAATTTGATTATAATCACGGTTTGAGCTTCATTCGATTGGCACCTAGTCGCGGACCTGTTCTTCATCGAGTTCATCTCCAATCGATCATCATACGGGTAATTAAACATATCAACACACTCGGTTTTTCATGGGGATCAAAAGCCCCATGAATCTAATTGTTAACAAACTCGAATTGAACCTCAATTTGATCGGATTCGAACTAGGGTTCATCCGATTTTGGGGGTTAACTTGAGTTGTGTTTAAAATCAATTAAAACCATCTCCTATCGTGGCCACGGCCTTTGGTTCACCGGTTACACACTTGAATTCTAAACAGGAGGTCCCGGGTTCGACCCCGGGCCACCTCATCTATTTTTTTAGGCCATGTTAAGCCTTTAAAAATTCCGAAAAAAATTCTAAAAATTATAAAAATGTTTTTACAAACACTAATAATTTTTAAAACAAGCTAATTATTTTCTGAAATTTATTTTAACATTTATTTATTTTATTAAATGTTTTAAATAAATAAATTACAAATATTATAAAATTATTTCTATAAAAATAAAATTTTAATAATAATTTAATTTATTAAATTATTATTGGACACTATATTACTTTTAAGATAATTACAATTATATATGTTTTATAGATTCACAGATTATTTACAAAACGTCGTTTTGTATTTCTTAAATAATTAAATATTTCAATTAATTATATCGTATAATTAATTAATAAAATTAATTATTTTTCCAAACTTTAACAATAAATCAAACGATTATGCGTATTGACACATTTTTATTAAATTCTAAACATAATTACTTTCAACAAAATTCATTTTATGTATTTCAAGATATTCAAACTAAATAAATTAAAAACCCAATGGAAATCCTAATACATTCCAAAATTCTTAAATCATTATTATTCTAATTCGAGACACCGTTCCTTAGGTTAATCGTAAGGAAATCATTTGTGTCTAATCTATCACATCCAGATTCTAATCTCAGCAATCAAGTGAGTATTCATATCCCCTTTTTATATCATTTCCTATTTGGGGGAAATCATGTGATACAATATATTCAATCATGATATTCTATTGTTATTTCATTTTAAATTCAATTCAAGACAGGTTATGTTATTACTTGCAATTATGTGAACATACTATGATAAACTAGACGACAGTAAAACCCTAATTCAATCAATCAATCCTGGTATCAATGGTAGATCTACTGGTTTGGATAACCCACCCCATATGGCTTACGAGTGGTGATTGTGCCAGAGGCATGAGTCAATCTATGGTGTATGTGTGGAGTCTATTATATGCAAGTGTCAAGTCAAGGGGTTGTTATTGTGTCGGTTTATCTACATGCTTACTATTGCAATATAAGTCTTAACGTTACCTTGTGAATTGGATTATTCTCAATCAATCAATCAATCTATATGTATACTCAAAACTGTGATTACTCACCAGCTAATTCGTTAGCTGACTTTATTTTCTCACATGATTTCAGGTTAAGCAAGTTAGTGGACTTCTACATGCTCATATAAGACCCGGACTTAGTCAAAATAAAAGACAATTACTATTTGTGGTTTCAATTGTTGTATTTGTGTATGTTAAACTTATGTTATCTTGTAATCTGATTTTAATATTATTTCTACTATTAGACAACCATGTGTTATGAACAATCAATCATTCCCTCGTCCGCTCCGATGATTCCGCCGTCGGTCGGGGTGTGACAGATTGGTATCAGAGCCATGGTTATAGGGAATTAGGTTATTAGAAATGGAATGACCTAGACTATAACTAAGTACCTTTACACATGAGTCCTCTCATGTATTTTATATGCTTAGATAGGATCTTGTGTGCCTTATATGTTTATACTTGATTATGTGATGTGTGACATTTGGTTGGGTATCTGGTTATCCTTAAATCAAAACACTACCATATACAACTATACCATAAAGCTTAAACCACTTTATATAAAAAGAATCACCAGATACACATAGTAACAAATAATATTATATTCTAAACATCCCTTATCTTCCACACTATTACACACACTGACCACACCCCCTGCTTCCACAGTTCCACCATACCCATGCGACGTCACTTTCCCATATCACTTCACCCTTCTCTCCAACCACCACCACCACCACCGACCACCCACTCCGAATTCTGCTCCACTACAAACCCTCAACTACCCACTCCCTAAAGTCCATCAAACTCCTCTGCTCCCAACGCCCGGACTACACCCCTTACCACATCCCAAACCCTAACTACATCCATATCTTCGACACCACCCTTCACGACGACGAACAGTCCCCCTGCGCCACCATGACTACCAAGGAGAAGCTCGACATCGCCCTCGCGTCATAGGATCCGCCCTCGCCATCGCAAACTAGACCCTCGTCATCACCGGCTAACCTCCGCTCCACGTCTGACTCGAGTCAGGTCTTGGTTTAAGTCTGACCGAATAAGTGGTTCAGTCAGACCTCTTCTCCGGTAAGAGGTAACCAACCAAAAATTCCATGTCTATCCGAGTCAGACGTGCACGTCTGACCGAGTCAGACGTCTTCTGACCGAGTCAGACGTCTGGGGTCAGTCAGACCCAACCAAACAGCCCCTAACTAAGTTAGCATGCAAAGAAAAGTTATGGGTGTGTTCTCCATTGATGACAAAAAAACAAAATAAAAAGATGGCAAGGTTAGTTTAAGTGGCTGGATATGACATTTGACAAATTGGACATTTGACACATGAACAACTGGATTTAGCCGTTCGAAAGTTCATGCTAAGATGAAAGACCAGAATAACTTGAAAAGCGAAAGCACATCACTAGATTATAGAAAGAGTTTGACATATAATGTTAATCAAGATGATAAATTGAAGATGCATAGATCAATTGGTGAATGCTAAAAGAAATTTGAGAAGAAAAGGTAAGGTCTGTCAAAATACCTAGAGAGGAAGTTGTTAGATATTTTAGTATAATTGGATTGACTAATTATCTATGTGATCATAATATCCATCAAACAAGTTAGGAGGTACGGAGTCCATGCTTGTTTGAGTTATTATGATACTCGATATTGAAAACCTTCTTAGGGGCGAAGCCCCAAAGCAACGGGGGTCCGGGGGCAGCGCCCCTAGGAGCAGGGTCTAAGGGGCAGCAACCCCTAGTGGGGTCTAAGGGGCAGAGCCCCTGGCTGGGGTCGAGCTGAAATTAGAGGGTAAAACGTGTACTAGAATTTATTTTTTTTTTTTTTCTAAATTTCAGATGTGAAATTAGAGGGTAAAAGTTTAAATTTGCATGAGAAAAAACAAGTGAGACAAATGAAACATATATGCATATGAGCTATTATTTACTGATTTTTTTTCTCTAATTTGATTTAAATTTAACAATTATGAGACTTGGTTATTAGTTAACAAAGTTTTTTTTTCAAGTTAACTAGCTTTTACCCACCACACATTACCTTCATAAGGTGATCAAATATAGACTACAATCGACCCGATTCGTTTCCAAACTAAATTTACATTAAAATATAATATCTCATTTAAGTCAATCCTTTACTATAAATTGTGACAATAACTATAGTCTATTATAATACTTCTATATAAAACACAACAAAGTTTTCTTTTAAAAATGTAAATTCATACCGAAGGATTACAACTGGTTGTTCGTTGTGACTGCAAACATTGTGTTTATCACTCCAGAAGAACAAACGTACCAATTTTTGTGTAGAATCATTGCCTTTCAACCCAACTATATGAAAGAGGATGCTCACACATTCTCCTGTTAAACAACCTTATTTAAAATAGTTATATGGATTAAGCATTAGCACACAAAGCATAACAATTTCATTCACCTATTCATTTCATTTCGGAAATTTATAAAAAATATAAACATGACGTGACAACTTGTACAACCAGCCTTAAAACATGTGAGCACATCAAATGGCAGTACACAAAGCATAAAGATCTGCACTCTACCATTCTTATCATTCATGATTTAACATATATAATATGATGACTATGTTTGAAGGCTTGGAAAAGAAGTTTGTTACGACTGCAAACGTTACGTTTACCACGTTTGAACAGAGTACATAGCAATGTTGAGCATTGTCATCGTCTATTAAGTTTCATATTCTCAAGTCCTAGAGATAAGAACAAACAAAGACAATGTGAACCATAAATGATTATAAAAGCACTATTATGTAAATATCCCCCAAAGAAATAAGGCTTACTGGTAGTAGAAAACGGTTTTAATAGGGTCTAGATGAGCCGACGCACATCATCGTCGACAATAGCCTAGACTATTTGATATACACACGGACATAGCATTTTGTGGGCATCAACATCGCATTTTATGGGCATCAACATCCCATACGTAGCCTTGAGATTGAATAACCAAAACAAGGCAATATTCTCCTCTCTAACATAACCATCCCAAATAACCTAAAAGCCACCTTCACTCACTAGTCAATCAGATCGCAAATTCATAACTCTTAGGTGAGCATACACTTAACATTATTGGAGCTAGCAACCATAAAACACCATCAAGAAAAAAAATTAAGAAAAATCCTTACTATATACTAACCCCCAAAAGTAATAGGTGTTAGTCATAACAACAACAAATAGAACAGTGTCTCGGATGAGGGCATGATCATCATCATTGACAAGAACCCACGTTGTCTGGTTTAATTCAAACAATATAAAACACTTTAAAACAAAAAATAAACTGAATTTAAGGTTCGAATGAATAATGATCAAAACAAAAACCCAAAGAGAATGTCATTGTATAGCAGATAAACAAAAATACAACAAGCATAAACCAAACTTTGGACCAAAAGTTATGGATGATAAGGTCGGTGCTCAACATTACGGTTGGCAAAAACCCATAATTATCGAGACAAATATCCAAGAATACCCAGTGAATAGACCTCAATCTTTGCAAAAACCACCTTGATACACGCCCCACCAAAATATGTTAGGAAATGGCACCAGCGGCGTGCAGTAATAGGGAAATTATAGGGCATTGGCATCTGCTGGGCCACAGACCATACCTGTCCGGAGAAAAAACAACCTCAACACCTATCCGTGACCATATGTGGTTTGAAATTTAAAGTGAAATAGGAGTCTGGGCCACATTCCACACCTCATCATGGCCGGCAGCGAAGGTGGCGAGGATACCTCGTTGTGGTTAGCTATTAGGGCGGTTGGTGGTTACTAGAGTGGCACATGCCTCACACATTCTTGTTCTTTGTAGAAGTAAGGTTCAAATCAAGGATATGTGGAGGGTGGCAGAAAATGTGGTTAGAAAAAAGGTGGTGGGTGCATGGTCGCTGTTGAGGCTAATTAATGCTCCACATGCTCCCGGCCAGTGGGAGGGTCTAAAATGAATAATATGTGGAGGTAGGTGGCAGAGACTCTCTATTAAAAGATAAACATGCAATAACAACTTGTGCAACCAACCTTAAAACATGTACATATGTCAATCAACAATACATAAAGCATTAAAAACTTGCACTCTACTGTTCTATCCATTCATAATATGACACATAGAGTAATTTGAAAAGAACAATCACTATATACTATCTAATACTTATATATATATATATATATATATATATATATATATATCATTTGCCTCTTTAATTGTTAAAAGCTTTTAAGCAATAGAAATGTACAAGATTGGAACAACTAACAAATGTTAAGGGACCTTTAGCAGAACATAAAACTTTAATTGCATTTGATGGAACACTTAGAAAACTTGTTTTGTATTAGGTGAAGTTTAACTAGTAAATAAAAGTATAATATTTAACTCCTTAATGACTATAAAGATTAAATCTTATGAACTAAATCTGATTTTTATAGAATATTTGAAATGTTTTGTATTGACTTTGACAATAAACTTAACAAGTCAAGAGATTGGTTAACGATAATAGACTACAAATATCTCATCTTAACGATGTTACTCCTCTAGCACCATTAGTGAGCATACCTTCAGTGCAAATACTAAAGCAAACATCAAGTGGTACAGAAATTATTACAATTGATATACTTTACTAACAGGATAATAAGTTCAACTTAGGAGTAGAAGAGTCCACACTATAGCAATCTTGGAGCCATAAGTACATATAATAATGATCTGTATTCTCTAACAGTTAAAAAGCACCGACTTATCTTCGTCAAGCTTTGACACATTTACAACCATTAATGATAGCAACATTACACAAAGGAGATTAGACAACTTCATGAATCGGAAGAAAAACAAGAAACTAACTAAGGGATTGTTTGGTAACTTCTGAATGGATAAGTGCTGAACCACTAAGAGCTCTAAACCTGTAATAAGTCTGAACCAATAAGTGCTAAACCAGTTTAAGTTTTTTTAGTTGGATAGCTGGTTAGCCTTAAATCAAAACACTACCATATACCACTATACCATAAAGCTTAAACCACTTTATATAAAGAGAATCACCAGATACACACAGTAACAATAATATTATATTCTGAACATCCCTTATCTTCCACTATTACACACACTGACCACACCCTCTGCTTCCACAGTTCCACCATATCTATAGCGGCATCACTCTCCCACATCACTTCACCCTTCTCTCTAACCACCACCACCACCACCTCCGACCACCCAATCCGAACTCTGCTCCACTACAAACCCTCAACAACCCACCCCCCAAAGTCCTTCAAACTCCTCTACTCCCACCGCCTCAAATACACCCCCAACCACATCCGAAACCCTAACTACATCCGCGTCTTCAACACCACCCTCCGTGACGGCGAACAGTCCCCCGGCGCCACCATGAGCACCAAGGAGAAGCTCGACATCGCCCCCATGTCGCAGGATCTGCTCTCACTATCACAGACCAGACCCTCGTCGTCAGTGGCTGACCTCCTCTCTACGTCTGACTCGGGTCAAATCTTTGTTTAAGTCTGACCGAGTCAGACGTCTGGGGTCAGTCAGACCCAACCAAACAGCCTCTAACTAAGTTAGCATATAAAGAAAAGTTGTGGATGTGTTCTCCATTGATGATAAAAAAACAAAATAAAAAGATGGCAAGGTTAGTTTGTGTGGCTGGATAGGACATTTGACATATTGGACATTTGACAAGTGAACAACTGGACTTAGCCGTTCGAAAGTTCATGCTAAGATGAAAGACCAACATAACTTGAAAAGCAAAAGCGCATCGCTTAGTTATAGAAAAGAGTTTGACATATAATGTTAATCAAGATGATAAATTGAAGATGCATAGATCAATTGGTGAATGCTAAAAGATTTTTGAGAAGAAAAGGTAAGGTCTGTCGAAATACCTGGAGAGGAAGTCGTTAGATATTTTAGTATAATTGGATTAACTAATGATCAATGTGATCATAATATTCATCAAACAAGTTAGGAGGTGCGTAGTGCATGCTTGTTTGAGTTTATTATGATACTCGATATTGAAAACCTTCTTAGGGGCGAAGCCCCAAAGAAACGGGGGTCTAGGGGTAACGCCCCTGGGAGCAGGGTCTAAGGGGCGGCAACCCCTGGCGGGATCTAAGGGGCAGAGCCCCTGGCTGGGTCGAGCTGAAATTAGAGGGTAAAAGTGTACTAGAATTTGTTTTTTTTTTTGAAATTTCACATGTGAAATTAGAGGGTAAAAAGTGTAAATTTGCATGAGAAAAACTGTTAAAGGCAGTTTCCCCATCCCTTAAATATTTTACTCTTGTACAAGATTGGTCACTTTTCTTCTTCTTCTCTTCTGGTTCATGTTCTTGAGACATACAAAGTCATACTTCGATTTCTAAACTTGAGTTTTATCCGAGAACATTTAGTGTGAACCCAAATAGATTTAATCTGAAAGCGAACTTGCGACTCTCAAGTTTTCTAAGTTGTTGATCATTTTATTATAATTTTACTATAGAAGTCGAGATCAGACTTATAAAGAAATGTCAAGAAATACAGAATAAAGTCTTTGTTGAGATACACCCGAAGAAAATTTTTTATCATGAAGGAAATATGTGAAAAATAACAATAATCATAATTAGGGGGCGAAGCTTTGCTAGGGCCCGGGGGGCCATCCCCCCAGTTTTATCACTCAAAACTGGAAATTTATATGTATTTCATTCAATATTTATACATATCGAGTCGGGCCCTTGATTTAGGTCTCGTGACTTTCATCCTCCAACATATTTATTCAAGCTCCGTCAATTATCAAAATCACAACCATAAAAGTAGTAATCACAATCATAACAAAAATCACCACTACTATAACATCATAACCACAACCTCAATCACATGCAATCAAAATTTTCCACTAGGTTAACTCAGTTACAAAGAACACCTATTAATCTTAAGTATTATAGAAAGAGTCGGTGAAAAGTAATTAGTAAAGAAGAGAAGTATTCTTTTCACTTCTGGATTATAACCAAAGATAGCTAGGTTATTAGGTGCGAGTTTGATGCTTCAAATAATGAATATGTGATTTTCAAAGAAGATGGAATGATGAAAAGTATTTAAATCAAGTGGATATGCTAAGTTTTAAGGTTGCTGACCTATTTATACTCACTAAACTATACTTCATCAATCAAATTAGAAAAAAGGAGCTAATGAGTTGGTAAGAGATCAATGAATTGGTTGTATTAAGAAAATCATTTAATCATTAATTTGGTATCAATTAGATAGATGGATGGTCCTTTAATGTAATAAGTTGTGATTTTTTGATAACATAGAGTGGAGGGGATACATTTACTATGAGTGATGTGAAAAGTCTTACACAAGGTAATCTAATGGTGCATTTGTTGATGAATTTAATGAAATTCAATGAAATTAGGATCTAAATCTATTTCTTATTGTGTTTCGTTCGTAGAATTTATTGGAACTGAAATTGTTGATACGCGATGTCCTTAGTTTAGTGTACTTAAACGCTTGTCTTTAACTTCTTACACATATGTAATTCAAGAACAATATTGTAATATGAAATGTGTTTGGATGTTTATTTAACTTTGATTATATTATATTCTTATAATATTTATTATTACATGCTCGATGAACTATATATATAGGTTTGAGGTTGTTGTTTACAGTTCTAAGTCAACAATGATTCAGAAATGTGTTTGACTTAGTCTTGTGGCTATTCATGCTAATGGGTCATGCTTATGGACCAGACGCACGAATGGACCATGCTTATGGACCAGTCGCATGACAGAACCAAGTGATTGGATCAGTCGTACGACTAAGACATAAGATTGGCTCAGTCACACGACTGAACCATTAGTGGAGTTCAGTCATGCGTATGAATCAATCGCATGACTTAGTCGCATGACTGAACCATGCAAATGGCTCAGTCGTACTACTGAACATTGAAACCTATAAATACTACATAATTCGTGGAAAATGTGATACTTCGAATATTATTATACCCTAGCCGTCCAGAGCGTTCTAGTTCGTCCATCCAACTTCAAAGTTCATTCCTGATCGATTTCTACTCATCCTTAACGTTTGTTTAATTGTTAGATTGATCAGGTTTTCGTTCTCACTGATTGGATCGCCAATCAAATACGAATCTTCACTATTTGATCTGGTTTCACGTTTGGTCCTAACAAGTGGTATCAGAGCATTGGCTCGTGATTCTTTGTGGACTCGATTGGTGTTCTCGTTAAAATCAATGTTTTAATTCAAAAGATTCATGTTTTTGACCCAAAAAGTGTTTTTGAAGTGTGCTTGATTCAAATGTTTCAACCTTTTCGACTTACGGCAGATTAGGGTTCGTGAAATATCGTTTTTTGGTGTCAAAGTGTTCAGAGTTTTGAAATTTTCATTCACAGCAGCTTCAGTCACATGATTAACTCATTGCACGACTGGATTTCAATCACACGATTCAACCGAATGACTAGACTAGGTCGTATTGCTCATTCACATGACTAAGCTAATCCACACGGTTGAACTCATTCGCATCCCTCAATCGCACGATTGAACTCAGTACCATGATTGAACTCAGTCGCACTCTCCAATAGCACAATTGAACTCAGTTGCACTCTCCAATCACACGATTGACTCTGTCATATACAAAATTGTTCAAGTTTGAGACCACGGACGATCAAAACTCTACGTTTACTGTTGGTAAGGACTCACGGATCCAGAATCTATTGCTTCTTGAAAATGAGATTAGGAATCATAACAAGTCACCGAAGCTGTTAACTTTGGATGAATACCCCCAATGGAAACAACGTTTTGAAATTTATCTGAACGGTGTTGACCCTAACTTATGGACAGCTATTGAGACTGGATATACTATACCAGTTGGTGCTAATAGGGGTAAAGCTGACCTTAGGTGGTATCAATGAGGGACAAAAGGTTACACATAATGTTAAGAAGAAAGCTTATGCATTATTGACACAATCAATTCCTAAGGATATCTTCCATCAGTTTTCAGAACATAAGCAATCAAAGAAGTTATGGGAGGCTCTGGAAAAGAGATACGATGGTAATACAACCTTGAAGGTGCTGAAGGCTAAAGCTCTCAAAAGGAATTTGATAATTTTTCACCCATAGGAAATGAGAGCTTGGATGATATTATAGATAGGTTTTGTCATCTGATGAGTGAGCTGCATACACACGAGGTTACTACATCAATGGAGGATAAAGTAGTAAGCTTTGCTGATGGTCTTCCAGATAAATAGGATTCGTTTGTGCATAATCTGAGACAGAATGATACTTTCACCATGTTAGACATCAATGATTTTATCTTGAAGTTAAGGGAGGAGGAACTACGATTGAAATACAAGTCTAAGAAAGGATCTTACACCCAGAATCCTTCACTCTATAACGTTACTCCTACCCTAGTTTCATATGGAGTACCTCTTCAAATAGCGTTGTTTCCAACACGTCTGGAACTTCTCAAAGCGGCTCTTTGGGAAGTGAATCATCAGGTTCATATGGAACCTAATATAGTATCCTTGACTCAAATCTTACTAAGCTGAAGACTGAGAATCTAGGAAATGTTATTGTTTAGCAAAAGAGCATATGGATCTTCTCGCTGCGGTTGTACACTCATATGATGGGTTGGTTGCTGATAAGATAAGAAATTGTCATCTTGCAGATGAAGACTATGAACAGATAGATGAGACAGAGTTGGAAAGAATGGATATCATATGGGTTTTGGCAAGTGCTGTTAGAAGAGCTAAAAAGTTTATGAAAAAGACGGGTCAGAATCTAGTTGCCACCAAAGACACACATTTGGTTTTGATAAAACGAAAGTTATATGCTTTAACTATGGTGAAAAGGGTCACTTCAAAGAGAGTGCGTAAAACCTAAGAAGACTGGAAATGGTAACCTTTTTCAATCGATCAACGTTAGGACAAATAGAAGAAAGTGGCATCAACAGGTCAGGATTCGAAGGCATTGGTTGCTCAAAGAGATGAAGGACATGACTGATCCTTCAGATTTATGTCTGATAGAGACACAAATGTGGTATTGGTAGAAGATCTTGATGATGGGTCAACTAGTGAAGGAGATAACATAGCTGATGATACTCATTCAGATGTTAAAGAAGCTATGGATGTCGTAGATCATTTGGTTGAAGATGAATTGACTGCTGCTAGCATGGAATCTCCGGTCATCAAGGAATCTAAGTTTGCGTTTATGGCTGACACCTCCAGCTCTCCACAGGTAGATTCTAAAGACAAACTTTTTGATAAACACGCTTGTGCAGAATGTAATAAATTTCGTGAATGCATAAACTTAAAATTTGCTAGGTTGTTAGATAACAATGACAGTCTGGTAAATGATTTGAAATTATGCACTAAAGCTAATAGAGTGTTAAACGAAATGAAAGCAGTTTTAAAGAAAAACTTGATTTGTTAAGAAGCAACTTAGGGAAACCGAGGTTGTTGTTTTAAATTAAGCAAATGATATTAAGTTCATTTTATCAAAAATAGAGGAAACTAAGAAAGAAAAAGCTATTCTGCAAGTCAAAATTGAATCGTTAATAAAAAACTTCACAGTCTAGCTAGTTCCTCTCACATTGTTCAGAACTTAGTCAAAGAGAGATAGTGGGGAAGGGCTTGGTTATAAAGTAGTGTCGCCACCACATGTGATCCTTTTGAATACAAAATGTCGACACCCATAAATAATAACCCTATCAAGGATCATTAGGTGACTACCCCTCTAGTCAGTGATCTAGATTCCACAGATAAAACTGTGTAATCTATTACTGAACAGAAGGCATCTAGTTCTAGCACTACAGATGGGGTTGTAATTGAAAATAGGGATGATGAGAATTGCAATGCTACTCTTAGGTCGGGTTCAAAAGTTCATGTTTTAAAATCTAAAGATTTAGAACCAACTCAGTCCAGAACGGTTCATCATCAAAATCTTAACAAAATGAAAGTAAAAAGTAATCAAAATGTCAAACCAATCAAATTTGTCAAAGAAGGTGAGAAACCTAAAGTTGAGAAGAAAGAGACCAGCCCTAGATCATACTCTCCTCACACAAAAGATCTCCCAGACCATTTAAAGGGAGATCATGTTATGGTTATGGAGAAAGAGGACATATTTCTCCTAATTATCCTTACTATCAAACACCAAGAAGAAAAATTGAACTTATTCATGAAATAAACCCATATTTTCTAACACAAGATCAATACCCCTCCGAAATACCAAAGGCAACACAGAAAAGCTCTGGCAAAGCTGTGTTAACTGAGGTAACCCCTAGGGATGAAAGCAAACCAAAGTTCAAACTATTAACCATTCATCTGTTTATCATAAATAGGCCTTACATAAAACTGGTTTGTGGCAAGCAAAATCAGCAAGTGTGTCTGAAAGTGAGGACAGATGAAGAAAATGTGTCTTCATTTTCTGAAGGACAGTGGGTGGAGTTTGTAATGTGTGATGCCTCTGGGAAACCCAAGCCAGCAAAGGCTTGGGTCCCACTCCTAAACTAATCATTTTTTGTTTGTGTGCAGGTTGCCCGCACAGCTCTATCACTAACACCTGGATTATTGATAGTGGGCATCCAGGAACATGACCGGGAATCTGTCTCTCCTTTTCAATGTCAAAAAACTCAAGGGGATATGTATCTTTTGCGGGAAATAAAGGAGGTTATATCACAGCTCAAGGTGAAGTGGGAAATGAGAAAGTGAAGTTTGATAAAGTGAACTACGTTCAATAACTAGAGAACAATCTACTCTCAGTTTCTTAAATCTGCGACAAGAGATTTAAAGCGCGACAAGGGATTCAAAGTTGTATTTGATAATAAGAGATGCTACATTCTGAAGAAGGATTATGTTATCCCTAAGGAGAAAGTTCTAATATCAGCTTCAAGATATAACGATCTATATGTCTTGGATATGTCAAAAGCCTTTACAACTGAGTCTGCTGCTCAGTGTTTCTTGTCCAAATCCACCGAGAGGGATTCTATTTCTGGCATAGGAGAATGGGACACATTAATCCTAGGAAGATGAATCATTTGGTTCAAAATCAACTGGTTAAAGGTGTTACAGTCAAGAACTTTCAGCTTCCAGATTTCTGTATAGCATGCAATTAAGGGAAACAGACCAAGAAATCTCACAAATCTAAGAAAGTTCACTCTATTGAGATTCCACTAGAGCTTTTGCATATGGATCTGTTTGGCCCTGTCAGTACTAAAAGCATTGTAGGAGATTGGTATTGTTTTGTGGTAACTGATGATTATTCAAGATTTTCCTGGGTTATGTTTCTTAATGCAAAGTCAAAGACTTTTGAGTCATTCAAAAATTTGGTTACTACTCTAAAGTCTCTGTACAAGTTGAAAGTAAGAAAGATTCATTCAGACAACGACACAGAATTAAAAATCAGTGGATGGAGGCTTTCTGTCGAGAGAAAGGGATTGTTCATCACTTATCTTCTGCCTATACTCCACAGATGAACAAAGTTGTTGAACGCAAAAATCAAAGCCTGATTGAAACTGCAAGGACGATGTTGGTAGATTCAAAATTGCTTGTTCAATTCTTGAATGAAGCAGTTGCTAATGTGTGTTACACTCTCAATCGTGTATTAGTTGTCAAATGTCATGGTAAAACTTGTTATGAGTTGCTTTAAAGGCGTAAACCAAACTTGGAGTATCTAGAACCATTTGGAGCTCCTTGCATGTTGCTGAAGAAAACTCAGACTGATAAGTTTAATGAGAAAGCGGTTGAAGGAATTTTTCTGGGATACAATATACCTGACAAATGAGTTTACAACAACTCTAGGGGTCAAGTTGATGTGTGGTCCAACGTAGATGTGCAAAGATACACGGCCCCATGCTGGAAAAGGTCTATCATTTTTCTTTGATTATGATGGATTTTTCAAGTCCTTCAATCTTCCTCCTGCTTATTTCCGATGATGAGGTGGCTGCTCAAATGATGTATGACGATCTGAATACTCCTAATTTAGACTCAAGCACTACGGCTCCAATCGATGGTGCTTCTACGGCTCCAATCGATGGTGCTTCGATGGTGCTTCTCAGATGAAAGTGCGCCTACAGAAGATGGTGAATTGGCTGAAACCTCTAGGGCAAATCATCACCAGTCACAGATGAACCAGTGATTTCTAATCTGGAAAATGAAGTTGTCGTGCCTACAAATCCAGTTATAAGGATTAGTGTGAATCATCCCCCAGAAAACATCATAGGGGATCTTCTCTCTGGGGTTCAGACAAGAAATCAGTTGTACACAGCCGATTATGCAGCAGTGATGGAAAAGGGATACATACATGATGGGGCATTTAAGTGTTTCGTTTTTCAAGTCGAGCCCAAGTATGTAAGTGATGCCTTGAAAGATGAGGCATGGGTAAATGCTATACAAGAAGAACTTCTGCAATTTAAAAAGCTAGGGGTGTGGACACTAGTGGACAGACCCATGGGTGCAAAAGTAATCGGCACAAAATGGGTTCTTCGTTGCAAGAAAGATGACCAGGGGTCATTATCAGAAACAAGGCATGGTTAGTAGTTTAAGGGTTTAGACAAGTCGAATATGTGGACTATAATGAGGTATTTGCACCAGTTGCTAGGATGGAAGCAATTAGAATCTTCCTAGCCTACGCATCCTCCATGAAAATCAAGGTGTATCAATTGGATGTGAAGAGTGCATTTCTACATGGTGAAATCCGTGAGACAGTATACATCAGTTAGCTCGAAGGTTTCGAAGATCCTTATCAACGGGACAGAGTTTATAAGTTGGACAAGGCTTTGTATGGGCTACATCAAGCCCCTCGATCCTGGCATGAGAAACTCTCCACACACCTGCTAAAACATGGCTTCCGAAGGGGAGTGATTGACTGCACGTTATTCATTTAAGAAAAGGAAGGTGATTTACTGTTTGTTCAGATATACGTGGACGATATAATCTTCGGTTCTAAAATCGAAGCATTATGTAAAGAATTTGAATTTGTGATAAAAGTTGAATTTGAAATGAGTTCCATGGGAAAGATGAAGTACTTTCTGGGATTACAGATGGATCAGACACCGACTGGAATCTTTCTACATCAGACTAAATACGTGGGGGACATTCTGAGTCGATTTGATATGGAGAATGTAACAATCGCGGGTACCCCTCTTACCACGTACCACGATGTGGCTCCTGATGAAAATGGGGATCTGGTAGATGCCACCATGTATCGCGGAATGATAGGATCTCTAATGTATCTCACAGCTTCTCATCCTGATATCATGTATGCCACGTGTCTCTGTTCCAGATATCAGTTAAAGCCAAAAGTCAATCATCTAATTGGGGTGAAGCGGATCTTTCGTTATCTAAAGGGTACTCCAACACTCGGGTTGTGGTATCCTCATGATGATAACTTTGAACTTACAGCGTATAGTGACTAAGACTATGGTGGATGCAAGATGAACTACAAGTCAACATTTATGGGGTGTCAATTTTTTGGAAGGCGGTTAGTCACCTGGCAATGTAAGAAGCAGGCGTCTGTTGCTCTGTCAAATGTGAAGCTGAATACATTGCTGCTGCAAGTTACTGCTCTCAAATCATCTGGATTCAACAGCAAATACGGGACTACTGTTTGCAATTTACTAACACTCCTATTTTTGTTGATAATTCTGCTGCCATAGCTGTAACTAATAATCCGGTGCACATCCTAAAACCAAACACATTGGCATTAAATATCACTTCATACGTGACTGTTTTGAAAAGCATTTAATCGATGTAATTAAAATTAACATGGTTTTCAGCGCGCCGACCTCTATACAAAAGATTTTGATAAATAGAGATTTTATTATCTATTAGAGGTTAATGGCGTCAAAAAGAAAGAGGATGTAATCCCGGAGGAGTCGAGTTCATAGTCAGTCCATATGTGTCTTAGTTTTCAATTTTTTTGTCAAATTTATTTTATTTTATTTTCTTTTCTCTTTTATCTTAAAAATTACAAAAACACAAAAAGATTTTCTGTTTTAAAATCTTAGGGGGAGAATGGTTTAAGTTTTAGTATTTATTACTTAAAAAAAGAGGGGTGGGCAAGTATGCTGAAAAGCAAAGACATCAAATTTGAGAAATTAATTCAGTACAGTGGAATATGATAGTACACAGGCATCAAATCGTTTGGGACACCAAAATGATTTTAATTTTTGAAATATTATATTGAATGTAACAGAAAATTGTAAGTCTGAGAAGTCGAAGCCTAATAAGTTGAAAAATAATAGTAAGCTAGTCTGTTACAGTGATATAGGGGTTAAATGTCCATTATATGATGTGTCGGTAGATTCAACACAATAGACTAGTAGACACTATTGGTGAATCATGTAAATTAAATCTGTCACACCCTCAAATTCCGGGTCTGGAATCTATCACAGAGGGGTGAGCAAACAGGATCGAACACAGTAGTTACACATGAGATGCAGCTATCTATATGATAAGTTTTAGTTAATCAATCCATTATTATCCAGAGCATTAGATATTATATGCAGCGGAAATAAATATATATTGTTTCTTAACAATACTTCTAATCATGTCTTGTTAATAACCAATATGTATCTGGAGCTCTTATATGATCCTACGTGCTCGTCCAAAAGCTCCTAATAGATACCTGAGAATACATGTAAATCAAGTGTCAACACAGGGTTGGTGAGTTCATAGGTAAATAAAACATATTTGATAAATCATCCATTATCATTCAAAGAAGGGTTTATTGTCAAAGTGTGAGTTTAATTTACTCACCGGTATATGAATAGCCTGTCGGAACCCTTTTTAATAAGGTGAACCCGCTATCCCACATACCCACTATGTACAAGCCCAACAATCCATCACATAAGATTTGCCCATGTATCATAGTTTAATTTTTCCCTTTTCCTTTTTATGTATGTATTATGCCAGTTTTAATAATTCAAATCAGAGGGCGCGAATCCTCTCTTTACATTTATCCTCATATGGGTGGTAAGTGAAACTATAATGGCAAAACTTATATAGCGCAAAATCTGCCTTCTCACACCAGATCTTGTCATCCGAATGACAGCGAGATCTTTGTGCATCTGATAAGGACCACATGTCCAAACCTTTGTGGGGGTTAGTCACTCCCCGATAGTACTATCCAAAAGATCCCTGCCTTGTTTATAGCCCAGTTTACACAGAAGGATTTTCATAATAACCATATGTAATCATAAATGTGATCCAATTATTATTTAACATAATACACAAATAATTTGTAATTTAATTACAACATGTATTCCAGCCCCAAAATATTAAATGATTAAAAGGGGAATAGTTATGAACTCACCTCAGTCCTTGTGTGTGGTGTTGACAAGCTAGTAAATTCCTGCTAAGGAATTATAATTCACATAAGCAAACAAATACAATTCCATTACCTAAATAAGTTAGATCTTGAACCTGGCGTTCAATCGATCTAAGGTTTGGTTCTCGGGGATTTGTTATAAACATATAATTAAATCATTAGTGATTTTGTTAATTCTTTATTAACTAAAGATTTATATTTCATTTGATTAATTTAATAATGATTTTTAACATATCATTATATTCTAAATAAATCTTAGACGTTACTTAAATATGAATTTATATTTAATTTTTGTAAGATTTTATAAATAGACACAAATTATCTAGACATTATATTCATATGATAATGTTATTATAATTGGACATATAAATAATAAATAATAACATATTTACATGATAAACATAATATAATTTATCGAATTATTAATTATGTTCAATAATTAATAGTTATAACATAATAGATTATGTTCAATAAATTATCTATTTATTAATTATGTTATCCATATTTATATTATTAGGATTAATCCATAAATAATATCATGTCCATTAATAATTTGATGGTTTAATTTATTATTAAAAAATCCATTTTTATATGGATAATAATTTATAACATATGTAATAATTATTTACATAAATAATTAAGGTTTTTAAAAAAAATTAAGTTTCTACAATTATTGTGATATATCATTAATTAAAAATAATATGGTGTCTTATCAATGGATTAATACTTTACATTATCATTTAATCTATATAAAATGGTTATTTATTATATTTTTTTAAATTTATTTTATAAATTTTATTTAAGGTGTTGTTTAAATAATAATTTACAGAAAATTATTTAAAGGCTTTTAAAATAAAAGAAGTTCTTAAAAATTATTTTTGGTAATTTTTATATATTTTTAAAATGCTTAAAAGGCATTAAAAAAATAATGGGAGGGGCCGGGTTCGAACCCGTGACCTTCTCCCCATACTACCACACCCAAACCAGTGAACCAAAGCACAATTCGCGAATAAACACGGTTTTAATTAAATTTTAACACTGTTTCCAGAAACCCCCAATTCCCGAAGAACCCTAATTCGATTTGATCCAAATTGAAGATCAATCCGTTGTTAATAACCAAATTAAGCTTAGGGCTTTTAATCCCCATGTTAAACCGACTATATAGATGTGTTTAATTACCTTATTCGAATCGAATTGATGATATAGATGATCAAGAACAGGTCGCGACTTTACTTGAAACCAAATGATGATCAAACTTTGATTATAATCAAATTAATTGTACAGGTAGCTGTAAGTGATGCTTATGATCGAAAGCCCCCTGTTAATTTTGTGAATTGAAACTCGTAGGATAGATATCGATTGAGTTGCAGGTCGATGATGGAAACGATGATCGAATTGGGTGTTTTTGATGATTTAAGGTGCAATTGAAAGCATAGACTGATTAGGATTATTTATAGCATCGAGTAGGTTGGTTTTACTCGATTATTGTTGAGTCTTAGTGCGATTTTGAGGCTGTAAAGTTACCGACCACGAACGTGGGTCGGTTTAGATCGCACTACCGATTTGATTTTCGAATTATATAGGTGTTAGGTTCGAATCGTGCATGTGAAGGTATCGGGGCGGTTTGATTTGATCAAAACCGTTTAATTTGGTGGTTTCGGCTTCGCCGGAGTTTTGGCCGGAATAGTGGCCGGACGGCGAGAAGGGTCGACGGGGGAATGGGGTAAGTTTTAAACATTTTACACATTTGGTCCCTGTGGTTTCAGAGTTTACATTTTATGTAATAATGTTTCTTTTGAAGTTTCAGAAATAACAGAACAACCCCTGGACTTTATAAATCTAATTTTTATACATTTTTTTATAATCATTGCTATTATTATTATTATTATTATTATTATTATAATTATTACTATTATTATTATTATTATTATTTTCAATGTTATTATATTTTTGTTATTATTTATCATATATATATATAAAATAAAATATATATATATATATATATAGAAACCACATAAATATTATTTGAATTAAGTCACAAATTTTTTTTCGGGTTGTCACATTATCCCCCTGTTAGAGGAATTTTCGTCCCGAAAATTAAGATGTACTGGTAATATTCTTGAACACGTTCCACTTTCAAATGTCTCTGCCAATCATGAAGATTCTGCCCTTGGCTGTATCTTTCTTTTCCCCAGTGCAATCCCTGGCAACATGGCCCTTTTCTCCACATCTGAAACACGTAACTCCTCTCTCACCATCATTCTGCTGATGTCCTTGGTCTTGAGTCTTGGTCCTACATTCAGGAGCAGTGTGCCCCCTCCTGTTGCATTTGTAACAGATGATTGCAGTACACTTGCCATGGTGACGTTTGCTACACTTCTGACATCTAGACGGAATGCCCTGATTGTCATGTTGTTTTTCCTGGTTTTGCTTCTTGTTTGCACCTTGATTCTCACCTTCTTTAGAATCTTTAAATTTTCTCTTTCCTGAGCTTTCAGCAGTAGCACCCTTACCGTTGACCCTCGGTGGCAACTTCCTTGAGCCACAGCCTCATTAGTTAGCTTATGAGCTATCCTAATGGCCTGTTGGATTGAAGTTGGGTTAGAGGAAGTGACCAAAGACTGGATGACGGGAGATAGTCCACGAATATAGCCTTCAATTCTTCTATGAGCAGGCTCCATCATATGTGGACACAAGGTTGCGTACTCATGATTTTCGGTGGTATACTTTTCAATTTCAGATCCCATCATTTTGTGGTTCCAGCACTCGGTTTCAAACCTTTGTACTTCTTCCCTCGGGCAGAATTCCTCCATCATCAGTTGTTTGAATTCCTCCCAAGCCATAGCATTGGCTAGGGGAGAGTAAGTCTTGAAACTTCAGTTTTCCAGAACGAGAGTGCAGCTCCACTCAAGGCTCCGGAGGCATATTTGGTCCTACTCTCATCGGGACATTCAGATATAGCGAAGATGGATTCATATTTTCAAACCACCTTATGAGCCCAATGGCCCCTTCTGCCCCAGTGAAGATATCTGGTTTGCAGTCTAGGAACTTTTTATACGAATAGTGATGACCATTCTGAGCAGCCTGAATGGCTAGGGCTGCAGCAACACCTTGATTGACCAAGGCTTGTATTTCTTCAGGAGTCATCCCTGTTGGGACAGTTCTTCTAGCGCGTCCTCTACCTCTGCCTCTGCCCGCTGGTGCGTCCATCTATCATGAAATTGTTTGGTGAGAATTCACACTTTGATATATTCAATAGATGCACTCTATATCAAATATTCAAAGTATGGACGATTACTGTAGGACAGATGTGAATTTAAGAAAACTGTTTTTTCGATTAAATTCGGCAAGGCACGAGTACTAAGGGAAACAAATCTCGCTTTAGGTTAGGACAAGCGTAACTTAGATTACCAAATGGAACACGTCAAGGTAATTTGATTCATATGTCTTAAAGGCTTGTATATTGACCACAGTAACTTCACGTGCTACAATAGCAGCAATCTTGCGACTAGAGTTTCTAGACCGTGAACGGATTTGACGAGAAGCCATTCTGAGAGATCATTAAGAATTTTCATGGAAATATGTTCTATGAGAACCGAGGCTTTCTTGCTCAACGTGTAGGAATGATGACTTATACGGACTACAATATTACCACCCGACCAGATTCACCGGACTTAGCATGCACGACAAATTACAATTACGTGTGCACCCGTAATGGTAAGTTGTTTTGCATGATCACCCCGGTCCCTCCTATTGGTTAACATATCTTTTCAAGTATAGTGGTCACTAATGATAGAAGTACCAAATATGTATGTATTATATCGGGAAAACGAAATCAAGGACAAGAATTATTCAACACGACAATGAGATGTTCCGAGTGTATTCGTTTGATTCGTGAATCAAAGCGAGTACGTTGACTAATCAAAGTATTGAGTCAATCACAACTTTGTTGAAGACATGCGTACCTATAAGCAGATACTCATCCCAAGGGTTCCAGGTAAGGTAAACAGGTCCATCGGTTGATTTGGATATATGCGAATACCTTGCCTAGACAGAACACCCCGAGATACAGGCATCACGCTCTTCCAGCATTACATGTTTCACAATGCCTTAGAATATGTTTTGGAGTTTGAAATCACTTGAATTAGGCACACAATGCCTTAGAATATGTTTTAAGATTTGTGTGTGTATTGATAGGAATCAAGGTATAAGAGGAATCACATAAGGCATATAACTTCTTAATCTTAGTCAATCTCTAACTAAGGCAATTTACTTTGTGCAACTATTGTGTGTGGCTATAGGCTAGATGAAATTCCTAACTCACTATAACCAATGGCTCTGATACCAATTTTATCGGATGTCCCCGTTGGTATCAGAGCCAGGGCCGGGCCGAGTGTGACAGCGAGGACGCTGTACTCCCTTGGGGGGGTGGATGGGTAACCCATCCCACATCGGTTGGGAAGGAGAACTAAGGTCTCTTTATAAGGGGCTGGATACCTCCCCAGTGTGACACGTTTTAAAACCGTGAGGCTGCGGCCAAAGCGGACAATATCACGTTGCGGTTTGCCTGGGTTGTTACAAAATCAATCAACATGTTATGGGTACCCATCTTATCTCTGGTCTGCACAATCAATAAATTTCCAATAAGGGGTGAGGAGCAAAAAGAAATCCACAAATGTGTGCTAATGACCAAAAACATGAGCAATGCAAATGACAAATGTCATTGCTACGTTAAATGTATTTTAAAATTGCTCTAACAAGAAGATAGGAAGTGTGCCTCTCTACTGTGCGATGGCACTGACCTGAGGATAAGCATAACCTATATATTCTAAGAATTCATTGTTGTTTGCGCCTCTCTGTTGTGCGATGGCACTGACCTGGGGCTTGGAATCTTTTTAAAAGCTCTTAGAATAGTCTCTTATTGACTAAAAACCCATAGACCGCTCAAATATCTCCTGAGGAAGGTTGATTACCATATAAGCGTGGGATCCACAAATACTTGTTGAACTAATACACCTAAATTATCACCAATGTGTGTCAAAAATCTGTGTATGGATTTAAGTGGACAAATATACTGACAATCATTATGGTTGCATCTCTAGTTGTTCAAAATCAATATGTGCTATACAACGGCTCTAGCATGATTTCCTGTTAGTGCCTTTGACTCTTAGATGAATGATTGTGTTTTATGCAACGTTCTCTGTTATTGATATAAATACAAAAGATCCCAAATGATTGTGTTTTATGACTGTCTGATTCCATGTGAATCTTTCTTGAAATGACATTAATGTTTGAAGCCATTCTGCTCAGGGGGAGAAATCTTTTAAGTAATGTTAAAATACTTTCAACTCTCTTCTAAATGAAAAACAAATACAAAAATATGTCTTATTTTAGTTTTATTTCAAGTTTTCCTGCATTACTTATGTTAGTATTGTGTCAGTGTCGGACTATGCAACAAGACTAAACTCTGTGAATGTCAGAAAATGAACCGAACGTTAAAAGCTTGTTTCTGAAAGATAAAAGGATCACGTCTGAGGTGATCAATGGTTTTCATTCAAAAGGATCACGTCTGAGGTGATCACATGGTTTTCATTCAAAAGGATCACGTCTGAGGTGATCAAATGGTTTTCAATTAAAAGGATCATGTCTGGGATGATCAATAATCATAATGTCATCTATCAAAGATAAGTATGTGAAATAGTGAGCCAAACAAAGTCAAATTAACTAGTATGGCCCAATCGCACAATTGGACCATAAGTATGGGCCAATCACATGACTGGACCATAAGTATTGGCCAATCACATGACTGGACCATAAGTATGAGCCAATCGCATTATTGAACCATAAGTATGGGCCAATCACACGACTGGACCACAAGTATGGCTTAATCGCAAGACTGGACCATGAGGATGGCCAAGTCGCACGATTGGCAACCTCAGTATGAACCAATCGTACGATTGGTTGAAAGCGTATAGGTCATTCGTACGACTGAACCTCAGTAGCACGTATGAACCATGCGTATGGGTCCGGTCGCACAACTGAAACTCACAACAGTATAAAAGGAGGTCAATCGGTCGTAATCCTACATTTGATTTTCAAATTCTCTCAAATACCCGGTTATCTATAGGAACCTCTTTTCAAATTTTTCTTGTGATTTCCCCTGATCTCTTCATAGCTAACTGTTACACGTTCATCTACAGGTACTGACAAGATGAAATCATGATAAATGGGTACATTAAATCAATAAAAAGTGTCTGAATGATATAAAATCTTAAACCGAACTGAATAACTCTATATTGGACCTTTAACATGAGCTTAAAAGTGAAATTCAAAGATAACTGGTGTAATAACAAGTCTTGGCGTTTCTAATGACTTAAATCTTGATATGAATATGGCTGTTTTGACAAACATTCAAATTTTCAGACTCGCACAGTATGTATGCGAATGGACAGTCTAATGAACTTCAATCACACGATTGAACCAAACACATGATTCAATCGCACTATTGATTCAATCGCACTATTGATTCAATCGGTGATTCAGTCGCACGACTGGCTTAACTGCATGTCATTGCACACGACTAAGCTTAGTCGAATGGTCAATCATACGATTGAGTTCAGTCATATGGTTCAGTCGTACGATTGAACAAGTATGATATGATCTATTCAAATTCAAATGTTCTTTCTTGTGAATTGGTCTAACATGTTTGTTGCCTGTGTTACAGTGAAATGGCTGATAGATGGACCATGAGTACTAAGCACAATATTTATGCTTACCTCAGCACGACATAACGAAATGCTACAGAGTTTGTAAAGATTATAGAGTTCCTGAACCGATCCAAGATCTACCGAGCCATCTCGACTCCCTACACACCTTATAGATCTGTACGGCAAGCATTCTGGGAGAATGTCATTGTGGATCGTTCAGTTGAGCCTTACAGGATCCGGAGCTCCATCTTTGGACAAGATATAGATATAGGCGAAGACGACTTGAGGAGGGTATTAGATCTGGGAGATGATATGGATCATCCAACCAAGCTTCATCCCTTGACTGTTAGGGGATGTTTCTTGAGGATTAAGTACGCTGGCGACATCAATGCCGACGTGCTTAATAAGAGCAACATGTGCCCTCCCTTCAAGTGCCTGGCTCATGTGATACTTAAGTGCATTGCTTCTAGACGCGGTGGGTTCGATAAGATGAGCGATCAGATTTAGAACGCATTCGTTGCGTTAGTGCTGAACCACCCTTTCAGTTTTTCCAAGATGCTCTTTAACTACTGGAGGGAGAACTTAGAGGCAAAGGGTAAGGAGAGGTTCTGCATGTACCCCTGGTTTTTACAGATGCTCATCAACGAGAAGTTACCTAACCTGCCTAAGACCAAAGACGATGAGGTGTCCTTGGAGGTGATGAATGACACAAAATTGGGCAGGATGAAGGTATATAGAGGAAAGCAGACGAAGCCCCTGATGAGAAGGTTGTTTGGTCATCTGGCCAATATTGATTACCTAGCTCCGACCAAGAAGAAATGATGCCGTGATGAGAGTGGCTCCGATGTTGAGCACGTCTTGATTCCTGATGATGAGGGAGATGATGATGATGGTGACCAGGATAAGGGTCAGGGAGGTGGAGATGAGGGCTCAAGTCAATCTAGAGCCATTGATACATCTTCTGTCCAACCACCTTCATATCAGGGTGGTTCATCAGCTACTAGTGGATCAGAGCAAGCTGTCATCCACCAGGACTTCCTGATAAGTGAGGATATCAGGAATTTTGATTTAGAGGAATAAGATGATGACTCTGAGGAAGAGCATCTCATAAGACAAGTCGGTAGCAAGTGGGTAGCTACTGAGAGGGGAAAAGAGGTGGTTGATACCCGCCAAGCTCGTTCAAAGGGTGTCGACACTGAGGAGACTGGTCCATCATATACACCCGAACAGCCCATCAGCCCAGGGGGAGCAAAGATCACTAAGGGGTCAAGGAGGAAGAGGATGGCCTAACCCTGTAGGATGAAGGGGAAACGCCCAAAGATTATCTTGATGAGGTCTTCCGCTGCCACTACCACTATCACATCCACTACCACCGACATACCCACCACCACATTTACACCCACATCTTCCTCACCCTCAATACCTAAAACCACACCTCCATAAACCATTCCTATCCCTACACCTGTTTACACCACATCTACAACCACCCAAACCACTCCCAAACCGGAATATCCACCCAAATTCCACCTTTCCAAGGCACTACCTTACCCACAGTTGGGTTAGAGGAATAGCTTGTGAGCCTTAACAGTTGGTGAAAGTGGAGAGGAGAAAAAGAAAGAAGATGATGAGGATGATGAGCCTGAAGGTGATACGAACACATCAGCCTCAAATCAATCTGCTAGGGACAGGCGTACAAAGAAGAATCAGATCAGGGAACTTCTTCTTCAGCTCCTCAAGTAGATGAGCCTCAAGATAGAGATCAAAGTAATGATTAAGAATGTTTATGAAATTTGTAATCTTTTAAAACTGAACATTATATTATATTAATGTAAATAATGATAATTTATGCTTAATGTCTTGATGATTCAGTAATGTGTGCTTTATTGATTATTCTATCAAACAGATGAAACTCAACAGGTCAATGAATACGATATCGCTCCCCTTTAGCAAATCAAGTCTCAAATTACAATGATTCTTGATTTGCAAAGGATTGTAGACGATATGTGAGTTACACACCAAAAGAGGGGGAGATCATCCACGATTTATTAGATGAAGAGCTCGCAGAGATGTTCAGACTGAACTCGGATGAGATAGTTAGAGATGCTCCTGAAGTGGATGTTGTTAGTGATGAGGAGTTGCAAGGAGTTGATGAGATAGAGATAGAGGATGTGACGTCAGATCAATATCCTCAGTACACAGATACCGATGGAGATGCTATACCAGACTTGGGTGAAACCTTTGTCAGTGGTGCATTTGACAAGGTTGAGGAAAAAGTCATAGAGAAAGAAGCAGTAGAGAATATGACACTTCGAATATTATTATACCCTAGCCGTCCAGAGCATCCTAGTTCGTCCATCCAACTTCAAAGTTCATTCCTGATTGATTTCTACTCATTCTTAACGTTTGTTTAATCGGTAGATCGATCAGGTTGTCGTTCTCACTGATTGGATCGCCAATCAAATAGGATTCCGCACTATTTGATTCGGTTTCACATGAATCAGTTAGTACTCTATACGTATACGGTCCTAATAGAAATCTTAATTCTATATTTTTTTCATCTTTGATATGAGGAATTATTAAAAAAGAAAAGAATGATAAAATAAAAGAAAATGAAAGGAAATGTTCGGTATCTCGACTCTTTTAAACTCAATGTGGACAGTTCCGCTATAAATGGATTCATAACAGGGGTGATGCTATTAGGAATTATCAAGACCAAGCTAATTTTTTATGGTAAGAACATGCAAGTAGAAGCTCGAGCGTTAATCACTGGCTAGGATGTTGCCTCCCAATTAGGGATACCCCTCTCATGTATGGAACGTTACACTCAACTTTTGTTGTAAAATGAATTAGAATTGGAAACAATTTCCTCAAATTACTTCAAATAAGCATTTCAAATTCATTTTCAATTATTAAAGAATCTAACAAAAGGAAGTGGACTTTTTAACCACTCACCATCATTATATCCACCACCCCACATCATTGCCGCAACCAAATGCTGCCCCCACCGACCAACACTGAAAATCGCCTCCACCACCCGCCACCATCAACAACCTTTCTCGCCACCACCCCATGATGCAAAGCTTCACCACCCATAGCTACGTCACAGTCTGTCATAGTGGTTGCTACCTCCACCACTTCTACCTAGCTCAGATGGTTGCTACCACCCGCCATTGATAATAATAAGACTAACAACTAGTGGTTGCGATGGTGGTTTTGTTAATGGTGGTGGCGTCGTATGGGATCAACTATAATGATCATGCACCAACAATTGAGGTCACTGCGAATACAAGTAGAGACAGGCGGTAATGGTGGTGACGACGAAAGTTAATGGCAACAACGTACTGTTAGTGGGTGCGATGGTGGTTAGTGGTGAGCGCCGGTTGACGACAAGTGGAGGCCCGTGGCTGGGCGATGGTGATGATCGGTAGGTAGTGGGGGCAGTGATAGATTCTAATTCCTTTATGATGATTCTCTCATGCTAATGCGTTACAATTGATGTTTCTTTTATAAATAACAATTTCTTTTAACTACAAATTATTTTACAAACTTAAATTCCTATCCTGCTACTTAAATTTTAAATTCCTTTAACAAATTTCAGTTCCTTTTAAAAAATTCCATGAACCAAACACGTCCTAAGAGTATTGAAAAGTTTACATTTAAGCAATCCTTTTGAATGTTCTAGTGTTTTGAAAAGGTATTGAAGGAAATCATTAACTGGTGATGGAAGAAGTAAACCGGTTTTACAATTATCAGTTTAAGGGGAGTATTGTTAGGATAAATAATTACCAATGATACTAAATTGATGTGATTACCACTGAATGTAATTATAGTTAAATCGTGGGTAGAGTTTGTACAGAAAAATGGTTCTTGTTACTATCGAAGTGGAATTCCTACTAACATCAAGTTTCAACTACTTGATGCTTAGCTGAAGTATTGTGAAGGTAAAGTTTTTGTTGAAGAGAGTTATTGTTAAAGTACTAAGTTCTTGGTATTGTACAACTTTCCATTCAGAGAATTAATATTGCATGGAAGATAATGTTGTTGCAAGTTACGACACATAATAAAGTTTCTACTATTAATAATATTCCAACTGAAGTATAGTTTCAACTAATGATGATGTGATAGTGGTATTGATGGATGATTGTTACAAAAGAATAAGACAAATATTTTCGAACTAGTAATTTACTCAACAACCAAAATTCAAATGCACCACGTAAATCATTAATTGCATTTAGGTTTATGGAATTCGATCATGACTCCGTACTATGTATAGAGAAAACTCAAATGGTTCTTCATTTCAAAATAAAATATAAAAGAAGACATGTTCACTCAAGCTCATGTTTTCTTTGTATTCTTTTGTTTAATTCGAGTACATTCTTTTGTATTATAACATCAATAGATATATGTATATAAAGGCCAATTAATACAGAAAGCTTTTTTGTAGTAAAGGTAATACTGATTTTAGAGTGTCAATTAAATCAAAACTTGAATAGATCGAGATTATTTTGGTAGTATAACATGTATTAATAGGAAGTATAATTGCATGAAACCGCAAACAAAGAAAACAAAAACTAAGTAGTTGCACATAGGTATAGATAAAACATGATCTTAATATAGATTAGTTTTTTTAGAAAAAGTTATACTATATAACAGTATGCTTTATGCTAATTAATTAATTTCACATGAGTCTTGTTGCACATACACACCTACCTACACACACATTAAGCTAGCGTTTTTATCATCTTTGAATATTGATAATTAAATGACATTTCTGAATAGTAAAATGATGTGCCAAGCATTAGTAGTTATCTATAGTATTGTAAGCAGTATTGATGCTAACATTTAAAACTGCATTAAACATAAGAAATGTTGCATATAATCCTTCAAAATAGTGCATCAAAATTGCAATTGTACTAAAGTGTTGTAATTTGTTTTGATGTATAAACTTATAATGGTGTAACAAACATGTACAATGGAACGCCCAGTTCTTTAATATGTTTGGCATATACGGCAAGGTTATCATAATAATATAATTGGTTTTATTGCATTGTAATTGGTTTTTGTTTTTCACAAACTTCTAACGATGCATGATGCGTAAAACATGCACAATGATGCAACATATTTTATACAAATTTATTACAAAAATGTCACAACACAAAATTAATCTTCTTCAATTAAAAGCTAAAAAGTGATTCTTATATTTTTGACAATGTTCCTCATTTTTAGCAGTTCTCATTTTAACCATATATATTGTCAAATTTTAACTAAGAACCACCACAAATTTAAGTTCACTAGAAAGTATTTTATTATTAATGAACAAATGTATAATGTTCCTACAAATCGTATACTCAACATTGAGTAAGTATATACTCAAGGATAATTGCATTAATGTAACTACTAATTTGTGACTTGGTGAATAACCATCATATGCGTTAGGGGTAAGCATTGTTCAATTGGTTAATTAGTAGCTAAAACTAGACTATAATCGATGTTTTATCCTTTCGATTTTCATAAACGGGCAATAAAGTTTTTTTACTATGGATATCCGAACTAGTTTGGCTAGTATATTAATTGGAGAATGATGTTTTGTTAGTTTTCATGATTGTCCCATCAACGGGACCTTCGTTCACATAACTTTTCAAAACCATTCGAACTTTTCTAAGAGTACGTCAAGTTGAACCCATCTCACTTTTACATGTGTCACATGAATCATGAAAAATACAAGTGTCACTTTTACAATTACACGATTCACCTTTCACATTTGGTCCGCACGATTCCTTCTGGGTCCAAATGTTGTAGGTTGCTCTTTTGTTTTTGGTTATATGGTTTTCATTTCTTTTTAGACAACAGCATAGGGTTCAAGTATCTTTCAGGACGAAATCGAGTGTGAGAGGAAATTGGTTCCAATTCGTAAAAGTGTACATTGGTTGGGTTGGGTTTGGTTTGGTTCTATTTGGTGACGATAACGTTAGGTGGGATCAAATAATGTTTTAGCTAAATTAGTCAGGGTCATTTAGGTTAAATTGTGGGTTTTTGTTGAATGGAAGCTTTTAAAGGTTAAATCGTGGGTTTTAGTTGAATGGAAGCTTTTAAAACATTGTGGGTTGAAAGGGTAATTTAAATTTAAGATTGTAGAAGATATTAAAAGTATATAAATTGTGTGAAGAGATTGACGTGAAAGAAATTGTATAAAATGATACCGGTATACACACACACACACACACATATATATATACATATATGTACACACACATATACATATATATACATACATATATACACATATATATACACATATATATACATACATACATACGCGCGCGCACACACACACACATATATATACATATATATATATACATATATATATGTATATATATGTGTGTGTGTGTGTTGAATTAAAAAGCCAAAGACTCTTTCTTCTCTTGGTCAATGAGCCCAACAACTCCATCAACATCTCCCGGTGTCAGCCTCACATCGTATTAAATTATATAGTAACTAGCTTTAGTAAACTCGTAAATAAAATATTAAATATATAATTTATTAATTATAAAATAATATTCTAAGATAAAATATGATTGAAATTACGTATGGATAAAAACTATAAGTAGTAAAACAATGGTATCTTTTTAAACTTTTGTTTTAAACTATTGTTTTTTTTCAAAAAGGAAAATGAAACATGTTGGAGCATATATTGTCATATATAGTGTATCCGTCGCTTGACGAATAGTCTAGGCTTAATGTTACACACCTTGTAAACACATGAAACTGGGTCATTCCTCAGTCGTGCGACTGAGCCATGCTAATGGACCAGTCGTGCGACTGAGAGATGCGATTGGGGCATTCGTAAGACTGAATCATAAGAATGGTCCAGTCGTACGATTGAACCATACGCATGGTCCAGTCGTACGATTGAACCATACGCATGGTCCAGTCGTACGATTGAACCATACGCATGGTCCAATCGCACGAATGGGCCCAGTCGCATCTAATATGGGCCGAAGCCTATATATACCAGTTTCGATGTGTAGAAACCTAAGGTTTTTGATAGCGTGCCCGGGGCCTAGGTGCTGCAGGATGAGAGGGGAGATCATGCTCGATCTCCCCTTGCCAAGAGTCTTGTTTCTTAAGTTGTAACAAGCTTAAAATCGTTATGTTTTATCAATGAAATCATTCGATTATTGTTCGTGTTATTGATTGACTTTTGGTTTATGCTGTTATTTATCCTTCCGTCAAAAACACGCTCGGATGTCTACCGATCCAGCGACTTCATAATTGGTATCAGAGCCGGTTACTGCTGGAATGATCTAACAATCATTCTAGCAACCCGAGCTCTTGATTTCTGGATCGAATTCTAGTTCTTTGATGAAAAACCCACTTCATGTTCTTATTATTTTGCTCAGATCTCGTTGCATGTGTTGTTTCTATGTTAAAATTAGACCCGGAATCTTCTTCAGATCATAAAAACGAATCCAGTGATACAATTTTTGTGTTGTGTCTCGTCCAAATCATCGGATTAGGATTTTTCAGCCTTGTGGCGGCTGCAGATCTGGTTTTCTATGTTCAGACCTGTTCATGCGATTGGGCCATGCGACTGGGCCTCATTCGCATGACTAAACCATTCGTATGGTCCATTCGTACGACTGAACCAGTTGTATGTCCATTCGTACGAATGAACATTCATTCGTACGACTGACCCTTTCGTGTCTTTCATTCGCACGACTGACCCATTCGGAGTATCCATTTGCGCGAATCACCCATTCGCACGTATGTCTTCATTCGTCTGTTCCAGTCGCACGAATGAGTTGTGTACCAGACCAAAAAAAAAGAGAGAGTCTGGAACAGCTTCTTGCACGAATTTTTCCCTAAACTATTTTTATCAGTCGGGAAGCCTTCTAAAAAGTTTGGTAAAATAAATTTTTTTGGGAAAATTATTAGGTCATTTTTCGGTTCATGTTCGGGTCAATAGTGAAGATTTTCCTGGAGAGTCTATGCAAGAGTTGAGGATGAGCAAAGTACATTCACCCTGAGGTTATTATGTTAAACAAGTTCGATGGATACCCCATTATTCGTTGGACTTCCAGAATAGGTGAATGTTGTTAGAACACGAAATAGCGAAGAGAAGATGTCAGCTGTCAGTGCTGATTTTGTGGGGTAGTCAGGAGCATCTGACTATTTATGGGCCAATCAAGTTATATTTATCCGTACAGAGAGGATTCTCATTCTTAGGGGGAATCCATGTATAGAGAAACTGAAGACGCAATCAGAAAGTGATGATGTGAGCAGGTTTCTGATGATGAATCTACGTGCATGCTGATTTGTTTGATATTGTCAGCTGTACCTTCAACCTTTTGCACAATACACCGTATGAAGATGCCAGGAAAGCTCAATGTTTATATATTGGGATATGCTGAATGTGAGGGGGAATTTCTACAGTTGTTAATGTTAATCAGGTTAGGCTGTGTGAAGATTGAAGCAATGGAAAACTGTTCATGTCATTATCTGGAAAAATCAGTCATTTGGGGAATCTTACTGCTATGATGGTATTCTGCAAAGTAAACGAAAGCTATTGTGCCTAAATTCATTTTCAGGGATATTGTAGTAACCTGACGGATCGGCAATGTTGGCTAATATGGTTGTTGTTTGATTCTATTGGAAACCAGAGCAAAGATTGACTTAAGATTATAAGAGGTGTTATCTACTATTCGCAAGCAACGTCCAAGGGGGAATTTGTTGGAGCATATATTGTCATATATAGTGTGTCCGTCGCTTGACGAATAGTCAAGGCTTAATGTTATACACCTTGTAAACACATGAAACTGGGTCATTCGCAGGAGCATATGCGAATGAGACTCAGTCGTACGACTGAGCCATGCTAATGGACCAGTCGTGCGACTGAGAGATGCGATTGGGGCATTCGTAAGACTGAACCATAAGAATGGTCCAGTCGTACGATTGAACCATAAGCATGGTCCAGTCGTACGATTGAACCATACGCATGGTCTAATCGCACGAATGGGCCCAGTCGCATCTAATATAGGCCGAAGCCTATATATACCAGTTTCAATGTGTAGAAACCTAAGGTTTTTTTAGCGTACCCGGGGCCTAGGTGCTGCCGGATGAGAGGGGAGATCGAGGGGAGATCATGCTCGATCTCCCCTTACCAAGAGTCTTGATTCTTAAGTTGTAACGAGCTTAAAATCGTTATGTTTTATCAATGAAATCATTCGATTATTGTTCATGTTATTGATTGACTTTTGGTTTATGTTGTTATTTATTCTTCCGTCAAGAACACGCTCGAATGTCTACCGATCCAGCGACTTCACAAAACATTATCTTTCAAAATTGTTAATTGTTGAATTGGGTTTGAACTAAGCAAGACACTTTTCTAATGACCGACAGTTAATAAATACAGATTCTGAGTTAACTGTTACTAACAAACACAACACTTTGAGTAAATAATAATAGAAGAAGTTCTTTTAAAGTATTCACTTGATAATTTTTCTAAGTAATAAAAATAAATAACAAGTGGGGAAACAAGCTAAGCTCAAAACTTTACAATTGTGAGTTATTTATTATATGAAAGCTAAATACTAGAATAAATCTTGATAATCAATTCTAGGTTAGGATCAATGGCATGTCCAGTCATTGATCTACATATTATGACATACCATGAATGTGTATTGTTATTGGTTATAGAGATATGTACAACAAAAGATAGAGTCTAGTACTTCAGAAATTATCATTATAAAAGTATATTGTCACCACTACTCTTTGGTGCTGACAGTCTTATATAATGTAGTAGCGAATCAGCAGATCATCAGGCTATACACAAGTTCTGATTCATATTAGTTTTGTACTTAGGAGATTTCAACATATGTGGATTAGTATCGAACTTAGAGTTTTCGGTAGCTTCATCCTTCTTATGGTTCAAACATTGCCCCTAGGACGATTCTACCAAAACCCTTTCTCATACTTCAAGCATTATTATCAACATTAGTTCATACATGTATCCTCTTCTATCTCTTGAGGAGTTGTTAAGAGGTAGACTCACCAAATCTTTCATGTTATGCCGAGATAGTCTGAATAAATCATATTCTTTGACTTCAGTTTGCTGGCACCAACAAATGTTAGACATAAAGAATTGGTTGAGGTGTTGTAACTTTAGTGAGTGATGTGATCATGAATACTCAAGGGAGTTACATGTAGAACATCTTCTTTATCTCCTTTTAAATCTTCTTCAAATCTGTTACTAATTTTACCTTAAGAATAGATGTCATTGATTTGTACTTGTCAGGCATACCATCACATTCTTTATCAAGGAGAACATTTCTTCAAGTCTTCAAAGTTAAGATTTGGAACTTTTAACTCAGTCAAAAAGAAAGACTTCGACCCATCTTTTTTCTCAATGAAGTCCTCTTTTAGATCATATCCCTAGTTAATGATGTATGTGCATCGCCTTCTGAGGGTTCATCTTGAACTGAATCTAAGAGATCTTATTCAGTAGATTGTTTTGGATTATCCTAATCTTTTCTTATTCTTTCAGCAGCTATAGTGATTTCTACTTCATCTTTTGAAGGACCAGACTGAGTTGTTATTGGAGATTCAGTTTCTTGAGTTGCTTGTTGGACCAGTGGAGAAATGTGCTTAATGGTTTGAGCATATTGATTATGGGAAGAGGAGATTATGATTGAGTGCTAGGTACGGGTTTAGTAGATGGGGTGGCTTCCATAGCTTCAGATTCTCTTAATTTCTTCTCTGTTTTAAAGCCTACTTTGACTTGTCAAAATATGACTTGTATATCCTAGAAGCACCTTTTCGACTTCCCTTACTTTAGAGTCATTGTTAAGGTTTCTTAGTCTCAGCTGCTCAGATTAGCTATCTCAAATCTATTAAAGCATACAAGCTGATTCCTTGAGTAGGCTACCATTGCAGCTACCATTCTGGTGATGAAATATGCATCTTTACTTTGATCATACTCTCATTCCAATATAAGATTATATATTGATAAGGGAGTTTTAGGAATCTTTTCACCCAACTCAGCTTTGACTAAGGTCAGCACCTTTTAGAGTAGAAGCTTCGTCTTTTCATTTCAATATCCAAAGATACTTAGGTGCTGAAAAATTTGCTCTAAGATGTCATGAGGCAAATCAAAGTATTTCATTCTCATGATCATAGTATGTAATTACTCCATTTACGCCCTTGCCTGCAAACTTATTCATCTCAGTTATGTACCCAGCCCCAATACTTTTGTTCATTTTAGTATTCTCTCTTCCGCTTCAGGATCAAAGAGCCTTGCCCTTATAATTCTTTTTGGTTCAGCTCTTTTTATGGCAATAATTGATGATAGAGGCTTATCAATATTTGATAAAGTAGTCTTACAATCAGAAGATGTTGGATGCTTAGTCGGTAGATGGGAAGACCCTTGAATAGTATTCTTTGTCTTTCGTTGTTGTCTTTCCCATTGCTCCTTTGCTTCTGCATATTTTAGGAGGTCTCCAATTGTAACTCTTTTCTTGATTTCTCTGATATTTAGGAAAAGAGTAGACATACTTATTGGTCCTAATTGTTTGCTAAAGAAACCGTAATACCTTAGGTCCATTTTCATTTGTTGTTTGTCTCTTGACTACTGTCTGATTCTTTCAACTTGTTTTCTCTCAGAATAAGCTCTTCTTTTCCTAGATAACTTAGCTAATTTCTCGATCACAGCATGAGTTTAGCTATCAGCTTTAATTTAACTCAACAGGCTCCGCTAAATGACCTCATCCCAACTCAGCTTTGACTAAGGTCAGCACCTTTTAGAGTAGAAGCTTCGTCTTTTCATTTCAATATCGAAAGATACTTAGGTGCTGAAAAATTTGCTCTAAGATGTCATGAGGCAAATCAAAGTATTTCATTCTCATGATCATAGTATGTAATTACTCCATTACGCCCTTGCCTGCAAACTTATTCATCTCAGTTATGTACCCAGCCCCAATACTTTTGTTCATTTTAGTATTCTCTCTTTCGCTTCAGGATCAAAGAGCCTTGCCCTTATAATTCCTTTTGGTTCAGCTCTTTTTATGGCAATAATTGATGATAGAGGCTTATCAATATTTGATAAAGTAGTCTTACAATCAGAAGATGTTGGATGCTTAGTCGGTAGATGGGAAGACCCTTGAATAGTATTCTTTGTCTTTCGTTGTTGTCTTTCCCATTGCTCCTTTGCTTCTGCATATTTTGGGAGGTCTCCAATTGTAACTCTTTTCTTGATTTCTCTGATATTTAGGAAAAGAGTAGACATACTTATTGGTCCTAATTGTTTGCTAAAGAAACCGTAATACCTTAGGTCCATTTTCATTTGTTGTTTGTCTCTTGACTACTGTTTGATTCTTTCAACTTGTTTTCTCTCAGAATCAGCTCTTCTTTTCCTAGATAACTTAGCTAATTTCTCAATCACAGCATGAGTTTAGCTATCAGCATTAATTTAACTCAACAGGCTCCGCTGAATGTCCTCATCAAAATTGAGTCCTTTTGATGTGTGAAAATATATATTAATTTATTGTAAAAATGATTTTTACAACTTAGTTTTAAAAATGGAATTCCCAAATAAACTTCACACAAACGGCAAGTATACCGGTCGTGATATAGTAAAGTATAGGTAAATTCGGATATCGAACCCTAGAGGCATGTTTGGTGGCTCTCGATAATAAACCTTTATCAACTTCGAATGTCACACCCCAACCTTGACGGCGGAATCGTCGAGGCGTGAGAGTTACGATTGTTCACAGCCACATAACGCTATTGCCTGAAACATGTTAAAATAAAAGGTCAACATATTGTTGGTGAGCATTCTATAGTTTTGAATACATAAGTATCTAAAAGATGGCAATTTAAGTTGTAAATTATTGAATAAAGTGATTAGGGATGTTATGAACAATGCAACAATCAAACCTCGACAATGTTTTACAAGTATCAAACGACGTTAATATTCTATTAACGTTAAAAGTATATACGATCAGCTAAGTGTACTTGGATCAACCAAGCAGGCTTGTCTTACCCATAGATCTATGACTTCGCTGGGCTAGCAATAGTTAATGATTGTACATATAATGCCATAACATGGTAACCACAAAAGTTCAACTAACCACAACTTTAAGTAAATTGCCATAAAGTTTACAAGTCTCGAATAAGTTTATAAGTGCAATGGTATAAGTTAACATGTTTCACCCCAAAGTGTGAAAATAAGAAAATTAAAAGGGGTATAGAATACTCACGTTGACGTATGTGCATAAGATGATAATAAGAATTAAACGACGTTCCGACGAATTCTTTTACAAGGTACCTAAACGTATTTATTACAATATTAAAGTTCAATTATAACGAGTCAAACGAATTAACGAGAACTAGGGTTCCGATTTGGCATTTGGGACTGGTAATAATTAATTCCAACTAAAATGATATATTTGATCATGTTTTACGACAATTAAAATGAAATACACTTTTTAATCATTTTAATTAAAAGAAAACCCTTCGTAATAAAATCTAAGTATAGTATAAATAAACCTTTAATTGTTTTTAAAGTTATTAACCATCATTTAAACAATATAATTAATGTTTGAACAAATAATAATAATTGTTTAAAGTCTACTTTATAGGAAATAAACAAAAATAAATCATTTGTTTAGAAATATTTAATAAAAATATTAAGATATTTTATGAAATAGATTTTCCAGAAGATGGTTAGGTGGTTTAAAAAATTTAACAAGTTCATACTGATTTTTATAATTTTTAGATATTTTTCGGAATTTTTAAAGGTTTAAAAGGCTAATTAAAAAAAATAAGGGGTGCCCGGGGTCGAACCCGGGACCTCCTGTTTACACACACACGCACCAAACCAGTGAACCAAGGCATGTAGCCGCGGTATGGATCTGTTTTAAATTCTTTTAAACAGATTCAAGAAACTCCCCCAAAATCGATAGAACCCTAATTCGATTTGATCCAAATTGGAGATCAAATCGATGATGTTAATGCAAATAATCATAGGGCTTTGATTCCTTATGAGAAATCGACCATGTATATGTAAACAATTACCCGTTTGATAACTAATTGAAGCTACACCCTTTGAAGAACAACCCGCGACCAACGTAGCACTGGTTAGATACCCAAACCGCGATGATAATCAAATTAGTTGTAGGGAAGGCTTCTAATGGTGTACACGATCAAAAGCCCTCTGTTATTTTGAATTAAATCGGCTGGGGGATGGGTTTTGACTGGGTTGCAGGTTCACGATGAAGACGATGATCGAATTCGATGTATACGTGTGTGTTTGATCAAATTGATATTACAGAAAGTTTGTGTGAATGTAAAGGATCGTTTGGGTAGCTTTAATTTGTTTATTATCGTTGTTTGAGTGTATTAATGAGTTGGATCGGATCCGAGACTAAAAGTGGGATTTAGAGCCGTTAGTAGACTGATTCAACGCGTGTTTTTGTTGGATTCCACTTAGAATTGGATTCAAGAAACAATTTGGTCAAATTGTGGGGTTCAAAATTGAGTAATTTGGTTTGAATTGGTCGGGAATAATGTGGTTTCGATGTGGGAGCTTTGGATCCGAATATTTCGATGATTGAACGTGTTTAATGGGTGCATTGGGTTCGAATCCTGTCCACGAATGCATTAGAACCGGTTTCGGGGTTTAAATTCGTGTAATTTGAGTGTTTTAACCTCCGCCGGAGATCGGCCGGAGGTGGTCGGAACAGTGTGGCCGGATTTGCGGGGAAGGGGGGTTGGGTTTTTAAAAAATTCACTTTTAGTCCCTGCGGTTTCATCTTTAACATTTTATGTAGAAACTTTCATTTTAAGTTTCAAAATTAACAAGAATAACCCCTGGACTTCATTATTATTATTTATTATTATTATTATTATTATTATTATTATCATTATTATTATTATTGTTATTATTATTATTATTGTTATTATTATTATTATTATTATTATTATTATTATTTTTTAACATTTAAAAGGTATTAATACGTCGTGAAAATACGAGATGTTACAGTCTCCCCTACTTTAGGAAATTTCATCCCGAAATTTGTTTACGAAGAGACTGAGTCGAAAAGATGAGGACGCTTGGACTTCATTTGATCCTCACGTTCTCAAGTGAATCAGAAGGTGAACATGAAGCCTCAGATAGATCATAGTGATTCTCTTTTTCTTTCTTGATGCAGTTTGTGTTTTTATTTTCTGAGGTACACTTTGAAGAACTTTCGGGTTTTGATAAGGTAGCAAAAGAAGAAAATTCATCATCGATTAAGCTGACCGCTTTAGTGTTTACTTTATGTGCAATGGTAGAGCCATTAGAGGTAAAAAGAGAGTCTAAAGTGTGTGGCTTCTAGTTAACATTATAAGCTTTCACGTTGATTAAGAATGAACGTTAATACAAGATGTTATCGTCTCCCCTACTTTAAAGAATTTTGTTTCGAAATTAAGAATGAACTTAAATGAGCAAAAGAGTTAAAATGAAAGATAAGTGTTCAAACTAACAGTGATTGACGTTTAATTACAGATGAAACGCTTCACTTGATGGAATCTTACAAGATTCTTGGCATAATGCATGCCAATTTGAACCCTATCAGTGAAATGTGAGACGTTTTGAGATGAAATGTTGGAAAGCGATGCCGAGTTACCATCGTATATTAGACTTATAAATTACAACTTCCAGAATATAATTTCATGGTAAGGTGATGTCTAGAAATCAATAAAAGACCAACAAGGGTAAGAAAGGCTAACCGTCGGAATTTAAGAATCCCAAACGTCACCATATGAAACGATCTTAACGCATATCTTGTGAATATGTATTTCTCCTTTGACCAACCATCGGTCTAAGAATAATACGTTATGCGAAGATCTTGGAATAAGTTCACAACTATGGTTAAGAAAGAACAGAAAATGAATCAATCATTCAAGATATCGATCGATGTTTTAACGTCATACCACGGTATACGAGTAGTTGAAACAGATACAGGTCAATTTCTCGACGTTGTGAGATAATGGGTCGAATTGAATTTTTAGCCAATCGGTCTATAATGCACCGATTGTCATCATAACATTTAAAATAAGAGACACTTAGTGGATGAAAAGTTAAACAGGAGATTTACGGGAACACGGAGTTTAGGTTTTGTCATAAATGAAGGTGAAACACTTGGACACATACCAAGTTACGTCTTTTCCTTTATGCCAAACCCATGGCTACAAGTTACGAAGGTTTATGAACCATTATATCCACATCGCAATGAGGATAATAATAGGTCTTATTGTTCAAAACCAAGTTAGAATTCCAATGATTTTCAAGGTTAAAGATTCAAAACTGATTCAAGAAATGACGCAAACAATAAGAAAGGTATTCGTAACCATGTTTTGCAAGGTAACAATTTTTCCAAATGCGGATCGCATACGTAATTCATCAAACAATAAGAGAGGTATTCGATAATATCTTTATTTGACAAAGGATTGTTTAGAAGGATTATACTTATGGGTTTGATGATATCTTAAGATGAAAGTTGATAAGTAAGGAATAAATGCTTCGATGTAGCTAGATCGAGTCAAAACATGAAGATAAAGAAATCGATTTAAGAATTTAAATGCTCCAAGGTTAAAGTCAAAATCAACCTAAAACGACCGGGTCTTCTTTTAAGTTCAGAGATCATGCTTTGGCTTGATCGGTCGAAACACTAATCATTGTTTCACCCTTCAAGTTACTACATGTTTCTCGTCACTTGATTACAACCTTGGTAAGTTGAAGATCAATAAATGAGAATAGTCATTAAGGTGTGGTTTTCACTCCTAACTTGATGGTGTATTCCCAAGGTATGTCCACCAACTTACCATTCAACCAGTTTGATCCCAACCAATTGTTGAGGATTCACATAAATAAGACGTGGTAACTCACCATTAAGGTAAGGAAAATCACTCCTATCTTAACGATGAAGTTTTACAAAAACAAAATATAACAGGATGAACTTCTTCATCAAAATCCAGAATTCACTCCTACTTTGACGAGGACGTTTCATTTGAGAAAATATAATTCATAAAAATGATATTATCATCAAGATATGAAATTTACGTCTATCTTGATGATTGAGTTTCATAATAACAAGAAAACAATCAAAGATTAACATTTGTCACCAAAGTACGGGTTTCAATCCTATTTTGGTGAGATCATGTCATTTGTGAAGTACAAGTTACAATGAGAATAATTGAAGTCAATCCTCAGGATAAGGAATTTGCCCTAATCCAGAGGATGAAATTCCATAAAACACACATTGGAAACCATTTATCGAATAGAGAATCATCAAAGTAAGGGAATCACCCCTGTTTTGATGAGTTAGAATTGTTTAGGAGGTACGAGTGTTCTTAGTCTAGATTGACTTACAAACCCTTGTATCTCCCATGGTGCAGACGGTTCAAGGTTCGACTTAACAACGAAAGGACAAGAATATCACTTAGAAATTTAGAAAATTTCAAGTTACATCAATGTAACTAAAAGGAAAATCATGCTTACAAAATTTAAAATCAAAGTTCGAGGTAACAGGATTTATTATGATGGTGTTCAAATCTTGGATAATTTAAATCGGGAAGACGAAATCAAGGATAAAATGTTTCGACATCACAATGAGATGTGAACTTTCGATTCACAATCGAAGGGAATACATGGACTTCTCAAGACATGAGGTCAGTCATAACCTTATTGCAGACACGCGTACTTATAAGTGATGACTCATCTTAAGGGTTTCGAGTCAAGTAAATGGATTCAATGATCGAATCAAATCACCATTTACACTTTGTTTAGACAAAGTATCCCGAGATGTAGAAATTCCACTCACAGCATTGCATGTTCTTAGTTATGGGACACATCCTTAAGAGGATTTTGGAATCATAAGTAACGGTTTAAAGTTTTAAAGACCATACGATTTAGATTCTCAATATCTTTGGGTAAATTGAAATCCATGTTCACGTTGGTCAAAATAAGAAGATAGTTACATGAAATGCCGAGTTCAATACTGTTACACGTTACACGTTGAGCGTTTAAACGTAAGAGTTGAATTGTAGGATGGGTTTAATATTAACAGGAATATTATTTAGGTTAAGAATGAGAAAGTATTTAAACTTTAATGATAAACCAGTTCAAGGATTCAAGGATTTTTAAGATACAAAAGGATGGTTCCATTTGGTAACGCATTACCATTTGGAATCGTTGACACGTCAAGGTAAATTGACTCATTTGCCTTAGAGATTTGTGTATTTTGACCATAGTTTATCACTCATCCCGGAAATCCCCATGTAGCGTAACGGGTCTCACAATGAGATTTATACGAATACGCTTGCCTTAGCCCGAAGGCCTTTTGCCAGGAAATCCAGAATACAGGTGTCTATGTGTCACACAAATTTCTTTGGTTCATGAAATCAAAACCTTGATGAGATTGATATAGATTAGACATACGTCTAAAGATCCAGATCATAAGTAATAGTATACGATTCCACGTGTCGTCGAGAATAAGATTGAGAGGTTTTATGTTCGGGGAGAGTCAAAGATAAGTTTAGGGAGACAAGTAACTAAGTTTAGGCAATCCCATGCTAAGGCATCAAATTGCACATAAGATGGCATAGCATTATGTAACATGCAAACCATGTATTTACAATATAAAAATACTATAAGGTGCATGCATAAGCTATAGTCTAGGTCACCATTTCTTATAACCTAGATCCCTATAGTTATGGGCTCTGATACCAATCTGTCACACCCCAACCTTGACGGCGGAATCGTCGAGGCGTGAGAGTTACGATTGTTCACAGCCACATAACGCTATTGCCTGAAACATGTTAAAAATAAAAGGTCAACATATTGTTGGTGAGCATTCTATAGTTTTGAATACATAAGTATCTAAAAGATGGCAATTTAAGTTGTAAATTAGTGAATAAAGTGATTAGGGATGTTATGAACAATGCAACAATCAAACCTCGACAATGTTTTACAAGTATCAAACGACGTTAATATTCTATTAACGTTAAAAGTATATACGATCAGCTAAGTGTACTTGGATCAACCAAGCAGTCTTGTCTTACCCATAGATCTATGACTTCGCTGGGCTAGTAATAGTTAATGATTGTACATATAATGCCATAACATGGTAACCACAAAAGTTCAACTAACCACAACTTTAAGTAAATTGCCATAAAGTTTACAAGTCTCGAATAAGTTTATAAGTGCAATGGTATAAGTTAACATGTTTCACCCCAAAGTGTGAAAATAAGAAAAAGGGGTATAGAAATACTCACGTTGACGTATGTGTATAAGATGATAATAAGAATTAAACGACGTTCCAACGAATTCTTTTACAAGGTATCTAAACGTATTTATTACAATATTAAAGTTCAATTATAACGAGTCAAACGAATTAACGAGAACTAGGGTTCCGATTTGGCATTTGGGACTGGTATAATTAATTCCAACTAAAATGATATATTTGATCATGTTTTACGACAATTAAAATGAAATACACTTTTTAATCATTTTAATTAAAAAGAAAACCCATTCGTAATAAAATCTAAGTATAGTATAAATAAACCTTTAATTGTTTTTAAAGTTATTAACCATCATTTAAACAATAATTAATGTTTGAACAAATAATAATAATTGTTTAAAGTCTACTTTATAGGAAATAAACAAAAATAATAATTTGTTTAGAAATATTTAATAAAAATATTAAGATATTTTATGAAATAGATTTTCCAGAAGCTGGTTAGGTGGTTTAAAAAATTTAACAAGTTCATACTGATTTTTATAATTTTTAGATATTTTTTCGGAATTTTTAAAGGTTTAAAAAGCTAATTAAAAAAAATAAGGGGGTGCCCGAGGTCGAACCCGGGACCTCCTGTTTACACACACACACACCAAACCAGTGAACCAAGGCATGTAGCCATGGTATGGATCTGTTTTAAATTCTTTTAAACAGTTTCAAGAAACTCCCCAAAATCGATAGAACCCTAATTCGATTTGATCCAAATTGGAGATCAAATCGATGATGTTAATGCAAATAATCATAGGGCTTTGATTCCCTATGAGAAATCGACCATGTATATGTAAACAATTACCCGTTTGATAACTAATTGAAGCTACACCCTTTGAAGAACAACCCGCGACCAACGTAGCACTGGTTAGATACCCAAACCGCGATGATAATCAAATTAGTTGTAGGGAAAGCTTCTAATGGTGTACACGATCAAAAGCCTCTGTCAATTTTGAATTAAATCGGCTGGGGGATGGGTTTCGACTGGGTTGCAGGTTCACGATGAAGACGATGATCGAATTTGATATATAGGTGTGTGTTTGATCAAATTGATATTACAGAAAGTTTGTGTGAATGTAAAGGATCGTTTGGGTAGCTTTAATTTGTTAATTATCGTTGTTTGAGTGTATTAATGAGTTGGATCGGATCCGAGACTAAAAGTGGGATTTAGAGCCGTTAGTAGACTGATTCAACGCGTGTTTTTGTTGGATTCCACTTAGAATTGGATCCAAGAAACAATTTGGTCAAATTGTGGGGTTCAAAATTGAGTAATTTGGTTTGAATTGGTCGGGAATAATGTGGTTTCGATGTGGGGGCTTTGGATCCGAATATTTCGATGATTGAACGTGTTTAATGGGTGCATTGGGTTCGAATCCTGTCCACGAATGCATTAGAACCGGTTTCGGGGTTTAAATTCGTGTAATTTGAGTGTTTTAACCTCCGCCGGAGATCGGCCGGAGGTGGCCGGAACAGTGTGGTCGGATTTGCGGGGAAGGGGGGTTGGGTTTTTAAAAAATTTCACTTTTAGTCCCTGCGGTTTCATCTTCAACATTTTATGTAGAAACTTTCATTTTAAGTTTCAAAATTAACAAGAATAACCCCTGGACTTCATTATTATTATTTATTATTATATTATTATTATTATTATTATTATTATTATTATTATCATTATTATTATTATTGTTATTATTATTATTATTGTTATTATTATTATTATTATTATTATTATTATTATTATTATTATTAACATTTAAAAGGTATTAATACGTCGTGAAAATACGAGATGTTACATCGAACCTAATTAATTTAAATAATTTTAATAAACAAAATAAACGATTTAACTAATATTAATTAATCTAAACACGACGATTGACATAAACAAATATGGATTCAAATTTGAAAACTTAAAAACGATTAAATATGTGAAATAACTATCTAGATAGGAGTCCAATTAACATGTAATGATACAAAGACAATGGCTCGTATGACTAACTCTAAAAATATGGATCTAGGATTAACTAGGTATGTTGCTACTCACTAAGAAATTAAAGACATTTTGTAAACACTAGATATGTTTATTAAATATCTAATGGAAGATCACCTCCATGTTTCTACTACAATATCTTTAAGATTATATTTACAACCTTAAGATAAACGACAACCGAATTATATTCAATTAAATACTTTAAAACACTAACACGTGAATAAATGTAAAAAACATGCTCTTGTGAAATCTAAACCTAACAAGCAACAAGTAGGAGGTTTTAAGCAGTATTTATCAACCTCAGAAGGTAACACGTTAAAAATACCATCAAATCACAATCAAAACTCCTAAGATTATCTCTAATCAAATATTAAAATTAAAAACACAAAGTAATTAATAATAACGTGTGGAACCAAATCTAGATGTCACGCAATCAATAAAGATCAAGCCTACACAAGTATGACAGTAACTTTCAAGCATAAAACAATGCACATATTCATATTTAATTTAGAGAATAATCGAGTTCTAAAAATAATAAACAAATATACGAAATCAAAACAAAATGTTTAGTCAAAACATACTAGTTTACAACCAAACCTAGGTAGTCCTAAAAAATTGGATACTCATTATGTTAAGAAACATCAAAAACTATAATAAAGATGCAAACTTTAGAAATATTAACAATGCTAAAATGTTTCAATCATTACTTTCCGATCTTACTCTTTGCTTTAAGATTGTTCTTTAAACATACTCAAAAGCTCGAAAATAATAATAAAATCTAAAATTTGTTCTCTCGTGCGTATTTCTTGTACCGCCGTCGCTTCCCTTTTTAATTTCGTATGGATGGCCGCCCCTTGATCCCCGTTTTGTGTAGCAGTTGGACACACATTATTCCTTCATGTGGGCCTGCTTTTATTTTAAAAAAAGTAATTAGGTCCAAACAATATTCACGTTATTAATCTTGTGGATTTTTTTTTCTTTTTTTCCGTTTCTAACATATAACTGGGTCCAAATAATAAATAAGTTAACCGAACAAAATCATTAAACTTTTTTAACTGTAAGGTTTTTATTACACCAAGGTATATCAAATATCATTTTAAGAAGGATTACAAAGGTTTTTATTACAAAGGTTTTTATTACAAATTTGGGATGCCTGGCCGGAATTCTCAAATTCCGGCAAACATTTTAAGAAGGATTACAAAGGTTTTTATTACAAATTTGGATGCCTGGCCGGAATTCTCAAATTCCGGCAAACATTTAAGAAGGATTACAAAGGTTTTATTACAAATTTGCCAGAGAGATGCAGCGGATCAGATCTAGCAGAATTTGTACGTTCATATGGGGAGATATACGACATATACATCGCCAAAAAGCGAGACAAGATCGGCAATCGGTTCGGTTTTGTTTCTTTCCTAGATGTTAAAGACAAGACAGATTTGATATGAAAGATTTGCAACACGAAGATAGGAAACTGTTGGTTGATAGCAAATATTGCAAGGTTCACACTTGAAGAAGGGGAAATCAAAGCCGATCACGTCCCTAGGAAGCCGAAAGGGACTACTTCTGATAACAAAGATGCGACTGATCAGAAGCCGGGTAAGGCACCTATGTTCGTTAATGGGGCACGCTCATTTGCAGATACTCTCACTCGTAAAAAGGTTGGTAAGACGGTAATGATCGGTAGTAAAGTTAATGCGTTTAGATCGTCGTATGGTAAGGCGTTGGTGGCACGTATGGTTGATCTAGATGCGTTAAAGAATGTTTATCTGATTTTGGAAGAGATTTGTCCGGGTTTGGCCAAGGTTCAATACATAGGGGGCCTGTCCGTACTTATCTCTTTTGAGGACGAGGAGATCACTACCGTGGTTAAGGAGAAAGCTAAGGAAATGACCGGGAAATTCCTAACAACCGATGTATGGGAAGGTCAGTCTTTTGCCTTCGAAAGACTGGCTTGGCTTAAGTTATCCGGATTGCCTCTACATTTCATAACAAATGAAGTCATCGATGCGGTTGGAGCTGCCTTTGGGAAGATTGTTCATAGGGCTCCAAGATCGGAAACTGACGGGGATTTATCATATGATTTATTGGCGTACTGGTAGGCAACGGGAAGCGCATTAATGAAGACGTGACTTTGGTATGGAGGGAGACAAAGTATGTGGTTTGGGTTGCGGAAAATAGCGGAGAATGGGTCCTCGAATTCTTTAAAGTCGCCAACAGTTTGGAGGAGACACGCTCACGCAATGACAATGAGAGTGATATTGAGCAGGATAAAAATGATACGACGGAAGACGCCGTGATTGAACAGGACGATACCGGAAACACCTCTCCGGCGAGTGCTAGTCAACAGGCGGGATTGGAGGAGCCGGTTATGGAAGCTATTAATTGCGAGGCTGATAATGTGGAAACTCATAACGAGCCAATTAATTGTGAAGATAGAATTTTGGAATGCAATAATGAGGTAGTTATGGAGGATTTGAATGTGGAAATCAATATGGAAGGCAACGAGGAATTAAATGAGGAGTTAAATGATTTTATTCCGGGTAACCTTTTCAACTTTGAAAAGCACGCGCATGCTGAGGTGGCAAATGAAGAGACGGGGAATATTATCAATAAACGTAAAAGAAAAATATTGCAATTGATACGGGGCGGTCAAACCCAACGTACTCTAGCAGTTTGGAGAAGGCCAAGATCGGTAAGAAATCTAGATGTGTTGAAGACATTTTTGGTCTTGACCCATTATTGGGCCTGGGTAACAGTATGGAGTAGAATCAAATCGGGCCTGTGGAGCAATCATTGGACCTTAACACTCCTATCCGGCCCAACAGTATGGAAGACACGACTGGGCCGAGAGGTACAATAGTTGCCTGCAATATGGTGGATGAAGTGAATGCTACCATTGACATGGGTAACAAATTTGGGGTACAGCTGCAACACTCTCACAAACTAATTGAAGAATCGATTGTACACGAAGGATTACAAAGTGGTAAGATATGAATTGTATGTCCATTAATATTCGTGGGGTTGGGACGGCAGGAAAAACAGGTTGGATTAAGAAAATTAGACAAAATAATGGCATTTCATTTGTGGGTATGCAAGAAACAATGGTTAGCAGTTTATCGTTCAATCTTATTTCAGCTTTTGGGGTGGTCTCGGGTTCGAATATGAATACGTTGAAGCGTCCGGGAATTCGGGGGGATTAGTTTGTATTTGGGACCTGAAGGTTTTTGTTAAGGAGCATGTTTCAAAAGATAGAAACTATCTCCATGTTGATGGTTTTCTAGTGGCTGGTTCTGTGAGATTAAATATCATTAACGTTACGCTCCTCAGTCGAATGAAGGTAAACGCGGTTTATGGGATAAAATTTGTAATATTATTAGAAGGGGCCATGGGTGGTGGATAATTTTTGGTGACTTCAATGCTGTGAGAGACCGGAAGGATAGAAAAAATTCGGTTTTTGACTCGATATGTGCCCGAAACTTTAACGACTTTATTGATGAGGCCGGGTTGCGGGAGTATAATATGAAGGGATCGCGGTATACATGTATGTCTAAAAGGAATGGAGTTTGCAAGCTTAGTAAAATTGATAGATTTCTGGTGTGCGACAACGTTTTCAATATGTGGCCTAATGCTTGTGTTCGGATGCTCGCTAGAGACTTATCGGATCATTCTCCATTGTTGTTCACGGTTAAAGACACCAACTTTGGTCCGATACCATTTCGTATGTTTGATTCATGGCTAGATAGACCCGGTAGCATTGATATTGTTAAGAAGACTTTAGAGGGGTGGTCTAACAGTGGGCAAGCGAATTTGAATCTTGTTTGCAAACTGAAGGCTCTTCGGGAACAGTTGAAATCTTGGCATAAAAATATGAGTCGCATAGAATCAGAGGCCGAAGTCAAATGAGAAAGGAGAAGGACGAGATAGAAAAGCAATTGGAAGACCATGATTTGGACGAGGAGAGTATGTGGATATGGACTGAATGTAAAAACGCGATTGAAGAAATTGAAATGTTTAAGGCGCGTGATCTTCGGAAAAAATCCCGGGTTAAATGGGCAGCATTGGGGGACGAAAATTCCTCTTTTTCCATAATGTGGTGAACAGGAGGAAGGCGATTAACTCTATTCCGGGGATTATGATTAATGACGAGTGGGTTACTAAGCCGGCTTTGGTTAAACGTGAAGTATTGAAGTTTTTTAGGCATCATTTCACGGAATATAATCAGTCGCGTCCGGCTCTTCTTTGTGTGGGTATAAAACAGATCCGGCATGAAGATTCAGTGAACATGGTGGCTTCTTTTTCTAGTGACGAGATTAAAGAAGCAGCTTTTGGTTGCGGTTCTAACAAGGCTCCCGGCCCAGATGGGTTCAACTTCCGTTTTGTCAAACGTTTTTGGGATCTTTTAGAGGAGGACTTTGTGCGAATTCTGAATGAATTCCATAAGTCAGGTAATATCCGAGCTGAATGTGGTACGTCGTTTATTACTTTGATTCCTAAAATTAAATCGCCTGTTGGTCTTAAAGATTATAGGCCTATAACTTTAATTGGGATGATTAGCAAGATAATTTCCAAAATTCTTGCCAATTGCCTGAAAAAAGTTATGGGTCAGGTTATATCGGAATCACAATCGGCTTTTCTTACTGGGCGTTTCATTCTTGACGGCCCCTTGATGGTTAATGAAGTTATGGAGTTTCTTAAGAAGAAAAAAATAAAGGCATTTTTATTAAAAATAGATTTTGAGAAGGCTTATGACAACGTGAATTAGAATTTCCTTCTCTCTATTATGTCACAAATGGGCTTCCATCCACGGTGGTGCGATTGGATTAAAGGAGTTTGTGAGTCGTCTAGAGCCGCGGTGTTGGTTAACGGCTCGCCTACTTTTGATTTCCGATGTGAAAAAGGTCTCCACCTAGGGGATCCTTTGTCTCCTTTCTTGTTCCTAATTGTTATGGAAGCTTTGTCTTGGTTTTTGGAGAAGGCAAATAATATGGGAGTCTTTAAAGGTATTCGGTTATCTAAAGAAAGGGTGGACATTAATCATTTGTTTTATGCTGATGATGCACTAATTATTGGCGAGTGGTCTAAGGAGAATGTGCGAAACATCGCTCGGATCCTCCGTATTTTTATCTATGTTCGGGCCTTCGTATCAATCTCCATAAATCTAATATTTATGGGGTTGGTACGGAATCGTCGGAAGTTGATGATATGATGGAGTTCCTTGGGTGTAAGAGAGGTAGTATTCCTTTTTCTTATCTTGGTATCCAAGTTGGTGCGAATATGAACCGTGTTAGAAGTTGGGATCCGGTTATCGAGATTATTAAAAATCGGCTTGAATCTTGGAAAGCAAAAAATTTATCAATAGGCGGCCGTCTCATTCTCATTAAATCGGTTCTAGAGAGTTTACCGGTGTATTATCTCTCTTTGTATAAAGCTCCAAAGGCGGTTTTAGAGGCTATGGAAGCTATTATGAAAAATTTCTGAGGGCGGGTTCTAATCTTGAGAAGAAAATCCATTGGGTTGCTTGGGACCTTGTAACTACTCCGAAAAAATACGGAGGGTTAGGGTGTCTAAGTTATGTGACGTTAATAATGCGCTTCTTTTGAAGTGGACATGGTGATTTAAGAAGGATGGAGATTATTTATGGAAGAATATAATTATGGCTTGTCACGGGTCGAGTAGGCCTTGGACGCTTTTACCTTGCAATCCTTCGGCCTCCGGTTGTTGGAAGAACATTACTAAGATTGGAGAGGTTACAATTCCAAACGGTCAGAAGCTTAACGCCGGGTTCGTAGCCGAGGTGGGAAATGGAAGATCTACTAGCTTTTGGGGCGATATATGGTTAAGAGATGCTCCCCTTAGACTCATTTTTCCTAATCTTTTCAGACTGGAAAAGAACAAATGGGTCAAGGTCACGAATCGTCTTCAAGTTGTTAACAATGTAAAAATGTTAAATTGGGAATGGAGAGCAGAACCAGCATCTTTTGATGAAGTTGCCGAGCTGTTCAAGCTTCTTAATGACATTCACAGTTTTGTTTTGAAGGGAGACAGGGATAGTTGGAAATGGAGTCACGCGAAAGATGGTATCTTCACAGTTCACTCGGCAAAAAAGGTTTGTTCCCACGATAATTCTCGTGAAAGCATTGGTTTTATTGATTGGAAGGTGTGGGTGCCTCTAAAGTGCAAGGTGTTGGTGTGGAGAGCAGGTTTGAATCGTCTTCCTACTATAGCCGAATTGATAAAAAGGGGAGTCATTATTCAAGATCAGAGGTGCATTTTTTGTCAAGATGATACGGAAACTATGATGCATGTGTTCACAGGTTATGAGTTTGCCCAAGAGGTGTGGGTCAGAATTGAATCTTGGTGCAGATTATCCCCCTCTTTTCCTTTCGATATCATGGACGTCATCAATATGCCGGACGCACAAAAGACTTCCAAAAACGCCACTAAGGTGTTAAGGGGAATCCTATATACGGCTTTGTGGGTTGTTTGGAACGAGCGTAATAATCGTATTTTCAACAACAAGAGTAGGCGACCTATCGAGATTGTGGAGACGGTGAAAACTTCTTCATTTTTTGGTATTGTAATAGAGTTAAAGGTCACAATGTAGATTGGAAAAAATGGTGTAAATTCCCTTTGGATTGATTTTTCTCGTCGGTCCTTGATTTGAGGACCCGTGGAGTTTTTTGAATGAAGTTTACTTTTCAAAAAAAAAACCGAACAAAATCATTAAATGGCTTACTCATTATTTTGTGTTAACGTTGATCATCTTTCCACGTATTTGATGCGTATTTGATTTTTTACGTACTTAATTTATTTTTAGTTTAGGTAGATGAATTTTAACACATGATAAATAAAATTAACACTAACAAATAGAATATATAAATTACGTTTGAAGTCTCACTTGTTGGTCTCAAGTTAGTTAGAATACGTAAATTATTACCCGCAATGTCAAGTTTTGTAAGAATATATATATATTGAGCTTATTGTCTTTTGAAACCTATAAAGTATAAATATAAACTAATTATGAGTGATATTTAATAAAATTAATTAAAACTTATTCAAAGTGCAAGGAAGATTAATTTAATTTATATGTAAGTTAGAGCACATCAAATATCATCACATTAACTTATGCTTGTCCCTAAGCAAACTTATCATACTACATATCTAACATCAACAAGTTTAAATACATGAATGCAAAACTAAATTAACGTTGTCCGTTTGCGATAAAGAAACAATCAACTTTCAAGTCATAATTAACTGATTAACAACTTAACAAGCAAATGTGAAACTGAATTTTGAAAAGCAGACGTACTAAACAAGCTCGGTTCATTTAAAGACTTTTAACACACAATAATCCATAACTTCTCATAATGTTCTCTCCTCTCGGTTTGTTTAGTGTACTAGTATAAGATATACTAGGTTATATTTGTGGTACTCTTGATATCATCACGGCACGACATTTTCATAAGCTTGTAAAGATATCATCAAGTAGGTCTTACATGAGTTTTAACGTGGCTAGGGCAACGGGAAGGAATAATCAAGGGAAAAGAAAGGCTAAGGTGTTAGATATATCCGACTTCGCTAGGCTAATTCAATAGGATTCATACTACGTAATTGATAAACAAAACAAATGATCAAACTTGAATCCGTTAACACACGCTACTAATAGCTATTTATTATTGTGGGGTGTTTCAGCCTCTTTTACATATATTTTTCTCATTTTTTATTTCTTTTTCATTTTTTTTATTTTTTTATAAGAATACACGTTCTCAACCAACATTTGGAACTAAGCCCCTGTTTGTTTGGGTCTGACCGACCCAGTCAACCTCTTATCGGAGAAGAGGTCTGACCGAGGTACTGATTCAGTCAGACGCTACCCAAGATCTGACCCGAGTCAAACGTGGAGGTGGAGGGCGATGTAACACCCCGACCGACGGCGGAATCATCGGGGCGGACGAGTGGGAGACGATTGCTCATAGCACATGGAGCTAAATATGTTGTAATAATATTAAATATCATTTTCATTGAGCATTACAAGACAAATAAGTCATTATAAAAACAATCAAAATACAACCAATAACATAAGATTTTCAATTAATCTAGGTCCAAGTCCTATATGAGCACAAGAAGATCTTCAAGTAGTAAACCTGAAACATGTTAAAAATAAAAGGGTCAACTATAAAGTTGGTGAGTTCCCATGGTTTAAACACATGCATAAATATATATATATATATATATATATATATATATATATATATATATATATATATATATATATATATATATATATGAAAAGGTTACAAGTAGCAATTCATATCGATGGTTACGAGTTAGCAAGCTTATAGAACACATACAGTTACAACCAAACCTCGACTTGATTACAAGTATATATGATTAGCTAAGTGTACTTGGTTCCCATGATGAACAAGCATACATCATTAGGAGCCGGCAATACATCGGCTTTAGCACCAAATAGGCTTGTCAGGCCCAAAGATCTAAGATGTCGTCAAGCTAGCAATAGTTAATGATTGTAAACAAATATGTATCTCATATAAGACTTACAATAACACAAATAACCATGACAAAAAGGTAAAGATGAATTGCATGTGCATTTACAAGTATCAAAATGTTTATAAGTGTAAGTTTATAAAGTTAACATGTTTCACCCCAAAAGATGTGAAATAAAGTAAAAAGGGGCATGGAGAACTCACATGGAAAACTACAAGTATAGTGATGGTTGTAGAGTACATAAGAAAGCTTGGATGTCAAGAGTCAAAGGTGATATCCTAAATTATAAAAAAATAACGTGAGGTTGAAATTCATTACAAGAAGTTAGGACGCTTAGGAATGCCAATAAGCGAAAGGTAGATTGATAAACGATTATTGTACCAATTTTAGATTCTGGACAGAATGTTTGGTATGTGTTTAAACAGGTTTTTAAAATAGCAAACGGTTTCATAAAATTATAAAAATTTACATTTGACTAGTTCAAAGTCTCCCGGACAACTTTCATTCATAAACATTTTTATAAAAAGCTCCGTAAGTATGTCAAACAAGTAGCACAATACAGAAGGTGCTGAAATGCGCACTTATCTTGTGAAGGCTATTGTTGAGCCGTCCAATTGAGTTTGAAGACATATAAACTGTCATTGAAAAGGTAATTCAATGAACTTAATATTGGAGTCTGAGTTTACTCAAATTTAGTTTGTTATGATCAAATTATGATCGGTTGAAGTCAGATTATATTCTACCATAATTGTAGTAAGGCACTTATGTGCACTTTTAAAATCGTTAAAGCATGAAACGGGTTAGAACAAATTTATTATATTGATATATGATATATTAGACTTCATTTGAGTTATATCAAAAATATTCCAAGACTTCAACATAGCCATCACTTAGGGAAATAATCTTGTGGAATAACCGAATGCGGCGGCATAGCCGTCCATATGCAAACGGGATTCTTTGTTTACATCAGTGTGTTGTTAGCTTGATTTATGAATTTTAGTGATTGTTATAATATTAGTGAATATAAGAAGGTTAATGATCAAATGATAATGATAAAAAAAGATATTTGGTAGAAGAAAGAATAAAAGTAAGAATATGAGAACAATTTGATGTTAGGATGATTAAAAGAATATAGAAATGCTTAATATAAATCAATATAAGATTACCTTAGTCTTAGAAACTTCTTGAGATTACTTGTAAAATAAAATTTTTGAATTTGATCAAAACCAAAGAATGGAAGAAAGGTTTGTTAGAGAGATTTTTAAAGAATGAGCAAATGAAAAGTGAGGCCTAAACCTTGCTTTTATAGTTGAAGTTAGGAGGAGGTTATGAATGGGTTAATGGTGAGTTATAAGTCTTTTAAAAGGGGGTTATGATTAGAATTTAAAATAAATATAAAATTAAATAATTTAAATAAATAAAATAATAATTACAATTTAAAATTTAAATTTATGAAGACTCTAATTTTAACAACTTATTTTTTCATAAAATCTTTATAGACTTTATAAAACCAATTTGAATAATCAATCAAATTATCTATTTGTTAATCTTTATAACTTTTATAAAACTTGTAAACTTTATAATTTGATTATTTATTTTCAATATTTAAAATTCATAATTACTAGTAAAACTTTATAAGTTTATTAAAATTCATTTTATAACTTTATAACTTTTAATAAGTCTTTTCTATTTAGTTATTTTTGTAACATGATTAATAAACTTTATAATTTTATGAAAAAGAATTATTTATAAATCAACGAGTTGAATAAATCAATTCACGATATTGTTTAAACTACACGTCTAATTTATAATTCATTAATATAAATAAAATAAGTTAAATAAAGAAATTCATATCATACGAAAGTTCGATTTTAGTTCGGGTTCGGGTTTATAACTTGAAAATGGCGGATGTTACAGGCGAGGGCAAAAGTGACGGGGGTGGAAGATGAGCAAGCTCCGACGGCATCACTTCGTTGGCCACAACCAACGACTGTAGCGGCCCAAACCCTAGCTCCACCATGTTATAGAAACTCACCGGAATATGAGGATATGTTAAGGAAAGCGGAGACGGAGCCACTGCAACGGTGGTTTGCGGTGGTTGGCTGTCCGGTTCGTGGTGGTTCACGGTGGTGGTTCGTGTTTGTGGATCTCACCCGAGTTTGACTCGAGTCGGTGGTTCACGGTGGTGGTTTGTGTGAAGAAGAAAGGAGGTGGTGGTGGTGGTGGTGGTGGTCGCCGGCGATTGGGTAGGGTGGAGATGATGGGTGGTGGTTAGGGTTTTCTTGGAGATGACGGTGGTGGTTTATGGATTTGTGGATTTGTGTGAAGAAGAAAAGTGAATAGGTGAATGTGGGGGAAGATAAAGGGTTTGTGTGGTTTTTAATTTTTTCTTTTATAACCAAACACACTTATTGATCAGACCTCTTACTGGTTCAAACCTCTTACTGGTTCAGACCTCTTACTGGTTCAGACCCTCTTATTCATTCAGCACTTATTTAATCAGATGTTGCCAAACATCCCCTAAGACTGACAGATCACTAGTAATCATCAATACACACTAATTAGATGATAACTTAGCCGGATCTTTTAAACATGCGGGTTAACACAAAAGGCTTAAGCAAGTAAAAGCTAGGCTAACATGGGTGTAAACAAAGGAAAATAGGAAATAAGGGCTCAAAGTGGCTAACTAGTGGAAAATTTCAAGGTAAGGCAATCACAAGCTAAACACAATGCAAAATTCTAGATGCCTCTATCACGTTTTGCAAATTCAAAGTTCATGGTCTTGACATGTATAACATAGACAAGTTCTAAAATGCATGTAATCGTGTGATATAAACGCCCAAACAAAAAAAATGCATGTGAAATACAAATAATTAAGAATTAAAGGTTCAATTACACATGTAAACAAAGGTAATATATGTATAAGTTGTGGACAATTGCACATTTATCATCTGTTGGTTTACCTCACTTAATTTGATGTTTATGCAATTTTATTTTGAAAACCACCTGTTAAGTTACTTAATCATGTGACTTGAAAAATTAATCATGCTCTAATTTTAATTAATACACGCTAATCGGCATCACATCATGATTTGTGCAAGTTGTGTTTTATATGCGTGGACGAGTGGTACTTAGTATCTTCTTTCTCTATTATTTTGATTTGTGTTTTTTTTATTTTCATGGATTTATTAATTAATATATACATTATCAACCCAAAATGTTTTAGTTTAACCAATTACCCCATCCACACACTTAAAATCAAACATTATCTCTAATGTTTGATCAATAAATATAAGCAATTAAGATAATAAAAGTACAAGAAATTAAAAACTGAAGCTCCCCTGATATGTAACGTGTAATGACAGAAAGTCTATTGATACAGTACATGTCATCCTCAAACTTTAACTTGAATAAGAACCTCAAGCAGCTGATTATTCAGCTCCGAGTAAATAGCCTGAAATAAAAAACAAACACATAACCATCTGGTATAAATAAAAAATAAACAGTAAATTAAAAGAAAAAATAAAACAAACTCTGGGGTCCCGGAAGTGCTTAGTTTATTTACGAGTATTCAGCCAGCATCAACCCTATATGTATTCTGAATCAGGTGGCTTCTCCTTTATTCTTTTCCATTTGTTCTAATCATTTTCCTATGTTTGTCATTAGTTGGGAAGAATCCAATAGTGGAACTCATTAAAGCTATAAAATATCTACTCGTATCAGTCCACCAAACTTTAAATCTCTTTCATCAAATTTTATACGGGGCATGCAGTGATGGTTGTGTCATTTCCCTAATATGGTGTACTTACATGCTCACTAACGGACCATCGTTGAATTATTACCACATGTCGGTCCACATGTTTTCTTGCCCTCTTCGGTGAAGGTTTTAATTGGAGTGGTGATCCACCGTCACTCTCTTCCAGAGGTCGACTATCACAGCTCGTAAGTGGCGGGTCACTTGTCTTTAACACCAAAATCGCTTTCCCCTCAATTTCCTTGTGTGATGTGACATCTGTCACCTCAAGGTCCGTCATTTAACGTGAAACTTCATTAACTATCATTAGAGTGTTCATTTTTCATCTTCATAGATTATTCGTGAGGACATCATGTTTGATTTGTTTTCCGTTTCATTGGTGTTATAAATATTTGTGATCATATCATCCAAAATGCTCAAAAATATCACAACCGATATCACTAATTATATTATGTTATATAATATAAACCTCATTAACAACGACATATTCAAGATATAAACAACATTAAACGCATCCTTATAATTAGTATAACGCGCGTAACTACATAGTTTTCAACCGAAACAAGTTTGGCGATTCGGGGGCTAAGTGTAGGGACTAAACTTGACATTTGTCAAACTAGGGCTGGGTATAAATATCCCACACCAGCCCTAGCCTTCACACTATGCTTCTTCTTCTTCCTGATCTTCATCTTCATCGTTCTTCTTCACCTTGGCACCAAACCGCCCCGCTTTCGTCTCGTTTTCATCGGTTGAATCTCGACTACAGCCTAGACAACCCGTTTCTAGCAGGTAGAAAACCTTGGTTGTCTTGTTTCTTGCTCGATTTTACTGTTGCGTTTTCTAGGGTTTCGGGTGCTCGGGTTCATCCGAGGACATGAGGTCGTGTGGGCTTGTGTGTTGCGTTCCAGTGTGTGTTTCTTGTCTAGACATGTTAGATGTGTGTTTCTGGAAGTTCTTGGGGTGTAAAACGAGTGCTCGGAGTAGCTGGACGCTGCTCTGCACTTCAGCAGTCGTGAACTTACTGTTCAGGCGACTGGGTCTTCCAGCCGACTGGGCCGTGCGACTGAGTGAGTCGTGCAACTGAGTCCATGTGTCTGAGTCTATCGTGCGACTGAGTGGTGCGACAGGGGTGAGTCGTGTGACTGAGTCCATTCGTATGTGTGTTTCGTGCGACTGAATGCATGCGATTGAGAGGGTGTGCGACTGAGTCAATACGGATGATTGCGTGCGACTGTGTGTATCGCACGACTGAAGATCCAGTCGCACGAACGAGAGTTCAGTCGTACGAATGAAGCTGATTCGCACGACTGAAGGCTGAATCGTGCGAATGGAAGGTTGAGTCGTGCGATTGGTGCTGTGTGGTACGATTGAGTGCTTAGTCGCACGAATGAGAGTTCAGTCGTACGAATGAAGCTGATTCGCATGACTGAAAGCTGATTCGCGTGAATGGAGTGTCCAGTCATGCGTCTGGTCTTGTCGTGCGAATGGAATCATTGTGTGTGAAGTTTTCCTGTGTGTTGAGTGTGTTGCGTGCAAGTGTTACCCACGATGAATAGGCTTGGCTGTAGCTATTTATAACTGGTAAAACCGCCTATGCATAAGTGTAGTTGCGGTAGCTCTTAATAAACCTACTCACTGTTTTCATCTTATCATCTTTTAATACTTAAAACCTGCGAAGCTCACCAACAATTATGTTGACCGTTTTGAGCATTTCTTTTCAGGTGATCAGGGTAATTGAAGTTCTAGGAGTGCTGCCTTTTAGTGGAGACCCTAGGAAGCATATTTTTAAGACTGAATATACATGATGAACAATTCTTTTGTACATTGTTGCAGTCATCTAAACAATTAACATTCTTTTGAACACTTGTTCCCGGGTTGTGGGAATTTACATTACAAGTTATCAGAAATGTTTATGTGATCATTTTATATTGTACTTATGACTATGCTGTCGTGAACATTGACTGAACACGACACAAGTCTCCATTTGTGTACGGGTGTCGTCATGGCACGCTTGTCATCATATCTATATTGTATCTCTATTGTTAACCATGTGTTATGACGATCCTGTCTTGCTCGCATCCCCATGTTTCCGCTATCAGCGGGGTGTGACAGACTGGTATCAGAGCCATTGGTTATAGAGAATTAGGCAATACACTTGACCTAGACTATAACCTAGGAACCTTCATGTAGAATGCATGCTAGGATGGCTTGCATTTAATATTACATGTGTGTTCCTCTATACTTGTTGCTTGACTCTGTACATGATTCTATACATATGTGCTTGCTATCTGATCATCCTGAGGAAGGCATTATTACTCTTAGTCTTCCTCCACGGGATACCTTTATACTAGAACTTTACGTACGTATGCGTACAACATCATATCATTAGGTCGAGATACCTAAACAGAAGGGAACATCGGTGATCACGCGTAGCGTCGATCTCAGATACTAAATCCGACCCTTAACATGGTTATGCCTGAAATCCTGAAAGTATGAAGGATAGGCAACTATCATTAGACATATTGTGCTTATGTGCTTGTAGTCTACTTGTTACTACATAGTACTATTGGAATACTAACGGCTCACAAACATGAGGACATTACACGAACCATGCTTGATGAGTGTTGACAATACTATGATGTTAACTTGGGGTAAGTGGAGTTAGGGTGACCATGCAAAGCAAATTACCATTACGGGTGCACACGTAATTATAATTCGCCGTGCATGAGAAGTCTGGCAAATCTTACCATGAGGTAACGATCAGGAGTATCACAAGTTCTCTATTCTATACCCTAGAGTATGCTAGGATCATAATTCTAGTAAGACCTCGTTAAGGGTAACAAACATTACTAAACTTGCTATTACTTAAGTCCTGTCCTACTTAGAGCCTTCGTGGTATTCCTAATCATGACATTGATTCTATCTTTCGCGAAACATTCCTCCACTTAGCATTTCAGTAACTAAGGAACTGATTGAATGCTTAGAATAAAAGTGGACTTCAAGAAATGTAGAGGAGTGATGATACTCTCTACATATTACCTTATATTATTCATTGGGATTATGCTAAGGGAAATTAGGATGTCATGTAACCGGTTTAAGTATCATTCAAGGTATATCGTGAATGCGGTGGGAACGTTGCGGGGACCCTATATATAAGCATCACCGGTATACTAAAAATGTGCTTAAACTGGGCTATGTGACGATCTTGATGGACCGAAGCATGTGTTATGGAACTTGATGAGTGGAACCATACATGTATCTTCAAATGACTAAGGTTTACATGTTTACTAAAGTTTACATGTTTACACCTTTCTATGATTAGAAGATGCCACCTTGGAGAGTCACACGTAGTACCAATCAAGAAGGTGAGACCCCACAAGGCAGAGGTAGGGGTAGACCACCAAGAACAGGTGGTGCTCCAGCTGGCAACAATCAGGGAACTAACAACCCTGACATAGCTGCTATGATGCTCAGCAGCTCGCCGCACTAATTCCAACTATTGTGACTCAAGTGAGCGACACTCTTCTGAATCATAATCTCCACGGGGATCATGATACTAATAATCAGCATAACCAAGGAACAGGGGAGGACACTGGAATCGGCGGAACAACTGGTACTGACACTGGGGTTGATAATACAAGACGGGGATGTTCCTACAAAGAATTTGTGGCCTGCAAACCCCGAGAATTTGATGGGAAAGGTGGGGCGATAGCCCTAACTAGGTGGCTTGAGAAGATGGAGGCAGTGATTGACATCAATGAGTGCCTCGACAGTCAAAGAATCAAATATGCCACATGTTCACTACAGGGTAAGGCATTAACCTGGTGGAACACCCAGGTTCAAGCTAGAGGAAGAGAGTCAGCGATGCAAATGACTTGGGATGAGTTCAAAGCCCTGATTACTGAGGAATACTGCCCTCTCAACGAGATGCGGAAGCTTGAACAGGAATTCTAGAACCATGCGATGGTAGGAGCTGGGCACGCGGCTTATACTGATCGATTCCATGAACTGGCGAGACTAGTTCCACATCTTGTGACCCCAGAATCAAAGAGAATCGAGAGGTACATTTGGGGACTTGCACCTCAGATCCGGGCAATGGTAATAGCAGCTGCTCCTCCAACGATTCAGAGCGCAATTCTGAAGGCTGGCGCTCTAACTGACGAGATGGTAAGAACATGGGTATTAGGTAGGGGAGCAGAGAAGAGAAAGGATGTTGGGGAAACGAGCCAGTCGAATGCTGGGAAATCTGATAAAAGGGCCAAGATCACCAGGAATTTCGTGGCTGTGACTCAGGGTAAGAGAGAATATGTTGGGCCGCACCCCAAATGTGACAGGTGCAGCTATCATCATCCCCTAGAGATGCAGTGTCGGGTGTGTGTGAACTGTAGGCACCCGGGGCACCTAGCCAGAGATTGTAGAGTTGCACTGAATCTGGTTGCACCCGTCAACGCGTTAACCCCGCCGGGAATGCCAGAGTCTGTTACGAATATGGAAATCCGGGTCACTACCGGAACATGTGCCCCAAACTTAATAGGGCACCGGGTCAACAAGGGAATAACCAGCAGCAAGTGATGACCATAGCTGGGAATCAAGGCCCGGCTAATCAAGGGAATGTCGCTAGGGGACGTGCGTTTGTCATTGGAGCCAACGATGCTCGTCAGGACCCGAATGTTGTCACGGGTACGTACTTGCTCAATCACCACTTCGCATCCATACTATTTGATACTGGGGCAGACAATAGTTTCATATCTTCCGATTTTGCACACATGCTTGCCTTGAACCCTAGTAGACTAGAAACTAGCTTTTCTGTAGAAATGGCAACGGTAGAGTTGTACAGGCCGATGAGATTATTCGAAAGTGTTCCATGATATTGGAAAACGATGCCTTTGACATAGACTTAATACCTTTTGAGTTGGGGAGCTTCGATGTGATTGTGGGAATGGATTGGTTGTCGAAACACGGAGCGGAGATTGTTTGTCAGGAGAAAGTAGTACGAATCCCCATGCCAAATGGGGAGATACTCAAGATTCAAGGAGAACCTCCGGGAAGAACTCTAAAGCTTATCACTTTCATGAAGACGCGACGATGTTTACGAAAGCAGTGTTACGTATTTCTGGCCCATGTAGTGGAAAATAAAGAAGAAGGCAACAAGTTGGTAGGTATTCCTGTAGTACGAGATTTTCCGGGAGTATTCCCTGATGACTTGTCAGGTTTACCTCCTCCACGACAGGTGGAATTTCTTATAGAGTTGGTTCCTGGAGCTACGCCGATAGCAAAAGCACCGTATCGGTTGGCCCCATCCAAAATGCAAGAGTTATCTAGCCAATTACAGGAGCTATTGGAGAAGGGTTTCATCTGACCGAGTCATTCACCATGGGGAGCACCGGTCTTATTTGTCAAAAAGAAAGATGGATCCTTCCGTATGTGTATCGATTATTATGAACTGAACAAGTTGATGGTAAAGAATCGATATCCTCTTCCCAGAATTGATGATTTATTTGATCAACTGCAAAGAGCCTCATATTTCTCCAAGATTGATCTTCGCTCTGGATATCATCAACTGAAGGTTTTCGAGGATGACATACCGAAAACAGCATTCAGGACTGGTTATGGGCACTATGAGTTCTTAGTCATGCCGTTCGGACTAACCAATGCACCAGCCGTGTTCATGGATTTGATGAATCGGGTGTGCAAACCTTACTTGGATAAGTTCGTGATCGTGTTCATAGACGATATACTTACCTATTCTCGATCAAAAGAAGACCACGAGGAACATCTTCGGGCCAAACTGAGTTTGTTACAAGAAGAGAAACTTTTCGCTAAACTCTCGAAGTGCGAGTTTTGGCTTCGAGAAGTGAAGTTTTTGGGGAATGTGGTTAACGAGAATGGGATTCATGTAGATCCCGGCAAAATTGAAGCAGTGAAGAAATGGGATACACCCCGACACCCTCAGAGATACGGTAATTCTTAGGATTGGCCGGATACTATGTCGCTTCATTGTAAATTTTTCAAAGATTGCTCAACCCTTAACATTGTTGACTCAGAAAGACAAGAAGTTTGATTGGGGGGAAGCACAAGAACAAGCATTCCAAATGTTGAAAGAGAAGTTATGCAACGCACCGATACTGTCCCTCCCAGACGGGATGGATGATTTTGTGGTGTACTGCGATGCTTCACATCAAGGATTGGGTTGTGTGCTAATGCAGAAAGACAAGGTGATTGCCTATGCCTCGTGACAACTTAAGGTACATGAGAAGAATTATACAACTCATGATCTGGAGTTGGGCCAGCTAGTATTTGCACTCAAGATATGGAGGCACTATCTGTATGGAACCAAATGTATCATCTACACAGATCATAAAAGCCTTCAACACATCCTGAATTTGAAAGAACTCAACATGTGACAACGATGTAGGGTAGAGCTACTTAGTGACTACGATTGTGAAATCCAGTATCATCCGGGGAAAGCAAATGTGGTGGCTGACGCTCTAAGTCTTAAAGAGCGCGTGAAACCACTACGTACTCGAGCTTTGGGATTGACTATTCAAATGAACTTGAAAGCTCAGATCCAACTTGCACAAAGGGAAGCATTGAAAGAAGAAAACCTTGCGGGAGAAGGATTCCGAAGGTTAGACAAACAGATGATTTGCAAGGATGATGGCATACAGTACTTCATGGATCGAATATGGGTACCCAAATGGGGAGACGTTCGTACCCTGATCATGGAGGAAGCGCACAAGACATGATATTCTGTTCATCCTGGTGCAGACAAGATGTATCACGATCTTAAGGATCTATACTGGTGGCCAGACATGAAGAGAGACATTGCTATGTATGTAAGTCGATGCTTGACGTGCTCCAAAGTTAAGGCTGAACATCAAAAACCATCGGGATTATTACAGCAACCTAAAATTCCTGAGTGGAAATGGGAGAACATAGCCATGGATTTTATTACCAAACTCCCAAGGACGCCTAGCGGACACGACTCGATATGGGTCGTAGTGGATCGAAAGACAAAATCCGCTCACTTTTTGCCTATCCGAGAAGACTATAAAATGGATAAGCTGGCAAGGTTGTACATTAAAGAGGTCGTGACACAGCACGGTGTACCGGTGTCAATCATATCCGACCGCGACAGTCGATTTACTTCACGATTTTCGCAGACGTTGCAGAAAGCGATGGACACTCGATTGGATATGAGTACCGCCTATCACCCCCAGACAGACGGCCAAAGTGAAAGAACAATACAGACGCTTGAGGACATGCTGAGGGCATGTGTTATTGATTTTGGTGGCAGTTGGGATACTCATCTACCGTTGATTGAGTTTTCCTACAATAACAGCTACCACACTAGTATTGGGTGTGCTCCATTTGAAGCATTGTACGGGAGGAAATGTAGATCCCCAGTTTGTTGGGCCGAAGTTGGTGAGAGCCAGTTTACGGGCCCGGAGATCATACAAGAGACAACTGACAAGATCTTCCAAATCAAAGACAGACTTAAAGCTGCTAAAGATCGCCAAAAGAGCTATGCCGACAATCGTCGGAAGCCTCTAGAATTCAATGTTGGAGATCACGTTTTACTCAAAGTCTCTTCCTAGAAAGGGATTGTACGATTTGGAAAGAAAGGGAAGTTAGCCCCTCGATACGTAGGGACATTCGAGATTACAGAGAGAATCGGTCCGGTGGCTTACCGATTGAGGTTGCCACAAGAACTCAGCGGTGTACATGATACTTTTCATATGTCGAGCCTCAAGAAGTGTTTGGCCGATGAGCCCTTACACGTACCAATTGAGGAAATCAAGATCGACGAAAAGCTTCATTTTATAGAGGAACCTATCGAGATCATGGACCGAAAGGTCAAACGCTTAAGGCGTAGCAAGATACCGATCGTTCGCGTGAGATGGAACTCCAAGCAAGGACCAGAATTCACGTGGGAACAAGAAGACCAGATGAAGCTCAAGTATCCACATCTATCTGAGGATGACACTCTCGGACCTAGCACCAGTTGAATTTCGGGACGAAATTCTCTCAACTGGGGATACTGTGACATCCGTCACCTCAAGGTCCGTCATTTAACGTGAAACTTCGTTAACTATCATTAGAGCGTTCATTTTTCATCTTCATAGATTATTCGTGAGGACATCATGTTTGATTTGTTTTCCGTTTCATTGGTGTTATCAATATTTGCGATCATATCATCCAAAATGCTCACGAATATCACAACCGATATCACTAATTATATTATGTTATATAATATAAACCTTATTAACAATGACATATTCAAGATATGAACAACATTAAACGCATCCTTATAATTAGTATAACGCGCGTAACTACGTCGTTTTCAACCGAAACAAGTTTGGCGATTTGGGGGCTAAGTGCAGGGACTAAACTTGACATTTGCCAAACTAGGGCTGGGTATAAATACCCCACACCAGCACTAGCCTTCACACTTTGCTTCTTCTTCTTCCTGATCTTCATCTTCATCGTTCTTCTTCACCTTGGCACCAACCGCCCCGCTTTCGTCTCGTTTTCATCGGTTGAATCTCGACTATAGCCTAGACAACCCATTTCTAGCAGGTAGAAAACCTTGGTTGTCTCGTTTCTTGCTCGATTTTACTGTTGCTTTTTCTAGGGTTTCGGGTGCTCGGGTTCATCCGAGCACATGAGGTCGTGTGGGCTTGTGTGTTGCGTTCCAGTGTGTGTTTCTTGTCTAGACATGTTAGATGTGTGTTTCTGGAAGTTCTTGGGGTGTAAAACAGTGCTCGGAGCAGCTGGACGCTGCTCTGCACTTCAGCAGTCGCGAACTTACTGTTCAGGCGACTGGGTCTTCCAGGCGACTGGGCCGTACGACTGAGTGAGTCGTGCGACTGAGTCTATGCGTCTGAGTCTATCATGCGACTGAGTGGTGCGACTGGGGTGAGTCGTGCGACTGAGTCCATTCGTATGTGTGTGTCGTGCGATTGAATGCATGCGATTGAGAGGGTGTGCGACTGAGTCAATACGGATGATTGCGTGCGACTGTGTGTATCGCACGACTGAAGATCCAGTCACATAAATGAGAGTTCAGTCATACGAATGAAGCTTATTCACATGACTGAAGGCTGAATCGTGCGAATGGAAGGTTGAGTCGAGCGATTGGGTGCTGTGTGGTATGACTGAGTGCTTAGTCGCACGAACGAGAGTTCAGTCGTACAAATGAAGCTGATTCGCATGACTGAAAGCTGATTCGTGCGAATGGAGTGTCCAGTCATGCGTCTGGTCTTGTCGTGCGAATGGAATCATTGTGTGTGAAGTTTTCCTGTGTGTTGAGTGTGTTGCGTGCAAGTGTTATCCACGACCGAACCGAAACTGCCCGAACCTATTGAACATCACCTTATGCTTATTGCTCATTATTAATGCTTGTCAGTAACTGTCAATAGGTGTTGACTGTTCATAGCATTCTGCTGTTAGGAATATTCCTTCGTGCTTATCATCTATTCAGTGAGTTTCGTGGCCCCTTTTTACGCTTATATAACTTTTAAACATTTTCTAACTTGGGGGAAAAGAATGCTTGCGTACTTAACTTGATTTCAAGCATCTTCCCTAGTGGAAGACTGCCACTACTTGATGAGTATCTTATCTTGCTTAACATGTTGATTGATGCTAAGGATAACGGATATCACGTAACTGGTTTAGGCATCGTTCTAGGTGTATCGCGGATGTGGTGGGAACGCTGCGGGGAACCCTATATATAAGCATCCTTGGTATACTAAGAATGTGCTTAAACTGGGCTACGTGATGATCCCGATTGACTGAGGCATGGATTGTTGGAACTTGACTCTATGCTATGTTACCCCTTGTATGTTACTTGGTGGCCTTACATTACTATGTGCTATTACTTGATGCTATGTGTTGTGTGATGTTACTTGTGGATGCTATTGACCTTGGATGCTCTCGGCGGTGTGGTTCTTCTTTGTGGGTCTACTTCGTGTTCTTCTTTGCCGAGCATCCATTACAACCATTAATCCCGGTAATGGGACCTAAGGATTGGTTTGGTTGTAACTTATACGTATGCGCTTTGTGGATCTTGCTACGTCATATAAACTAAACGTATGCGCTTTGTGGATCTTGCTACGTCATATAAACTAAACGTATGCGCTTTTTGGATCTTACTACGTCATTTTAAACTTGTTAAACAATGGAAAATCTATCAATGCAACCATTAGTTCCGGTAATGGGACCTAAGGATTGGTTTGGTTGTAAACTAAACGTATGCGCTTTGTGGATCTTGCTACGTCATTTTTAAACTATTTACAACTTGGAATGTTTTCTTTACAGCCATCAATTCCCGTGAGGAACCGATGAATAGGCTTGGCTGTAGCTATTTATAACTGGTAAAACCGCCTATGCATAAGTGTAGTTGCGGTAGCTCTTAATAAACCTACTCACTGTTTTCATCTTATCATCTTTTAATACTTAAACCTGCGAAGCTCACCAACAATTATGTTGACCGTTTTGAGCATTTCTTTTCAGGTGATCAGGGTAATTGAAGTTCTAGAGTGTTGCCTTTTAGTGGAGACCCTAGGAAGCATATTGTTTAGACTGAACATACATGATGAACAATTCTTTTGTACATTGTTGCAGTCCTCTAAACAATTAACATTCTTTTGAATACTTGTTCCCGGGTTATGGGAATTTACATTACAAGTTATGAGCAATGTTTATGTGATCATTTATATTGTACTTATGACTATGCTGTCGTGAACATTGACTGAACACGACACAAGTCTCCATTTGTGTACGGGTGTCGTCATGGCACGCTTGTCATCATATCTATATTGCATCTCTATTGTTAGCCATGTGTTATGACGATCCCGTCTAGCTCGCATCCCCGTGTTTCCGCTATCAGCAGGGTGTGACATGTGATTCTTTTTTTATTCCCATAATTGGCTCTTTATGTAATTATGCTTCTAACTCCTTAAGATCACCAAGTGGGTCAAATTATCCTTCTGCAGTAGTTGGTAAATCTATCAACTCATCACCACTCATCTTCCCACGATGGAATAGCATGGCCACAGCTTCCCCTTCGGCGAGGCTCGGGATAACCACTTCCATCTCTTCATTAAAATCACCCTTATAGGGGTCCTCTACCACTAAATCTTGCATCATGTCATCATTACAAAATAAGTGTGACATACTACGTGGAAACTGACCTAAGGCTAGATAAATATGCTCCCTCGACATTTGTCTCATAGTTGATTGTCCAATAGGGGTAGAATGGCGTCCGTTGTTGTCAATGATTATGGGGTTTGCTTTATCATATTTCCAAATGAATCTTTTTAACCTAAAAATACCCTATAATATTGAAAACCCTACAAGTTTTGTTTTCTGATGTGTAGATTCTATCTGAGCGATCATTACCTTTATTTCTCTCTTCTTCTGTTTAGTGTCCACTTTAACCCATTCAGTGGAGTAATCTTGCAAACAACAATCACATGACCAATGGTGTTCGCCACAGAGCTCGCACCAAGGTTCCATGTGCTGAATAGCTTTTGTCTATACATTTTGCTCAAAGTAGTAGATAAGATATTAACAAAGATAATAAGAAAAAATGTAAAAAATAATACTAAAATAAAAGAACCAAAATCAAAAACTAAACCTAGAAAAACAAACTAAACTCAACAATAAAAAACAAACACAAATGACTAGATCCCCGACTATGGATCGTTCTCGAAATCACCAAAAAAGTGTCCACGTCAACGACGTCAAAAACTTGATGTGTGAAAAAACATATATTAATTTATTGCAAAATGATTTTCGCAAATTAGTAAGGAAATTTCCAACTAAATTTCACACAAAAGACAAGTGTACCGGTCTTGATATAGTGTAGTTTCAATAAGTCCAAATATCAAACCCTAGAGACACATTTGGCGCCTCTCGATGATAAACCTCTATCGACTTCTAACCTAATTAATTTAATTATTTTAAGTAATTTTTAATAATCAAATAAACGATTAACTAAAATTAATTAATCTAAAAACGACGATTGAGATTAACAAATATCGATTCAAACTTGGAAACTTGAACACGATCAAATATGTGAAATAACTACCTAGATAGGAATCTAACTAACATGTAATGAGACAAAGAAAATGACTCGTATGGCTATCTTTAAACAAACGGATATAGGGTTAACTAGGTATGTTGCTACTCTATAAGAAAATCAAACACACGTGTAAAACTAGACAGATTTGTTAAAATGTCTAATGAAAGATCATCTCTAGGTTTTCTATCATAATATCTTTAAGATTATATTTTTCAATCCTAAGATAAAGGAAAACCTATTTAAATCCAATTAAATATCTTAAAACACTAACACCACGAAAGGCAAAACATGTTCCCACGAAATCTAAACCTAACAAGCAATGGATAGAAGGTTTTAAGTAGTATTTATCACACCTAGATTTTAGATAAGGTAGCACATTAAAAATACTATCAAATCACAGCCAAAACTCCTAAGATTATCTCTAATCAAAGTTAAAATTAAAAACACAAAGTAATTAATTATAACATGTATAATCTAATCTAGATGTTACGCAATCAATCAAGATCAAGCCAACACGAGCATGTCGGTAACTTTCAAGCGTAAAATAATGCACATGTCCATATTTAATTTAGAGAATAATCAAGTTCTAAGATTAATAAACAAATATACGAAATCAAAACCAAATACTCAGTCAAAACATACTAGTTTTCAACCAAACCTAGGTAGTACTAAATTATTAGCTACTCATAACGTTGAGAAACATCAAGAACGATAATAAAGTTGCAAACTTTAGAAACATTAACGAGAGAAACAATGAAACAAAAGAAAATAATCGAAAACGAGACGAAACCGAATGAGCTTCAATACTTGAATGTTTTAATTGTTGCTTCCCGATCTTACTCTTTGCTAAGATTGCTCTATAAACGTACTCAAAACCAAAATTGAATCCATAATAATAAAATCTAAAAATTTGTTCTTCTCTTGTGTATATATTTTGTACCGCCGTCGCTTCCCTTTTTAATTTCATATGGATGGCGGTCCTTAAATAAAATTCCTAGGTTTCCATCGATCACCCTTTTATGTGGCGGTTGTACACATATTAATCCTTCACGTGGGCATGCTTTTATTTAAAAAAGTAATTAGGTCGAAACAATATCCATGCTATTAATCTTGTGGACTTTTTTTTTCTGTTTCTAATATATAACTGGGTCAAAATAATAATTAGGTTAACCGATCAAAACCATTAAATGACTTACTCGTTATTTTGTTCCTTACGTTGACTATCTTTCCACATATTTGATGCTTATTTGATTTTTTACATATTTAATTCATTCTTAGTTTAGCTTGATGATTTTAACACATGATAAATAAAATTAACACTAACAAAAATGAATAATCATAGAATTTATAAATTACGTTTGAAGTCTCACATGTCGTTCATAAGTAAGTTAACATACGTTATTTTTTACTCGTTGTGTCTAGTTTTTTAAGAATATATATACTTTGAGCTCGTTATCTTTTGAAACCTATAAAATATGAGTGATATTTAATTAAAAGTAACCAAAACTTATTCAAAGTATAGGAAATATTAATATAATTATATGTAATTTAGACTATAGAAATATACTCACATTTGAACTTTGATTGTCCCTAGCAAAACTTATCTCACTACATATCTAACATCAACAAGTTTAAATACATGAATGCAAAACTAAATTAACGCTACCCGTTTTTATTAAGAAACAATGAACTTTCAAGTCATAATTAATTGATTAACAACTTAACAAGCAAATGTGAAAGTGATTTTTGAAAAACAGACGTACTAAACAAGCTCGTTCATTTAAAGACTTTAAACATCCAATAATCCGCAACTTCACAAATGTATTCTCCTCTTGATTTGTTGAATGGACTAGTATAAGATGTATTAGGTTATATCTGTGGTACTCTCAATATCATCATGATACGATATTGTCATAAGCTTGTAAAGGTATCACATCTACACCAATTAACAATTGAACTTTGCACAAATCAAGTAGGTCTTATATGGTTTTTAGCATGGCTTGGGTAGATAACTTCGACTAAGGTGAAATTCGATTAATTCGACTTCACTAGGCTAATTTAATAGGAACATACTACGTAATTGATAAACAAAACAAAAGATCAAACTTGAATACGTTAACACACACACACTACCAATAGTGATTTATTATTGTGGGGTTTTTCACTCTCTTTTTATATATATTTTTTACATTTTTTAATTTCTATTTTTAATTTTTTATATTTCTATAAGAATACACGTTCTTAACCAACATTTGAAACTAAGACTAACAAATCACTAATAATCAACAATACACACTAATTAGATGCTAACTTAGCTAGATTTTTTAAACACAAGGGTTAACATAAAAGGCTTAAGCAAAAAAGGCTAGGCTAACATGGGTGTAAACAAAGGAAAACAAGAAATAAAGGGCTCAAAGTGACTAAGTATTGGAGAATTTCAAGGTAACGTAATCACATGCTAAACACAAAGCTAAATTATAGGTGCCTCTATCACTTTTGTGTAAGTTTAAAGTTCATGATCTTGACATGTATAACCTAGAAAAGTTTCTAAAATGCATGTAATTGTGTGATATAACTGTTCAAACAAAAAAAATGCATGTGAAATGAAAATAATCAAGAATTAAAGGTTCAATCTCACATATAAACAAAGGTAATATGGGTATAAGTTATGGACAATTGCATATTCATAATATGTTGGTTTACCTCTATTAATTAGACGTATATGCAATTTTATTTTGAAAACATCTTGTTAAGTTAACTTAATCATATGACTTGAAAAGTTAATCATGCTCTAAGTATAATTAATACACCCAATCGGCATCACCTCATGATGTTCTTCAACATTGTAACACCCCGAAAAGTCAAAACGAGTCATTAAGGATAATGGGCTTAATTAATGGGTATTGAATAAAAGAAGGAAAAAGGGCTTTGGGCTAAATTGGGTTTATGGGCAAGAGGCTAGTGATTAAGGCCCATAATCAGCCCTTTAACCCACCCAAAGCAGCCTCCATCTCCTTCATTTCAACCCTAGCACCCAAATTAATAGAGAGAGAAAGTAGAGAGAGAAAGTGAAGAAAACTCAAGATTTGGAGATTCAAAGGTTGAAGGATTGAAGATCTGGGTGTTGGAGCATCAAAACCTAAGAAAGGGGCAACAAAAGCAGGTAAGAATCGACCTCTAGGCCCTTCTATAGATCAAACCCGGATTCTAGGGTTTGGGGTTTTGAAAAGTTTCAAAGAAACACATAAAGGTCAAATTTTTACGTATGAAAACGTGTAAAAAGGGTAGAAATGGTTTCATGGAAGGTAAACCAAGGATTTGGACGTAAAAAGTTAAGATTTTGGGTTAAAAACGGGCTGGTTCGTCATTTTTATGCATCCAGCGAAACTGTGCCCCGATCCAGCGAAACTATGTACTCATTCAGCGAGACTAAGAGAGTTCCAGCGAAACTACAGTTTCGCTGGTGCGAAACTACAGTTTTGTCAGTAATCTCGCTAATGCCCAGGCTGACCTATAGACATTGCGAAGCTAGGAAATTCCAACGAAAGTTGGGCGCTCATGGCAGCGAATTTGTCCAGCGAAACTGGCAGAAATGCTGCCTAGTGAAACTGCCAGCGAAACTGGCAGCAAAATTATGAAGAAAATGACGTTTTTGTGTATTAACTTTAGTGCAGCTCGTGTATTCAGGCTATAGCTTAAGTGACCTAGAATTTAAGCTATTTGGATAAGTTCAGGTGAGTTCTAGACCCCTTCTTTACCCGTTTTCAATGTTTTGGGGTGATATGCATACTAAAATACATACTTTTATGAGAGCGGTTTTTAAAACCTTTTATCAAGAAAATAAAATTTTCTAAAGTAAAATGTGCCAATTAAATAGTTTAAAATAATTTTCGGGCGCGCTGACCTGGCAGCCCCGCCCAGCCAGGGGCGTTGCCCCATAGACCCCACTAGGGGCTGCCGCCCCTAGTACCCCGCTATCAGGGGCTGCCGCCCTCGAACCCCCGCTGTCCCGCGGAGGGTCAGTTATCTAGTTTATCTCTCACGGTTGATGAAATGTGAATGCTTAGACTAAGAGTTTGCTTCTTATTATGTGTTAAGTGTATGTGAAAACTAAAGATATAAGTGAAACTTAAAGAATTGTTATTGGGCCCATAACGTGTACCTTGATAAAGTAAAGCCTTGCAAGCAATTGATAAAGGAGGGTTGCGTTCATCGTGCCCTCACCCTGATAAAGTGATAAAGTAAATGCTCGAACAGGCAGGTCAGTAAGGCCTGGATTGGCATGACAATAATGGCCTGATTGGGTACGACAGTATGTCCTAAATTGGCATGTCGGTAAAGTCCTGTGTTTATCATAGGCACCGATAGTGACAGAGAATTGACGGATAAAGAAGAATAATAATTAACACGAAATGATAAATATCGATAAAGTGATAGCTCGTGTGTACCGATGTTCTGATAGATGGTGGTTATATTTAAACTGCTAAAACTAATACTTTTTACAAAAGTTATTTAACAAAGTAAACCTAGAATTCACTCAGCGAAGCTGACTTTTATATGTATATCAGTTGACAGGTAAGCGTTGATGCTGAGGATGGCACCACGAAGCTACTTGGGGAGCTATGGATGGCATTCCTCTTTATGAAATATTTATTGTAATTTAAGGACAAGTAGTATGTTTTATTTACAATTAAAGGACAAATGTATGAGTACGACATAGTTTCTAAGTTTTAAATGAATGTCTAATTATTTCCGCTGCAATGCTTTGTTACTAAACTGATTTTATGCTATGATTAACCAACTGTGAGGCTTCCCGGGAATGGGGCCTTACAAACATGGTTGATTCTTTTTCTTGCAGGATCTGGATTCTTTTGCACTTTAACTTAGTGTTATGATTTTCTTCTTTATAGAAGTTTCTTGAGATCTACTAGTCTGCAATTCTATCAGCTCTTCATCAATATTCCTATGGATACAGCTCCATCCTTTTGGTCATCTGGCTTATGGTCCTTTCCTCAGACTCATGGCCCATCTCTTTTTCAGTTTTCAAAGGTCTCTTACCTTCGTTAGAGATAGAGATTTTAGTATGTATGACTGTTGAACGTTCGGTAGGTAGACCTGATGCCTACCAGCTGCTTTGGGATCATCTGCAGTTCATTGAACTCCCTCAGCATCCTTGGTAACTTTTTGTGCCATCTGTTTCCACATTCACCTCAAAGTTAACTAGGGTTTCAGTGTCAACATCCGGTTAATCAAATATCACCTTAGCTAATTTCTTAAGTTCAGACTCATGTGTGTCCTTTTGAAATTTATGAAGCTGGCTTGGTTCTTCTTCGAGAATCATCCCATGTCTTTCCATATCATCCTCCATGGTTTGGGATCCTATTATGTAAACAATCATCTGACCTGTTGATTCACCTGCTAGGTGAGTTTCTTGACTGACTGAATCGATAGTTGCTTCATTAGCTGATTTTTCTTCAGCTCATCTGTAGCTTTCGATAGCACTCTGAGTAGTGGAGCTTCTTCCTCAGTAGATGACCTTGGAATGGCTTCAAGTCTCGGTACAATCTTTCTCTTGGATGATTTCTCATCAGTCCTTTTTCTTTTTAGAGAGGAAGAAGTATCCGATCTTTTCAGTTGTGCCATCTTTTTCTTACCAAGCTGAACTTTTTGGTTTAGTCTTCTCATTTATCTTTTGAATTCTATTTTCTTTTCCTCTTAGCTGTCATATCCATGTCTTTTTAGTAGATCATGAAGCTTGACTTCAACTTTGGACAAAGGTTTATAATCATCATTCCATCTTAAAGAAAATAAAATTGTTATGAGCTATTTATAATTTGTTTAGCCAGATATAAGAAGATATCATGAGTTTCTTTGGGCTCATATTTCTCCTTTTTGATAGCATCATATGATATTCTAGATGACACTAAGAAGGTGGAGGAAGGCACATCCAAAGGTTCTTGTGGTGATAAAGATACTTAAAGGCTTTGGATGATTAACTGCTAAAGCTCAATCGTTTCATGAAGGGAGCCAACCTTAGATTGAAGGTCGATTGCCCTAGCAGCTGACTTCTGAAGAATGCTTAATTGGGATTCCAATAAAACTCTTACAGCCTGATCTCGGAGAGTCTTGAGCTGATTTTTAACCTCAAGAACTCTATCTGTCGAAGCTTTAAGCAGGCAATTCTTGAATTTAAGAACAATGGCCCTTTCAGCATATCCTTGTAATCATGCATTCTCCTCTTATAAGGAAGTTAGTCTTTGAGCAAGATTAAGCTTGTGCGCTGTTGATTCATTAATTTGTTCTATACTGCCCTCATCCATAAATGTGAAATCCTTAGGACTGGATGAGGTCCTAGGCCGAGCCTCTGCACCCTTACCACCAGATGTGGTTTCAAGGAATGACTCCTTAGAGACACCCTCAAAGTGAGTTGTCTCTAAGTTGAGGTCTTAGGTATATTGTCTCTTTCCTGCTGATAAATTGATCGATCAGTAGTAGAGACAGACCCCTACCGCATTGACTCTTTCTTCCCTAGGGTCAATATATTAGGATAAAGGATGTAGGTCAGATGTTTCTACATACACATCAGTCTCTATAATCTATAAGATATGGGAAGGGGAAGATAGTGGATCATGCTGAATAATAGTATAGAGATCCTCATCCAGGGTAGGAGACATGTGAAGGGGAGTTTGAGAAGATATGTTTAATAGCCTGGGATGTGAACCAGTTCCAAATGAGACTTCTTACTATAAAGTTGTCTCAATTTTGTGTGTATCCCATTTTGGTTTCTCAAAATAGTGTTTGAACTTTAATTAAGGGCTAGTGGGCTTGGTTTGCATCTACTTAGAAGAAGGAAGAGAAACCTTCTTCTTTGAGCTTGATTTAGGTGGGACTCACACCTTTGGCTTAGCCGGGATGCATGTCTCCAGCCTTGCTTTCTTTGGTGGAGGAGATTTAGGAGCCTACATCTTCTCAGTAGAGGATGCAGGGGTTTGCTTCTTTGTGGTCATTTTAGGCTTTGAAGTAGAGGGTTTGGGATCAGCAGTGGAGGGTGTATTCGTGTTGTCACCCTTAGGATCAGTGACCTCCAGCATATGAGCAAATAGATCAGTTAGTTTGGTCAAAATAATTTTTGGTGTTGCCTTGAACTTTGTGAAGATAGCTTTGTTTAAAGAATCCAAGGCATACACATCTCTTTCAAGTTTCAATTTGTTACCCAACTCCCCACTTAAAATTAGTTAGACAACCCATGGGTACATAAGAAACTTGAATTTTTCAGAAGCTGTTATGTTTTTGCATAAATTTTGAAATATAAAGTGTGAAAAATTATAACTTTTTTGCTTTACAAGTCCATGGATAGCCCCTTCTAAGTCCAATGGAACTTGATCCCATCCTCTCGGTTTGTTTGAAAGATAGTGTAGAAAGATAAGGAGAATTATTCTCCAGTTATGATATACCATTTTGAAGAAGGTTGAAGCCGGAAGAGTTCCTTTATATCCCATGTCTTTAAACATGGTACTCACCACCTCTTTAGGGAAACAGGTTTCTCCATTAGTATTGTTGAGTCTGAGATAAGAGTGAATCTGGCAAGTGAGATGGTAATGTTGTGTCCTTGTACGACAGCCATAAGGACTTTAAGTCCATGTTCTCTATTGATGGAACATGTATTCCAAAACTGCTAAATGTGCGACGCACATATCACTGGTTCGACTAAAATGGTGAAAGCATAGTTGCTATTGCGCATAAATTTCAGTATAGATCATATACCGAATCACCAATGGGTTCAAGTGATGCAGCAATGTTGTGATTGTGTCTGAACTATAGGTTTTGAGTGTCCATTTGGAAAGGTTTTGATTTCGAGGTTCTCACACCCTCAATTTCCCCAACGAGGTACTGTTAGACGCGTGACATACTAGGATCTCAGTTGATAGTTTCACCAAATGACACAGTAATTACAAAACATAACATTAATTTTTATCATATAAAACCAAAACATAGTTTGCTAGTAAGTTTCAAGAAAACATTTGTGGAAGCGTAATCAATTAACAACTCATAAACATTCAAATAGCGCAAAAACATGCGCAACCCAAGTAAATGTAAATTTGTAGGAAACAATGTTTAATTGTTTATGATTTAACCAACAATACATGATATGATGAAATGCTCCTAGTCGTGCGCACCTTAAGAACATGAGAGAAACATGCTAAAGTGTCAACACAAGATTGGTGAGTTCACATGTTTAAATAACAATATTGTAATAAAAGGCAGATCCAGTAAACAAGTATATCAGCTAGATAGCAAGTCTATATATCATGTTACATAGTGTATGAAGTTCACAACCGAAGCTAACAAATATAACTGTCTCGGCTGTGGTTAGCATACCACAACAACAAAACATTAGGTAAATTAAACACCCGTTTAACATGCAGTTGTGCTAGCGCGACTAGCCTGGGTAGGGTTTGTCAAACCCAGTAGATCTACTCAGAATTATCTCGCTAAAATACATAAATTAACGGTTCGAAAGTGAGGACGTTCAATTAGTACAACACTAGTAAACAGGTGATCATACAGTAACACATATCTAACTGAAAGAACATTTGAAATCATATTTCTCCATCCCAAAAGAGTATGAGTAAAGCGTGTCTGTAAACTTATCTTAAATAGCACATGAATTAGTAAATGCAAGCACAAATGGTTAGGTTTTTTAGTAACCTGAATGCACATTTAATGTTCAATTAATATAAGATATTAATATTGAAAAGCTTGGTTTTACAATCACGACTCTTCAATTAATAAGATATTAATATTGAAAGCTTGGTTTTACAATCACGACTCGGTTATGATGCAAGTTATCAATTTTTCCCCATTCACAGGCAAGCACATTCATACACAAGTCAGGTAAGCACTCAACCCAATTATTCTCGCGTATACATGGTCATATGTATAAGTACTCTTATTATATTTTAATTGAATGTTCACATGGAACAACACTCACACATGTCATAGTAAGATATAACACTAATGCGAGTGACACGTAGACATTCCACACATCATAATGCATACAATCTCTCACATTTAACACACTTATAGTAATTTATGCACACATTAATTCAAAAACACCCATATATATACCTATAATACACACACACATATATGTGTGTGTATTTAGTAATCACACATAATGCCTAACAATAATTAATTTCTTTAGATAAACACACATATTATATACATTATCTAGCATTACACCACTCATGCTATGTGCATGACACACGATGCATAATACACACTCATATGTAATGCATAACACACACATGCTATGCATAATACACTCATACATCCACAACCGTTAGCCCCCATGCTGTCCTTGGCCGACCACCACATGCACCCCACTATGCCCAACTCGATCGGCCGAACCTCAATACACCACCATAACCAACATAACACCACCATACGCGCACACACAATACTCAACCCTCCCCCATCGAGCAACATAATTTAGAACCAAAACCTAGCAACTAACCACAACAGTCGTGACCAACCATGACCCCATTCACACACACACCACAAGAACAACCACATCATACCCACAGTGATACATAAACACACACACACACACACCACCACCAAACAAAACATACACATGCATACAAGAAACCCTAGTCGGGTTGCACCCTAACCCACCCCACAACACAGTCGCACCACACACAACAACCGCACACAAACACAATCAAAACCATTATCATGAAATAGCATCGCCTGTGGTTTTAGCACCTGGATTTGGGTGACCAAGGCGCTTGCCTCGCATGCGAATGATGTAGAACATCGCCTTGTGTGCCTTCGAGCAGCGCATTGCCTAAGCACATCAGGCGCTTGTCTTTGATTACATAAATACTAAAACATCCATTAATATAAAATAATCAGAACTAAAATTTATAATTTTTATAACCCTCGCTATTTAATACAAGTAACATCCATTAATATAAAATAAAGTTTTTACGAACCATTTGATTTCTCAATTGTTTGATTATATTTCGTTTGATCTTTTTATACGATAAACATCATTCGATTTATATTCTCACCACTTCGTGTATATCGACGAGAAGAGTCGTCCATTACGCTACTACTGTATTTATTCTCTTCCCTCTTGTAAAGAAAGCAACAAGTAGAAGCAACCTCCAACAATCAGCAATGGCGGAAACTGCTCCTTCTTCCAAAAGATGGCTTCCACTCGAAGCAAACCCTGAAGTTATGAACCAGGTTTTTTTCTCCCTCAATATTCTTCATTTCAATCGAGCATAACTTTTATTTGGTATGATCTTGTTAATGTTCTAGTGATTGTTAATATTGGAGTTGGGTTGATTAACTTCGTGGACGAATTAGGGTTCACGTGATTAATTATCTGTACACATCACTGAATTAAGTGGGTATGAACCAAGATTTTGTGCTTTGTTTAAATCTCCGACATCTATAGAACTACGATTCATTAATGTTTAGTAATTTGTTGGGTGATTTATTATGGTTTTAAGATCATTTAGTATTCTCTATACAAGCTCACTGACACGTACAACTGGAGCTTTTTCTGATTGAATTTTGTATGATAACTCTGTTATGTACTTCCATATATGATTGACCTCAAGGTTGATGATTTTCTCAAATGTCACTGGGAATCTTTGTTGCAATCTGTTATGCTCCTCCCTAGTTTTGTCTTCTACTTCAGTGTTTGTATATTGCACTAGTACATCTGATGATACTTTGTTTCTCTTCTTCACTATTATTTTGTCTAAAACTTTTAAAGGTTGCAGCTTGAACCAGGGCTGGCTCAACCTATTTTGGGGCCTAAAGCGAAGTTAAAAATCGCGATGCTTTGTAGCTTGTAGGAAAAAAGACTAAGATTAATTATAAAACTAAAAGTAATTCTGTTCATCACCCATCAGTGACCCTGCTAGCACCCTGTATTTTAAAGCCAAATTTTTACCTCCCGGGAGTTGGGATTTTGAAAAGAGTGATAGCAATGTACAGTAGCGATATTTAGCAAAATATAACAAACTTTAACAAATTGAACAGTGTTTGACTTTTAAAGAGTAACAATTTCAATATCACTAAATAGTTTTAGCAGACATGCACAAACATAAATTTTAAAATTAGAAGAAAAAAACTTATTTGACACAAAAGAAAAAAACACACAGTCAAGAAATTGCTTATGAAGAATCAAGTTTTACTTCTTTGAATCATGTCTTAAAGACATATGATTTAATATTTCCCTCTCTACATGTTCATTAATCTGCAAAATTCAGAAATCTTGATGAAACCTAGTAAATATTTTGTATTAATTAATTCACCTGCATAAAAACTTAAAAATATAACCAAAAAGCTTGCAACTTAATGAATAAATTCTAAATTTCAATAATTCTGATCAAACAGTCAGGGTATAAAATAAATCAGACCCATTTCAATAAACTTTACAGCAAAAGTTGCAGAGTTATATTGGTGGTAATAAGATAGTATGCTGAATCAACTGTTGGCCCAAATGTACATATCTATAGGACATAATGAAGTAAAAACATCATCTGTAAGAAATAATGAATTAAAAACATGATCTGTAGGAAATAATGAGTTAAAAACATGATCTGTTGGAAATAACAAATAACACAAGAAATTAACAGAATTCAAATTGATGTTCAAGAAACCAGGAGAAATCAACAGAAATGCCCTGTTGGCGATTGTGAGGTGCCCTAGGTTCGAGCCACACAGAGTAATGAATGTGATTCATCAGCGATTGTGCGAAATAATCGAAATTAGCGCCTCATAAATGCGACGCCGCCTTTCCATTAATTTAACTATATCATTATGGACCAACCCAACAAAAGCCATATATGAATTTTTTTCTAAAAATGGTGGCCCTAAGATTTTTGGCTGTGATCTTCTTCAATGAGCTTGTAGTTACCCATCATGTCATGACTCTTTAATTTGAATTTTATCTTTTGAGCTGGTAAACGAACTTGATACAGCTAGACAGGTGGTGGTGCCCGGATTTGCATCAACCACCTGGTTTTTACCACCTTTATGAGGAACTAGTGCATTGCTGCATCACCAATAAATTACTCAGCTATTATTTGAGTGGAAATACGTTCTTTCTGTGATAAACTTCAGGGCTTGTTGGTCTGCTTTTAGGATGAAGGCTTTACCTAGAAAGTGCCCTTTCCATCTCTCATTAGCAGTTACCATGGTTAGAATACGTTTAGGCCTAGAGCTTTCCTGTAGAGGGCAATTAGATGTTTGTTCTTGCTTAAGCCTTCACCCAAAGCCACCCCTGAAGCTCGAGTTCCATTAAAAAATTCATTGAAGCTTGGTAGACCTAATATTGTGTTTTTGTCATTGATGTTTTGAAAATCCAAAATTCTCCTCCCACCATCCATACTCACCCACCGTCTTTCTTCAACAATCTATGAAGGTTTTGCAATTTTCTCATATTCTCTCACAAAACTTCTGTAATATCTGCAAGACCTGGGAAGCCCTTAAATCTCTTATGTGTTTTTTGGTGGAGGCTAGTTAACTATACTTCTGTGCACTACTCGTACGACCTATATAATTTAAATACTTATGAAAATGAGGATGTCAATGCAGAACGCTACTCACTAGTCAAACTTCCTGTAAATGGTTTGAAGACTTGATTCATTAATTTGGGAGTGTTGGTGCATGAGATAGCATAAAGGGCATGAGAACAAATTTTGCCCTCATCATGAGACCTCAAGCATAAAGGGTTATTTTGTTTATGGACATGCATATGCATATACAAAACTCTATTGTGATGTATGCTTATGTGATATATGCGCTATAACTTGGCTGTTATCATTGTCGAGCCGGGGGTCTCTTTGGAAGCGGTCTCTCTGTCTCCCAAGATAGAGGAAAGACTGACCACTAACTATCCCTCCCAGACCCTACTCTCAGTGGGACATACTGGGTATGTTTGTTTGTTTGTTTGTTTATGAGTCCTCAAGCAGTTTTATCATTGTTACTCTCTTTCATCCTAGTTCGGGGATATCCAATTCTTTGATCTTACATCTGAGATTGTATTTTTTTATGGTTAGGTGGATGAGTTTTCTACTTTTCTGTACTCAACACAAAATCTTCAAGTTCCTTCTTTCTTTTTCACTAATACAATAGGGTCGCAAACTCACTTTGCCTTTGAAAGATAATTCATGAGATGTGCTATACGTTTAGCTTAGATAGACATCTGCAAACTGGTAGTACTGTTTTTTTTTTATTTTTACTTAAAACGTCAGATGAGTTTAAACAGTTGTTATTCATTTGCATGTATAGTTTCTTTGGGCCTTGGTCTTCCCCCAGGTGAGGCGGAATGCAATGACGTATATGGATTGGATGAAGAACTCTTGGAAATGGTTCCGAAGCCAGTACTTGCTGTGCTATTTCTTTACCCTATCACCCTGAGGTCTGTTATGTATCTTTTTAAAAATAATTTTTTTAAAATACTTCATGCTCTATGGATATTGATTTGTATGTTGATTAATGTTGCACTGTACATATTTTTCAGAGCGAACAAGAAAGATTACAGCAGGACTGTATTAAACAGGTACAGATACCTGTTGGAAATTGCCATAAAAATTTATATTAGGAATCATTCTTTCTAGTTGAAGACATTTTTTATTCAGACTAGTTTGTTTTCTTGTATGATTAGAATCTTGTGTGACTGCAGGCTCCTTGTGATGGAGTTTACTTCATGAGACAAACAGTGGGAAATGCATGTGGAACAATTGGACTTCTTCATGCAATAGGCAATATAACCTCAGAGATAAAACTTGGTATACCATTATTGATTTCATTTAGAAGTTTGTTGATACCCTAAAATATATATCATTATCATAATTGGTGCTCTTTTCCCAGTTGAGGGTTCATTTTTGGACAGATTTTACAAATCCACAGCAAGCATGGATCCAATGGAGGTATTATGTTATTCTAAACTTTCTTTTGATGGTGTGAAGTGTGAACTTGATGGTTGAATTTTATGTTTTGCTATTATGTTTCTGATAGGAACCCGGCTGTTGGCGGGAATTAATTTCAGAATTAATTCAAACATTTAGGAAGTGTGAGTAGTTGATCCAAAAATCATCAGGACATGGGAAGTGGGTGCAAACTTTCGATGAGAATTAGAATATATATCTAGATCTTGTTTATTCTTTAGGTGTCTTGGTTTATGTTCATCAAAAGTAAGGTTTATATACATGGTAATCGGAGATCACCCTTCTCGAACAGGGCCTCTATTTTACTAATTTGAAGTTAATCAAGGTGACTTTCGGGTTCTATCAGTTTCGTTATGCATGATATACATTTCGTATTTATGTACAGCGTGCTCTTTATCTTGAGAACAATAGAGAAATGGAAGTTGCACATTCAGATGCAGTAGCTGCTGGTGAGACACAGGTGAGTTGAAATTCCTGAATAATTGGATAACGCAATAATTAATAATTTTTCAATCAGCTGCTGAACTTTTCTATTATTGATTTAGTTAAGTAAATAAGTTTTTCCCCCAGTGACTTTATTATAACACGGACTTCTAAGTGCTGCTGGAATATGGTGATCGATTTTATGTGTGATTGATTTATATTGAATGATGGTTACATTTATTGCAAATCCGCATTTCTTTATGCAGGCTTCTGATGATGTGATGATCTTTCATATGCTTTGCATGTGTTAATGGTAAACATCTCTCTCTTTCTCTCTCTCTCTCTCCTCTCTCTCTCTCAAAACGTTGTAACATACTAATAACTTGTAAATATTGATTTGTAGGAGTGTTATATGAGCTTGATGGAAGGAGAACTGCACCAGTTTCACATGGCCCGTCTTCACCTACCACCTTATTGCAGGTAAACTTTGATTACCATGGAGCAATATTTTTTAAATATATTATGCTATATCCTTCGTTTAGGAGTGACAGAGGCGTGTTGAGATAAACCTGAGTATAAATTTAATGATAAAGATTCTTGAGTTTGGTTAGAGATACTTTTATATATTGACCGTATGCCGTTCAGTGCATAAACTTAGTAGACTCATTTTGTAAAAATCGCGGCTAACCTTCGATTAGCGACTAATCGGAGTGCGACTAGCCTCCGATTAGTCGCTAATCGGAGGTTAGCCGCTTCAATTTCACCAAATCGGAGGTTCTAGGCGGTAGTCGGTCAAATTGGTCAAAGCCGGACCAAATCGTCCTAATGGCGTTCCGGCAACGATAACTGCCGAATTTCCATTCCGGCACCGGATTGCCACAATTCTGGCAAGGATTTGTGATTCCGGTGACAGGAACGTGAGAAAGGGCAACCGCAGTGACTGGAACGTTGAAGAAGACGACTTTTTTATGTTTAGGGTTTAATGATTCAACTAAGTTTGTGTATTTTTTACATTAAACCCCTTCAATATTCACCGATTTACATATTATCCCCCAATTTTGTAAATTAATTCAAAAAAAGTATAAAATTAAACATAAATTTGAAAATTATTCACAAAAGTCTGATCTGATTAATCCCCATTAATCCCGATAATCCCTGGTCCTTACCCCACCGCCCGATTAGCGCATAGCGATTTTTACAATACTGAGTTGACTAAAACCACAAGTATGTAAAGGGGGACCATGTTTTAGTCAAGTTTAGGCAAGTCTTCGCTATGTAGTTTTGAGAATGTATTTTGTTTTCACTCTGACCTTAGTGCAAGTGTGTGTTAAGTTGTGGGCTCCGACCCATCTCGGGTGGGTCCGGTATTAACCGAAGACAATATTAGGAGATTAAGGGACGGCCGCCCTAAAGCCCAGTTTGCTATTTTAGGCAAAGAGTGTTAACCTAATTTGTCTAGTTAGTATAAATATATCTCTTGTACTTGTAAACATTTAACACCTCAATAAAAGAAAACCCTAGTTGCCCCAGTGGACGTAGGTTACACACCGTAACCGAACCACTATAAATCTCGTGTCTCGTTTATTGCTTTTGATTATTGTTCACGTGATTGTGTTCGTGTGTTTGAGCTCTTTGATCCTAACAACTGGTCAGCCGTTCAGGCTCTTTGATCCGTACACACGAACTAGGTTTCCGTCGCCGTTCAGTACAACCGCCGCCGCCGCCACTGCCTAACCCCGATTAGGGTTAAGCCGCCGCCGTCAATTGCCGCCGCCGTCAATTGCCGCCGCCGCCGTCAATTGCCGCCGCCGCCGCCGTATTAGTTTCCGGCGGCCGCCGCCGGAACAGCCGTTGCTGCTGTTCGGGATTTTGGTGTTGTCTGGTTTTGACTCGATTGTTGAACACTTAGTTTGAATAATGGCTGATGACGGAGAACAAAGATTGATAAATTTGATGGACATGATTTTGGGTTTTGAAAGATGCAAATTGAGGATATGCTGTGTCAAAAGGATTTGATGGCAGCCTTGGATGAGGATAAACCGGCAGATATGACTGATAAAGATTGGAAGACTTTGGACGGGAAAACAATTGCTGTTATCAGACTCTCACTGGCAAAGAATGTTACGTTCAATATTGTGAAGGAAACTACTACTCATGGTTTGATGAAAGCCTTATCGAATATGTACGAGAAGCCGTCTGGATCTAATAAGGTATTTCTAATCAGACAGTTAGTTAACACCAGATTGAAAGAGGGTGGTTCAGTTGCCTCTCATATCAATGATTTCAATACCATTATTTCTCGCTTGTTATCTGTTGAGATCAAGTTTGATGATGAAGTTTTAGCTTTGTTATTGTTATCTTCGTTGCCTGAAAGTTGGTCAGGGACAGTTACTGCAGTTAGTAGTTCATGTGGTACTACTCATAGTCACCTAATTCGCGGTTCGCTCCGGTTCGAAAACGAGATACGGGTTCGCGATTCGCTAGGGGCCACAAATCCGGTTCGTTAGGGGGTAGGTTCATTCCGTTCGTTAGGGGGTAGGTTCATTCCGGTTCGTTAGGGGTAGGTTCATTCGGTTCGCTGTACCAATCAATTCGGTTCATATATTCTTATTAAACAAGGCATGTTAAAAAGCAACATAATTATACATCTAAAAAACATATATTCTCATTAAACAAACTTGTAGTTCTAACTTCCAAAAATCCAAAAGTAAAAAAAAAACCCAAATTCAAAATAAATAAAAACACAAAACATAAAAAAAAAACCCAAATTCAAAATAAATAAAAACACAAAACAGATTGATATGTCTAATCAAGTCTTTGTTTTTTTCCTTTCTTGTCACGCCTTCATCCTCTAAATCCTCCCAAGCCATTTCTTCAAGACGTGCACTTGAACCTTCAATGTACGCACTTTCCGGATTCATATCCCACTTTTTGTTGGGGCCAGATTTGTAAGATTCTGAAAACCGGGATTGAAGTCTTATGTTAGAGTGAATAAAAACTAGTTTATCCGCTCTTTTGGCATTTAAACGGTTTCTCTTGACATTGTGAATATAGGAGTATGTACTCCAGTTTCTTTCTGCCGAAGAGCTACTTATTGGTTGTGAAAGTACTCTTTTAGCTACTTCGGCTAGTTCTGGAGTCTCCGCGCCATATGTGCCCCCAATCAATGCATCCATGGTCACAGCATCTGCTTGTGTAGCAGTTCTTGCATAAATCCCTTTCTTCATATGGAATCTTGCGAATTGTTCTCGTAACAACTGAAATTCACTTTCATCTTCAGCAATTCTTTTTAACGCGTCCATAACACCGTTAACAATTTCTATGTCGCTGTTGGGAGCTTTTCTTTGCATTCCACCTGGTGCTAACTTTTGAAGATAATTTTTATCATAAAACCTAGGACTCAAAGCAAAACCCAAACAATGCAACGGGATTGTCATTTTTTCCCACCTAGCTTCAACAATACTTTCCACTTCAGAGCAATAGATAGAGAATTTATTTATTTTCATAACATCTTTTATTTCTCCTAGCATATTATCCATCCTTTCGTATATTTCTCCCATCTTAGGACCCTCACCATCACAAAATTTAACCATCAAGAAAATTGGCTTTGTAAAAGCCAAATATTTTCAACATCATCCCAAAATCCATCATCTTTAATTGTATCAGCAACTATTCCCCCAATTTTTCGAGTGTTTTCGTCCCATTTTTCACCCATTCCCGCCATGAATTTAGAACAACAGTCGTGGCAAGTGCTTCTCTACAATCTAATAACCTTCTTAGTAGTATATAGTGTGAGGCAAACCGTGTTTTTGCAACTTTTAACAGCTCTAATTTGGAGTTTTCTCTAAATATAGCTAACACATGCGTGTGGTTAAGAAATACTTCACAATGGATTTACCTTTCTTGTACGTGTCTCGCATCCAACAAATTCTTTGGCAAAGTCTTTAAAAATCAAATTTAATGTGTGCACACAACAGGGAGACCAAAAGATGTGTTTATATACCTTTTCAATCTCTTTCCCGGCAGCTTTGCAATTAGCGGCGTTGTTCGTAACCACCTGTAATACATTGCTTGGTCCAATTGCTCGATAGCTCCATTAAGAAACTGAGAAATCACCAGCCCTGTTTTTTCCACCCCTATAAAGTTATCCGCGAACATAAACGTGGCACCATGGGAGTTAACCGCAAGAACATTGATTAGTGGCTCGTGCTTTACATTAGACCACCCATCTGAGACAATTGACACTCCTTGTGTGTACCAAGTGTCTTTAATAGGCGTAAGCTCTTTCTCTACATCTCGCACACATTCATCAAGTAGAACCGTCCTTGCCTTTTCAGACGATGGTGGTTTGTAACTTTCAGGTGCATGCTTAATGGCGTTAATCATTTCAATAAATTGCGGGTTGCGCAATACATTGAAAGGAATGCCATTTGCACACAATCCTCGTATAATTTTTAAGTCCACGGCATTTCTTTCTAAGATGCCAAAAGATTCTTCAATTCGTGACTTTGAAGATGAGTTTTTTGAGAGGATGGAACGTTTTAAAGATTTTGAAACACTTGAATTTTCAGCTTCTTTTACCTTTTTTGAAAGTCTTTCAAACAAACTTCTATCTCTAATAACCGCAGGACATCTTTTAATATCTACCTTTTTCCCCAACCAACCCGAAAAAGTGTAAATGAATTCGAGTATAACTACTAAACCACTGCCCTCCACAGTGATTGCACTTCCAATTCTTAGAACCTCCAGGATTCTTTGAGTTTGCTGCACCAATTAAAGTTACTTCATCATAAAAGGGCTTAGAAGGATCCTGCTCCTCATTTGATGTTTGAGTGTTGCTGCCACTTGCTCCTCCTGTTGATGTTTGGCTCCCACTTGATGCTCCTGTGTGCTGCTCCACCTCATCATCATCAAGATCAACAAAACCTGGTGTCCCACTTATATGTGTTACTATCATCATCGTATCATTTGGTTTTGTCTCTTCCATTCATCAAAATGGTCCAAATAATGAAGATGTAAGGTCATGTGTATAGATCAAAGAAAGAATAGAAATGAGATAATAGAAAGTAAGGTAAAAGTATAGAAGAAGAATAAGAATGAATGTGGTGTGCTGAGAAAGGTGAACACAACTAGTTATAAGTGCTGGAGTGTAGACTGTTGGAGTCTTAAATCTTAATTGGCTCGATTGGTATTAACTTAAGTTACTTAACACTACTGATTGAAATTAATGGAATTAATGGAAATTAATGGGAATTAATGGAACTTAAGTACTGGAATCGATTCATTTATATGGATGGAATTCACAGTTATGAATTCATGAAATTCACAGTATACAAACCAACGAGCGAACCACAGTATACAACCCGATTCGCAAATCCTAGCGAATTTCTTCCATCCACAGCGAATTGCAGCCGCGAACCAACGAGCGAACCTCAATCGAACCTCAATCGAACCACAATCGAACCCTAGAGCGTACCGCGAGCGGCTGGGTCGCTAGCGAATGCGAATGGGTTCGATTCGAACCAATTCGAAAATCGTTGGAGATCTAGCGAATCCTATGACTATGGTACTACTAAGCTTACTTTTGAAGGGGTCCTTGATTTGATTTTTGGGGAAGACATTAGAAGGAGAAATTCTGGTGAATCATCTAGTTCTCTGCTGAGTACTGAAGGAAGAGGTAGGGGAAAAGAAAGGGGTAGTAACAGGGTCGTTCAAAGTCTAGAAGAAGAAGTCAGTCAAAGCCTAGGAAAGACATCCAGTGTTGGAACTGCAAAGAACATGGGCATTTCAGAAGCCAATGCCCTAAACCATCTGCTTGTAAAGACAAAAAGGAAGTTAATCTGGCTGAAGATAATTCAAATGATGTTCTTATCTGTTGTGTTGAAGATTCTATGGAGTCATGGGTCATGGATTCAGGAGCATCATTTCATGCTACATCTAGCACGAAGTCGATGAAGAATCTACGAACAGGTAACTTTGGTAAAGTTCATTTAGCTAATAATCATGCTCTTGATATCACAGGGATGGGGGACGTTGTGTTGAAGACTCCATTAGGCACCACATGGACCTTGAAAGATGTTCGGGTCATTCCAAGTCTCAGAAAGAAGTTAATTTCTATTGGGCAATTGGATAGTGAAGGATATGATGTCATGTTTGGTGGGGGACAATGGAAGGTTGTGAAAGGAAATCTGTGATTGCCGGAGGTACAAAGAGAGGCACATTGTACATGGTTGAAGTTCCTGTAGATGGGGTAAATGCAGTGACCAGTGGCCTGAGTCAATCTAATCTGTGGCACCAACGACTCGGTCACATGAGTAAAAAAGGTATGAAAATGCTCGTTTCTAGTGGAAAGCTTCCAGAGTTAAAGAAGGTCGAATCTGAATTTTGTGAGCCGTGTGTATTCGGGAAAAGAAGAAGGTGTCTTTTGTGAAGACAGGAAAGCCACCGAAAGCCCAGAAATTGGAGCTTATTCACACGGATGTTTTCGGACCTACTCCAGTTGCTTCTTTGGGAGGTGCTTACTATTATGTCACTTTCATAGACGATTCGACACGTAAGGTATGGGTCTACTTTCTTAAAAATAAATTTGAAGTTTTTGATGTTTTTAAGAAATGGAAAACTGTTGTTGAATTGGAAACTGATTTGAAGGTGAAATGCTTGAAGTCGGACAACGGAGGTGAATACATCAGCAAAGAGTTCCAGAACTATTGTGCAGAGAACGGTATTCGAATGATTTATACAGTCCCGGCACTCCTCAACAAATGGAGTCGCAGAACGTATGAACAGAACATTGAATGAAAGAGCCAGAAGTATGAGAATCAATTCAGGGCTTCCAAAGATGTTCTGGGCAGATGCAATTAATACTGCTGCCTATTTAATTAATCGGGGACCATCTGTTCGTTGGGTTTCAAGATACCAGAAGAAGAGTGGAAAGGTGAAGCAGTTAAATTTGAGCATTTGAAAGTATTCGGGTGCAGTGCTTATGATCTAGTGAAAGATAGTGACAAGCTTGATGCTAATGCCAAGAAGTACACTTTCATTGTTATGGGTTTGACAGTATGGGCTACAGGCTTTAGGACTCTGAAAGCAGAAAATTAGTCAGAAGTAAGCATGCTACTTTAATGAGGCTGAGTTATACAAAGATAGAAACACAACCACTTCAGAGGTTCAGAAAGAGCAAGTTGAATTTGATGATGATGCTCAGAAACAACCACATCCAGATCCAGTTAATGAACCAGAGATGGAAACTGAAGATGATACAGTTCCTGAGTTTGAAGATGGTGGTATGGGTGGAGATGAAGAGACAGTGGAAGCTTCTGATAGTGGGAGTTCAGATTCCGAAGATGAACAACATCCACAGACTCCAGACCAATCTTATTGGGTCAGGAGATCCACCAGAGTTTCTAAGCAGCCTACCCGGTACAGTCCGTCAGTTAATTATCTTCTTTTAACTGAGGATGGTGAACCAGAAAGTTACTCAGAAGCAGTTGAGTTGAAAGATTCGCTTCAGTGGGAGCATGCAATGCAGGATGAGATGAACTCTTTGATGAAGAATAATACATGGGTTTAACTAAGCTTCCGCAAGATAAAAGAGTTCTACAGAATAAATGGCTCTACAGAGTTAAGATCACAATGGTAACAAACGATACAAAGCAAGATTGGTTGCTAAGGGGTTTCAACATAAACACGGGGTTGACTACAGTGAGATATTTGCTCTAGTGGTTAAGATGACTACAATCAGATTGGTGCTTAGTATACTTGCAGCAGATAAGTTACATTTGGAGCAGTTAGATGTGAAGACTGCGTTTCTGCATGGTCATCTTGATGAGACTATTTATATGGCACAACCAGAGGGTTTTCAGGTTAAAGGAAAAGAAAACTTGGTGTGTAAGCTACAAAAAAGTTTGTATGGTTTAAAACAGGCGCCCAGACAGTGGTATTTGAAGTTTGATGGCTTTATGGGCAGAAACGGGTATAGGAGATGTGAGATGGATCACTGTTGCTACCTCAAGAAGTTCAAAAGTTCCTATATCATTCTTCTCCTTTATGTTGATGATATGCTGATAGCAGGTTCAGATATTGCAGAGATTAACAAGTTGAAGAAACAGTTGTCTGCAGAGTTTGAAATGAAAGATTTGGGTCTAGCTAAGAAGATACTTAGTATGAGCATCACCAGAGATCACAAGAACGGTTCTCTAATTTTATCTTAGGAGAAGTACATTCAGAAGATATTAGAGAAGTCAGAATGAATGATGAAAAGACTACTACTCGAAGTACACCATTGGCTAGTCATATTAAGTTTTCTAAAGATCAGTCTCCAAAGACAGAGAAAGACAAGGCTGAGATGGCGAAGGTTCCTTATGCATCAGCTGTGGGCAGTCTTATGTATGCAATGGTATGCACAAGGCCCGATATTGCTCACGCAGTGGGAGTTGTCAGCAGGTATATGTCTAATCCGGGGAGAGAATACTGGGAAGCAGTTAAGTGGCTGCTTAGATATTTGGAGGGTACTTCAAAGATGGCATTATGTTTCAAGGGTAGAGATGCAATTCTCAAAGGTTATTCAGATGCTGATTTGGGTGGATGTAATGAGACTTACAAGAGTACTACAGGGCATGTGTTCACTATGGGTGATACAACAATTTGTTGGATGTCTAGGCTCCAAAAGAGCGTGACACTTTCTACTACCGAGGCCGAGTACATGGCAGCTGCTGAGGCTAGTAAAGAGCTCATTTGGTTAAGAATTTTCTAGGTGAGTTAGGCAGAAAACAGGCAAAGTATCAATTGTACTGTGATAATGAAAGTGTTGTTAAACTAGCAAAGAATCCCTCTCATCATGGGAAGATGAAGCACATTCATATCAGATATCATTTCATCAGAGGGCTAATCAGCAAAGGTACTATTCAGTTGAACAACATCAAGGGGAACAAGAATCCAGCAGACATGTTTACTTAGTCTGTCACGCTGGATAAGTTGAAGCTTTGCAGGGCTTCAGCTGGCCTTCAGGAATAGTTGAGAAGGTGGGGTAACTAGGAGGAGCTAAACCAGTTTGAGTTTATTTTACATAAGTACAAGACAATGCAGGTGAAGACATTTTACGCATCCAGGTGGAAGCAGGTTGAAGTGTTTGACGCATTCAAGTGGGGTTAGAGAAGATGTCTCGAAGCCCAAGTGGGAGATTTTTAAGTTGTGGGCTCTGACCCATCTCGGGTGGGTCCGGTATTAACCGAAGACAGAATTTGGAGATTAAGAGACGGCCGCCCTAAAGCCCAGTTTGCTATTTTAGGCAAAGAGTGTTAACCCTAATTTGTCTAGTTAGTATAAATATATCTCTTGTACTTGTAAACATTTAACACCTCAATAAAAGAAAACCCTAGTTGCCCCAAGTGGACGTAAGTTACACACCGTAACCGAACCACTATAAATCTCGTGTCTCGTTTATTGCTTTTGATTATTGTTCACGTGATTGTGTTCGTGTGTTTGAGCTCTTTGATCTTAACAGTGTGCAACAGAATTGCATGAGTTAGTTTACAGTTGCATGTGTTAGTTCAAAGTTTCGTCTGTTAGTTTACACTGATCGTTTGAGGTTAGTGCTAGGTTATTAGTTCCTCCAATGGCGAGAATTAAAATATAAAGATCATATAGCGGTCAAAGGTGCAAGAAGCACCCAAGGCCCAAAGATCTCGTGTATTGGCCTCGCAAGAAATGTGCACACTCGAAGCAGAAAAAAACAACAATGGGAAAAATAACAAGTGTATATAATAGGCATAGTAATTTTTTAATACCAAACCATAATTTTTTTTGTACCAATTTTAATATTAATAAATAAAGTAATCCGATAATCAATAGTAAAAGTCAAATTAAATTAAAAAATCTCAAGATAATTACAAAACCTGACTAAATGAACTATTAAAACACAAATTGAATTAAAATAAAGGACTGCAACTTTCAATGCATACATGCATATACTTCCTTTGATAGAAAAGTCAGAACAGCTTTGACAGAAAAATCTGCTGCACTAGCGGGTTGAGCTATGCCAGGATGTTAGTAATAAACAAAAAAAAAAAATATTAATGTGTGGTCCTTCCTTTCTTTCTGTCAACTTTTCTTCTCCTTGCACAAGGAGCCATAAGGAACCAGCTTAGTATGGTTTAGTTTGGTTCATGGCGGTTTTTGTCTAAACGGCAAGTTAAGCCTGTGGTTTTAGCACCTGGATTCGGGTGACCAAGGCGCTTGCCTCACATGCGAATGATGTAGAGCATCGCCTTGTGTGCCTTCAAGGTGTGTAGCCGTGCCTTGCCTAAGCACATGAGGCGCTTGTCTTTGACTACATAGACACTAAAGCATATGCAGTTGTAGAGTTAGTCACATTGAAAACGTGTTGGTATGTGCCTTACAAGGGCAGCTTCTATAAGAATGGATACCGATAAGAAGGTAAATCGTTATACTGATGATTACAAGCTCATAGCACTTCAATCGAAGTCCAAGATGTGACTAAAGGATCGAATATACGCTACTATAACCGTCTAATATGAATTTACAATAAGTGAGCATAATACAGTTTGTGCTTATGAGTTCTAATAGCCATCTCATAAACGTACAAGGGTTAAAACCAAGATACCTATAAAGAATATCTCGTGGATTGCTATCAAATGCCATTCTAGGAATCTCCCAATGTTTTTGAAGCGATGAGATGTGGCAGTACCGCAGTAGTGTCTTTATTTTTTTTCTTCTAAGCAGTTGACACTTCTCTTCTTCTCTAGGTTTTATGCCTTTTTACTCTCCTTTTGGCTCTCTCTATTGTTTTTAGGTTTCCTTTTCTTGTTTTGACTTCCTTTTGGTTGGTTGAGCTTTGATTCAAGTATTATTCTATCTCCAGTTCTGCTGTGTTAAGTTTTTCAAGTTATTTCGGGATTAGTATTAATTTCTATGCTTAATATATATTTTTTATTATAGTATTTTTATTTATTTATTTATTTATTTGCAACAGGCAAGTCCCCTTGAGTAGGCCTTTGACAACCTAGCTTTCAACCAATTTTTAGCTTTATTTATTTATTTATTTAACCATGTATGCAATGAAGACTAACGAATTCACTTAAATAACTTGGTCAAATAGTTTGGTTAAGCATAAGAGGCTACTAGTAGGGGTGTTTAATATTTGAATCGGATTCGAAAACTCGAAATTTGATTCGAGTTGAAAATCACTGATTCGAATTCGATTCGAATTTTCGAATTCGAATTCGATTCGATTCGAGGTTTAATTATCGAATTCGAATCGAATTGCGAATTTCTAATTTTCGATTCGATTCGAAATTCGAATTACAAATACACACATACATTTATTTATTTTATAAATTAATTTAGAAATATGAATATGAGAAATTAAGAATTAAAAGTTTAAATATATATAATCTAAAATGTTAAAGTCTAATTGATACATTTGTGACTTATTTGAAACTTGTAATATTTCATTTGTTACGCTTGTTTAAATATTTTGAGCATTAGAAATTGAATTTGTTGCATGAATTTTGAAAATGCTATTCGATTAAATATGCTTTTATTAAATACGAATCGAATAAATTCAAAATCGATTCGAATTCGAACTTTTTTCGAATTCGAATCCTGCTTGAAAGTTTCGAATTCGATTCGAATTCGATTTATCTTTTTCGAATTTGAATCAAATTTGGATCCAGTTTGAAAATTTCAAAATTCGACTTATTCGATTCGATTAACTCGAATTCGATTCGATTCGATGAACACCCCTAGCTACTAGTGGGCTAGTACTTTTATAAATTGTTTTTCAATTAGAGCTCATAACTTTGATTCATTCATCATCAGTTTTTGGCTATTACCAATTTGTTCAATATCCATCAGGTCTGAAACTCAGAACCTAGCCAAAAATCAAACGGGTCAAATAGTTTGAACACGTTGGAAGTCACTCATAGTGTTACTCAGATCCTCATATATTGACTCATTCAGAATTATGATTCAAAAAAGGATACAAAATAGTGATCCATTATTTTCAATTATTCTGAAGTCCCTTTTTAGATCTCAGATCTTAATTTCATTATTGTTTTTTATTCAATAGCAAACTGCATCACATACATTTGTGTTTATTTTGCAGGATGCAGCTAAAGTGATTAAAGGAATGATAGCCAAAATCCAAACTCGATGAACTTTAACGTGATCGCTATCTCCAAGAAAGTTGGCACTGAAGCGTAACCACAGTCTTTCGTTTTTTGCATAAACTTTGGTAATTTTGTTTTTGTGCAACTTAAAAAGTTTCATAACTGTAGGGTAAATGGTTGATTATCTCTCTTCTCATGAAGGTTCCAGTATGCATCCAACTTTTTCATTAATGAAAATTGCAAGACCAACCTTGATTAAATATTATAAAATCTTGAATATAATGTGTGAATCAAAGGTTTAGTACGTAAATGATAAGTTTGTTTAATCATTGAAGGAGTGGCGTAATTTTACGCCTAAAGAGAAACTGCCCTTTTGTGTCTGATGTGGACCGCACGATTGAGATACATGCAAATGTATGAACAACTTTTGAGAGATTCTAGGTTCCCATACCCGCCCTAGTGATAGTATATTGCTATGGTCTCATATTCTCAGATCATCAGGGGAAGGAGGCTTTGGTCCATCGATTTCAGTAAAGACTGAAAGCGAAAGCGGGAAGGCTTTGGAGGGAGATCTATTTCATGTGCTTCAAAGCAACAAACTTACATAACTAACTCAACAAAGGAATCTGAGTTTTTTGTTTTACTTTCAGCTGGTCTAGAGATATAATGATTAATAAACTTAGTTTTTGAGATTCCATGGTAGCTTAATCGATATCACTAACAGTTATGAAGTGTGATAGTACAGCTACATTGGCTAAATCAAATAACCAAGTATATAATGGAAGGTCTAGACATTTAAAATGTTAAACATAACATGATATGTGAACTATCATGCATGGTTAACATCTATTGGATATATTTGTACATAACATAATTTAGTGGATCATCTAACAGGTGTGGTTAGGGAGAGATTTGCACAATTTGACTAAATGGATGATATTAAAGTCGATTTTAAATATCATATGTTAAGACAACTATTTCTCGTCTAATACAACGCTAGGTGTTGAAATCACCCAAGAAAGCTCAGCATCTAGAGATTAGAAACATGTTTGATATAATCACAAGATATATGTTATAGCTTGTAAGTTGAGGAGACTGAAGTTTTAACTTTTTTATGGTTTTGTTGAAAAAGTTGCATATGTAAGTGGAAAAGTAAAAAATGCACCTACATGAGTATGAAGTTTAGCCGCTTTAAATGAGCTTCGGACTTGACTTGTTTGTACTCATTGAAGGTTAAAAGCACAAGACTAGTAACATATAATGTCAAGGTAAAAGATATGACTATATTTACTTTTGCTGGTATACTGCATTTGTTTATAAGTTTGTTTTCTGTGAATATTATTTGAAATGAATCAAGGATTAGACTATTATGATATAGAATGTTGATGAGTTTAGCATCATCTTTTATTTTGGTTAATTGGGATTCACTTTAGACCAAATTAGAAATTAAAATATATATAATACAAGTTAGAAAGTGAAGAGGTCGAGCTTAGTATTTCTAAGGGGCAAAGCCGCTAACCGAGATGGAGCTTTCAACTTAACTTGAAATTTTTTATTATATTGTTTGTTATGCAATAGAAGTTGCATAGGAATAAAATATTGTCAAAAAGTTGCATAAACTGATATTCAATAGTTACAAAGTTTAGTAAAATGGTAATTGGTAGTAAAAGTAAAGGTCAATAGCAACGTTGGTATCTGTATCAATTGATGAGTAGAAACTGATCATGAGTATCAACTTTGATACCTCGATGGCAAAACGTTGGTTAGTATATATTAAAGCAGCAATAACAAAACTAACGAATAGCAAAGTTGATCAGTAGCAATTCAATTTGTTGCTTATAGACAATTCTTCGATAGTAACAAAGTTACTACAGATGTTATTTCTACAGTTGAAACTGCTAGTAGTTGACAATTATGATAGTTATAATCATCATCTGTCATGTCATTTCCTCCGATGATATATCGCACCTATTTAATCCCTATACAAAAGAGTTATTTGGTTTCAAGGCATCAAAGTTTCATTAAATTCTATACCCTATTCTTGCAATCTTATTTTATTTGATTAAAAATTAAAAACACCATCAAAATAATATCAATCCGAAGTGATTACACAATTAATAGGTCATAAAGGAAAACTCAAATATAAAACCCAACATGACATGACTCACTTCCTGTCATTGTTCACTTACCATAAACCCACTCTTAAACATTAGTAGAGTTGAGCCTTTTCATCTTGTGATGATAATACAATTTTTTTTTGTTCGATTTAACTTGTCAAACTTTATAAAATGATAAACGTTAAATACCCATAATAATTACCGATTTGCAGACCAACATCCCGCCTAGATATATAGTGACATTTTGTATAAATTTGAGAGTTGATAAAATAATACTAAAATAGGTTTTTCTAATTGCAGCCCACCCTAATTTCTATTTACACCTTTCTTTACTATATTAATCAAATTAAGGTTAACAACTAAAATTTAGCAAAACTAGTAAGAATGTTGGGCCATCTTAAATACAACCTAATGCCCACCATCAAATCATAAATGCACCTTTATATACTATAAAACCAAATTAGCTTCTTCTTGTTGTGTTTTATTTTTAATCTTTTTAATTATCATAGAGTTTTTGTTCAAAAAGTATCATTATATAATTAAGAAAAAAAATTAAATAATACTATATTTATCATGTTGTTTTTTTTATAATTTTTAACATATTGTGAGCTACGTGAAATGTTAAATGTAAAAAAATTATAGCAAGAAGTCCTTTTCAGATTAAGTCGGCCAGTTACTTGTTTATAAACAACTAAATTTAGTAAACCCGTGTAATACACAGGTAATATACATGTTGTATAAATAAAATAATTAAATATAATAAAAACTTATTATTTATAAGATGATATTCTAAATAATATTTGATAGAAACCTTAATTATTATAAACATGATGAAAATTTTATTTCAAGATAAAATTTCTTAAAAAATATTATTTTAAATAAAAATTACATTTTAATAATCCAAACTATTGCCTATTGCCCTCTACAAACCCATACTATTAATTTCACCGGTAACACTCCAAACTTTCACTTTTATAACCAACAACAGTCCTAGTGACATAATTTTGAAACTTTTACGCTCGATTTGTATCTTTTTTGGTCTTAATGTAGCTTGTATGTTACTTCATTTTGTTCATAAATATTGTTGTGAACCGAATCGAGTCCAAATCAAATGTAAAAAATTGAAAATTATGTTATTGATACTGTTGTTGGTAATAAAAGTGAAAGTGGAGAGTGTTACTCGCTAAATTGATAGTATGGATTGTTATCGGTCAATAGTTAATAGTTTGGATTATTAAAATTCAATTTGCCTTTTAAAAAAATTTCTACTTATAAATTTAAGTTTAATTATTTTTTGTTTATAAAATTTTTATTTTTAAAACACCAATTTTAAATTATTTTATATTTTTAATGTTTGATGTTTTAAAAAAATCTTATTTTATAAAATTTGCATACTTAGAGATACATTAATAATATCATTTCTTTCTTAATTTATTAAAAAATATTTTATTTAAAATAATTAATAATATAATACTAGTAATTAATATAAGCATTAAATAAGAGATAGACGTGATAAAAATTAATAGGAAGAAAGGTGATGTTGGCAAGTGTCCAACATAGCTACTATTTAATTAGAGAGAAAATTACAAAAAATAGTCTCTATGGTTTTATCATATTGAAAGTTTGGTCCCCAGAGTTTAAAAATTACAAATTTAGTTCAGATATTTGGAAGTAGTTGCAAATTTAGTCTCCACCGTTAGTTCTTTAGTTTTTAACGAACTGGGGACTAAATATGCAATATGATCAAACCATAGGGACTAATTGTGCAATTTGCTCAAAAAACTAAAATAAATTTGAAAATCAAATAAAATTTAAAAGAAATTAAAATCAAACATAAGAAATTCAAATAAACATTAATAATAAATTTCAATAATTTTTAAAAAAACAAAATAAAGGTTAAAAAATCAAATCAAATTCAAAACTAAATAAAAGTAAAAATAAAACATATGTAAAAGAGAAATAAAAAAGTATTGAAAAAGAAGTATGTGATTAAAGTAAACAATTAAATAAAAACCAAATAAAATTAAAAATACAATCGAATAAACATTTATAAAATTTAAAATAATATTAAAAAAATCATATTAAAGTTAAAAAAACGGTTCGATTTCATTTTATGTTTTTTGGTTTTATACTTTCAGAAGGTTTTTGTATTCTTCGATTTAAACATGACATATGAACTTCATCAAAAATAATTATATAAAAATTTAAGCATACTTCTCATTTTCTCCTTTTCTATTTTTATATGCATTTTATTGTATACTTTTTAAATTTAATTTAATTTTTTTAACCTTTATTATATTTTTAATGATTATTGAATTTCTTTATTAACATTTATTTGAATCTTTTAAATTTTATTTTTATATGATTTTTTTAGTTTTTTTTTTTTTTTGAGAAAATTATGCAATTGGTCTCTATGGTTTGACTATATGCATATTTAGTCCCCAGATCGTTAAAAAGTAACGGATACCAACGGTGGGGACTAATTTTGCAACAAACTTTTAAATATTTGGACTAAATTTGTAATTTTTAAAATCAGGGGATCAAACTTGCAATATGATCAAACCATATGGACTATTTTTACAATTTCTCTTGATTAGAGTAGGAAGATAAAATGTTAATTAGTTTGTAGTTATTAATGTTGTTTAATTTATTTACTATATGCAAAAGCAATGAGAAATAACAAATAATATGACGTGTATAATGTTTCATAGAAAATTATATTAGATTTTGCATTCGAATAATATGGTTGTTTAAATGAGTATTTAGGAAAAAAAAACTACCAGCTTTTAATTATTACATAAATTAAGACAGGTTAAAAGTTTCTTCAAAACTAACAAAAATGATTAACCAGTAAATGTTCGATAACTTGACGCTATCCAAAATGTGTATGTGATATTTTATTAAAACGTTTTTTTTTTCATATTAGATTTTTAATTATTTAAACACTTTAAAATATCTTTATATACATTTTTAAAGGTTTAAAATCAAATCGTTTATTAAACAACATTTTTGAAAACAAACTATAATATCATTTAATATCTGAGTAATATTTAATGAATGATTAACAAGTTTTTAATGGTTGAATGCTTTGTTTAGTTTTTAGTGCTTTTTTTAAGTAAAGTGATATAAACAAGGGTGCAAATAACACTACCCAACTAAAAAGTACTCGTTTTTACACCTTCAAAGTTTATTGGTTGCATAATTTTTTACATCGTGTTCCAAACTGTTGGTGATAAATAACTATATGATTAAAGACAATTTAGCTAATGGTATAAATGATCCCTCCTCCATAAACATCAGAAATAAAAATTTTACGATAAGATGTGTAGAGAATGTGTAGAATTAAAAGTAAATAAGATGAGTACGTGAGTTGCCGCATGTTAATATCATATCTTGGAAGCATCATATTATATGCATCAAATTCGACACTGTCTCACGTTGTATGTGTGATTTTAATTGTTCAATTATCTTTATATCAAATCTAATGGAATATTTTTACCTTTTTCAGATTGGTAGAAAGTCTTCAACCATCTCCGAAAAATAAAAAATAAAATAAAATTCTAGATATCTATACATTTGTTTTATCTTTTTTCCTTTTTGTCAAAAAAGATATTGAAATTTGATAAATGGTCATAAATTGAAAGGCACTAGTGGTTTCCCCTTGTGGTGATCGTGGTGCATGTGTTTAGAGAAAAACATGAGAAACACGATCACACCCTTATCATCAGAACTTCAATACCTTACGATTCTTCATAGTAAACTATGTGGTTAAATCAGAGACATATTGCGGTCCAAATAATGATTGTGAACCGAACCGAACTGGCAATTGATTTAGAGAAAAACATGACGAGTAGTAGAAAAGAACCGATAGTGAACAAATGTGATGATGAAATGATTACAATTTGGAGCTACAAAGTGGACATATTCTCGAGACGACCTGCTCGGGCTAGGTACGACAAACTAGCTTGTGGCTCTTAACTTGTGTTAAATTAGTTTAGTAAAAACCGTTAACAAGTAAGGTCAAGGTTATTTGGCTTAAGATATTAAAGATCATATGTACTTACGAGCCGAGTTTGAGTTAAAGATAGTTCACTTAACCAACTTTATCATTAGTTTTCCTGAATATTAGTATTCGATAGTGTGTTTGTTAAAATTTATTCAATTTAGATTCTTATTAACTTTTCATTTAAAAATTCTACAAAAAAACATACATTTTGTTGAATACAATTCAGATTTCAATTCAAATTGAAATCAACGAGTCAATCCGAATCGGCTTGTATTGTTATGAGTTTGAGTCGAGTTGAGACTGCCTTTACGCAATTTTTGGACCATAAACAAAGCTTGACCATATTCATAATTTTAGTCTTATTTTGCCTACAGAAGATAAATACCAAAAACAACAGAGGACCGGTCCTAATCCAGAAATCTTCCTATAGTATCTAATTTCCAAATCCCAATTTGTTTGACCACCAACTTTGGTCAAAATTTGACTTCAATTACATTTATAAATTAACTTGTATACCTCTATCTTCCATTAATAAGGAAGCTCCATAGAAGGTCCTAAAGCATTCTGTTTTTTGAAGTTAGATTCTTGAATTGAATTCTTTGTATTAAAGCTTAAAAGCAGCCGATGTTTATCAAGACTTCAATTTCATTCAAGTAAAATACCTTAAATCAAACAACTATTCAAATATTGTTTGTTTCAAAGCAGCCGAATTTATGCATGTATCAACAAACAACTACGTATTAGAAAATGCCCACTAACTTTAAGTAAGCAAACTTAATAATATTAATAAAAGAATTCTTAAAAAGACGAAAGATGATATAACTTGTAGACCACATATATGTGTCACCTTTTTATTCTACGAGTTTGGTTGACGGACGAGAATGCAATATAAAAGTAAAGCTTTGCAACAATGACTTTTTTAGATTATTAAATGTCTAATTTTACCATATTGATGGAAAATAACAGTTATTGACAGAGATCGAATGTTAACCATTATTATTGTGATAACTGATTAACACAACTAGTGATCATAGCAGTCCATGCTGTCACCGTAAGTTAACATTATAGTAATACAACTAGTGGTCTATAAAACACGCTAAAAAGTTAGGAATAAGTATAACAAGACTATAGTGAATTAGGATATTAAAAGATCTATGCAATGTGTAGTTTGTATAAAAAATATGTCACACCCTCATTTTTCCACGTACGGGTTTTACCGTCAGGCGTGTGACATAACCAGGATCTCAGATAAGCATCAGTTACACCAACACAGTAATTACAAACATCACATTAGTATTAGATCTTTAAATCAATCATGAGTGTTTCAATCTTGCGGAAGCGTTTCAAAAAAAGAAATCAATAGTAAATTGTTTCAACATGCGTTTCAACCATAAGAATCCATAACGTTTAACCAAACAAATCAGTGAGTAGTGATGTATGCCATGCATGCATCCTAGCTGAGTTCTTAACCTTGTGCGTTTCTATGACCTGAGAAAACATGCTAAAATGTGTCAACATAAAGTTGTTGAGTTCACAGGTTTATCAACAGAAATGTGTTTGTAAGCGTATCCATAGTTTGCGTTTCAATGGTTTATATATTGCATATCGTTAGGTAGCTAGCCTCTGTTCTTGTTACTTAGCGTTCGAACCGAAGCTGACTGTTTACGTCCTATATGTGTTTGTTGTATCCCCGTCACGTCTCGCAAGACCGTGACAAATGTTTGGTCAATAAAGCACCCGTTTGACCTCCAATCAAGCTAGCGCGACTAGCCCGGGCGGGGTTTGTCAGACCCAGTAGTACTACTCAAATTACCTCGCTAATCCCATTACTAACGTTTCGATTGTGTGAGGACATGTTATGTGTTTGCACTAACGTAACAAGTGATATCAATAATACTGGCAACCATTCATAAATATGTTTGCATGTTTTTCTCCCCCAAAAAGGAAAGAAAGTAAAAGGGGTCGTGAAACTCACCTTGAATGCACAGCAGAGAAATAATGTTCGAGCAACGGTTAGGGTTTCGGTTAACCTGTGTTTCATTCCGTGTACATAAAATTAATATAATTTATTAATTTAAAATATAACAATTGTTCGGTTTCGCGTTCGCGTCACGGTTCGGTTCGATGTCGGTTATCACGATCTTCATTCACACGTAAGCACACTAGAATGCATTAACACCACAACATACACATTTGCAAGACACGCGTATTTTTATGAAAAATATATATATTACCAGGCTTTGTGTAAATAATAGGTGTTACGTCACATAATATATATTTATTAGTTTCCCAAATATAGTTTTCCAAATCTACCGTCTTATATATATATATATAACCCATATATTTTACATAATCTTTGACACTCAAATAAAATGTATTTGTATTGTTCGCACCCTATATACATATGCTTAGTATTATATGCTTTCTTATGTATGATATACACAACACAACCATATGTATATACGCATGTTCTAATATATAAGTCACTATATATATATTATGCACACACACATGAACTTTAACCCAACGTTACCCGAACCCACACATTGTACGACACTTACAATATATATTACTTACACATAATATATAGATACACAGCACATAAAATATACCATACACAACATACTTACATACATTTGCCTATCAAAAAATACACTCAAATGCATGCGTTCCCATTATATATATTATACATACTATAATAAATATCAATCACCATATATGCCATGTAACACAACCTAACTTTTATTATTATTATTATGAAGCATGCACCCATGTATTACTAATAACACACACATTGATTAATTTACTATATATTAAATTATAAAGAAACACCCACACATCGCATGCAGTGAAAACACACACCTAAACAACAACATACTCAACCCACACACATGCATTCTATATGCATGCATACCCACTGCAGACTACCCACATAAACATATATGCAGAACATACATACATACATATACACATATGCAGAATTATGTTCACATCCCCCATGCTCACGGTTTGCAACAAATTAACACACTTTCTTATATTATATCAACATACATACATACACAAGAACGTACACAAGGATATACGCATATCTACCGACAGAAATTACACATACCCACAACAGTAACATGCATCTACTCGAGAATCCAAACACAAACTACTTCCTCTTGATTCTACCCGCTGCCACATACATATACATACAACCGAATATATATATACATCGGCCATGAACACACACACTGCAGCAGACGAAAAAGACACACACCACAACATACATACGGTTATACATACATACGCAGAACATTATGCATACATACGTTCACGAACCCAACATCGCAACCTATGAACCCAACGCAAACGTATACGCGGAAACCGTAACCCGAAACCATAACATAACGAATAACGGAGATACGTACCGTATAAGGTTGTCGTCGAAGGCTGCGGTTGATGACAAGAAACTCGCTTGGGAACGACCACCGCGAGTGAAAGGTTGTCGCGAATAGGGAGACGTCGAGGGGGAGTAGTGGTGCGGTGGTCGGAGAAGCGTTGACCGTCTAAGGGCCCCGTTGATGTTGGGATGACTGTTGAAGATGGAATTCTGAACAGAAGGTCAGCGATAAAGATAGGGCTGCAGGAGACCGTACGCTGCTATTGGGAAGGTTGCAAGAGTCAAGGGAGAGGTGTTAGAAGGGGCTGCCCGTGTCAGCTTCACAACCAAGTACAAGGATGTCGTGGGAAGAGCTTCGCCGGAAGGTGAACGGTGGAGTTCGAATGAGTTGCAGGTCACGAGCGGGAGAAGAAATCAAGTGTGTAGTTTTTATGCTTCTCAGGTGTAATTGAAGATTGTGAAGGATTGGATATGGTCAGATGATAGTTTATATAAGATTAATTCAATTATTTTTGCAGATTCTTTGGCCAAAACATGGGGAGCAAACAGGGAAGCAAGTGGAGAAATCGAGGGTGAATGGGGGGTGGGGTTTGGTGCTTTTTGAATTTACCAAATTGGTCCCCGTAGTTTGTATCAGTTGTCAACTGAAACATAAGGTTTTGTTTCAATTTTTATAAAATTAACTTTTATTTACTGAAATTACAAGATGTTACAGTCTCCCCTACTTTAGGCAATTTCGTCCCGAAATTTGTTCACGAGGAGGCTGAAACGAAAAGATGAGGATACTTGGATTTCATTTGATCCTCCCGTTCCCAGGTGAACTCTGGTCCACGCTTTGAGTTCCATCGGACTTTGACAATAGGAATACGATGTGTCTGAATGTCTTGACCTCTCGGTCCATAATTTCCACTGGTTCCTCGATGAAGCGTAGTTGTTCGTCAACATGTACCTCGTCCAACGGTATGACGAGAGTCTCGTCAGCCAGACATTTCCTCAGGTTCGAAACATGGAACACATCATGTACTCCACTGAGTTCTTCAGGTAAGTTCAACTGATAGGCTACGGGACCAACCCTTTTGACAATTTCAAACGTCCCACGTACCTAGGGTTTAGTTTCCACGTTTCCCGAACGAATCACGCCTTTCCAAGGTGACACTTTCAACAGTACTTTGTCACCAATCTGAAACTCCAATGGCTTACGACGCTTGTCGGCGTAACTCTTTTATCGGTCACGTGCTGCTGCCATACGGTTACGGATCTGCACAATCTTCTCAGTCGTCTCATGCACGAGTTCAGGACCGGTAAGTTGACTTTCCCCAACTTCTGCCCCACAAATAGGTGACCGGCACTTACGCCCATACAGTGCCTCAAATGGAGCTGCCTTGATAGAGGTATGATAACTGTTATTATAGGAGAACTCAACCAATGGTAAATGAGTTTCCCAGCTGCTGCCAAAATCAATCACACAGGCACGCACATGTCTTCCAGTGTCTGATCGTACGCTCACTTTGACCATCGGTTTGCGGGTGATACGCGGTACTCATATCCAGCCGCGTTCCCAATGATCGTTGTAATGATTGCCAGAAATGAGAAGTGAACCGAGCGTCACGATCAGAATGATAGATATCGGCACGCCATGCCAGAGACTATTTCCCTTAAATAGATACGTGTCAGCTTCTCCATTCGATCAGTCTCTCGGATTGCCAGAAGTGTGCGGATTTCGTTAAGCGATCTACTATAACCCAGATGGTATCGCATCCCTGGGAGTCCTAGGTAACTTCGTGATAAAGTCCATGGAAATCTGCTCCCATTTCCACACTGGAATTTCCGGTTGTTGAAGTAAACCGGATGGTCTCTGGTATTCCACCTTAACCTTGGAACAAGTTAAGCATCTGCTTACGTATGTGGCTATCTCCGCTTTCATTTTCGGCCACCAGTACAATTCTTTCAGGTCCTGATACATCTTGTCTGAACCTGGATGAATAGAGTAACGTGACTTATGAGCTTCATCCATTATCAGCTCTCGCAAATTCCCGCTGTGGTACCCAATCCGTTTCATAAAATAACAGATCCCATCAGCTTTAACCTCCAACTGTTTCTCCATGCCTCGCATGGATTCTGCTCTGAGATTCTCGTCTTAAGGCCTCAGACTGAGCAGCTTTGATTTGTGCTGGTAGGTCAGAGTGGATAGTCATTTGTAATGCACGCACCCGACGAGGCTTTAGGGTTTCCTTACGACTAAGGGCATCGGCTACCACATTAGCCTTACCCGGATGATACTGGATCGCACAGTCGTAGTCGTTCACAATTCGACCCAACGACGTTGTCTCATGTTCAGCTCTTTCTGTTCAAAGATGTGCTGGAGACTCTTGTGATCGGTGTAAATGGTGCATCTGGTACCGCAAGTACAAGTGTCTCCAAATCTTCAAGGCAAAAATCACTGCACCCATTCCAGGTCATGGGTGGTATAGTTCTTCTCGTGAACCTTCAGTTGTCTCGAGGCGTAAGCTATCACCTTGTCGCGTTGCATCAGGACACAACCCAATCCTTGAATGGATGCGTCACAATACACCACGAAATCATCTGTCCCCTCTGGTAGTGCCAATATCGGTGCACTACGAGTTTCTGTTTCAATAGTTGAAAAGCCGCCTCTTGACTTTCACCCCATTTGTATGTCGTTCCTTTGTGGTTAAAGCGGTGAGAGGTTGTGCAATCTTAGAGAATCCCTCTATGAATCATCGGTAATATCCTGCTAACCCCAGGAATTGCCTTATCTCAGTCGGTGTCTTAGGTGTAGCCCAATTCTTTATCGCCACAATCTTGGCAGGATCAACATGTATTCCCTTCTCATTAACAACATGACCTAGGAATTGCACTTCACGTATCCAAAGTCACACTTAGAGAATTTGGCGTACAGTTGCTCATTCTTCAACAATTCCAAGATCAATCGTAGATGCTCTTCATGGTCCTCCTTGGTCTTAGAGTATATCAGTATATCATCGATAAACACAATAACAAACTGATCGAGATAGGGTTTGCACACGCGATTCATGAGGTCCATGAATACTGCAGGTGCATTAGTCAACCCAAAAGGCATGACAAGAACTCGTAATGACCATAACGAGTACGGAATGCGGTTTTGGAGATGTCCTCGTCACGAACTCGGAGGTTGATGATAACCAGACCTCAAGTCGATCTTCGAATAATAGCTTGATCCCTGAAGCTGATCAAACAAGTCGTCGATACGAGGTAGAGGATATCGGTTCTTGACTGTGACTATGTTTAATTCTCTATAATCGATGCACATTCGGAAAGTGCCGTCCTTCTTCTTAACAAAGAGAACAGGGGCTCCCCAAGGTGATGAGCTAGGTCGGATAAAGCCCTTATCTAAAAGCTCCTGAAGTTTGTGATGACAACTCCTGTAATTCGTTTGGTGCTAATCGATAAGGTGCTCTAGCAATCGGGGCTGCACGGGAGTCAGTTCGATTTGAAATTCCACTTGGCGATGAGGTGTAGTCCAGGAAGATCCTCTGGAAACACCTCTGGAAAATCTCTTACCACGGGAATGTCTTCTATTTTCTTTTCCTCGACTGCTTGTCGGTGACGAGTGCCAGAATAGCCACACGCCCTTTTTGTAACACTTTTGTGCCTTCATGTAAGAGATAATACCCATTACTGCACCACTCCTATCGCCTTGGACTGTAAGAATTTCATCACCAACAGGGATTCGTATGATCTTCTCGTGACATATGACTTCTGCTTGCTTATTAAGAGCCAATCCATGCCTACCACAATGTCGAAACTTCCTAGTGTAACAGGCATAAGATCTATAGCGAAAGTATGACCAGCAAGTTCTATCTTACAATCTCTAAGAATGTGTGTTACATGGATTTGTTTACCGTCAGCCAATTCTACGGTATATTTGGATTCTAAGGCAGAAGGAATATCACTTAGAAGACTACAGAACTTTAAGGATATGAAACTCCTATCGGCTCCAGTATCAAATAGTATAGAAGCAAAACAACCATTCAGGGAAACGTACCAGTAACCACATTCTGGTCATCCCTTGCCTCGCCGGAACCGATCACGAATGCGCGACCCTTGGCATTGCCCCCGTTATTATCCCTGTTTCCATTCTTCAGCTGCGGGCAATCCTTCATGTAGTGCCCTCCTTACCACACTTATAGCAGCCTCTAGTCCTCCCCCTGTCGTTGTTGTTGGAGTTGTTGTTGCTGAGTCATTAGTTCACCCCGACAGTCTTTGGCTGCATGACCCATCTTTCCACATCTCTGACAACGGAGTCGATCACATGGGCCACGATGATGGAAGTTGCACCGGTTACACTTAGGACTCTTGCCCGCGTAGTTGCTCGATCCCTGGCCATAATGTTGTTGTTGTTGTTTTGGTTGTTGTTGGTGAACTGTCTTGATGAATCAAACTTTCTGATTGGTTGTTGCTGGGTGTTATTGGAGCTTGAAGACTTGCTGTGGTTAACCCCCATTTCCTTTTGTGATCTGATGAACCAGAAGCAGCGCACGTTTAGGCAAGGTGCCCTGTGCCACTGCCTGGTCGGTGAGTTTATGAGCCAGTCGGATGGCCTGCTGGATAGTGACAGGATCAGCAGCCATCACACTAGCCTGGATTGAGGAGCAGGCCATCAATGTACTTTCGATCCGTTTGTAGGCCGGAGTCACCATCTGAGGACATAATGCTGCCACTCGTGTGAACGAGTCGTGTACTCCTCAATGTCAGAACCAACCATCTTCAAATTCCAAATTCTGCCTCCAGTTTCTGGACCTCGTTTCGGGGCAGTACTCTTCTTTCATAAAATCTTGAAGTCTTCCCAAGGCATACTGTTAGCAGCATCAAGTCCTAAGGTTGGACTGTGAGTTCCACCATGTCAAAGCTGGTCCTTCCAAAGTGCCGGAAGCATACTTGACACGGTTTTTCTGCTGGACAGTTACACATTGCGAAGGCGGATTCCAGCTTCTCAATCCAACGAAGGAGGGTAACAACACCTTCGAGCCTTTGAAGGAATGAGGTTTGCAGTCCATGACATCTTGAAAGTGCAGACTGCTTGACCTGGAATGAGTGGATACGTATTAAGATTTAAGGATTGTTACGTAGAGTATCAAGGATTTGATCCAAAAGATCTATTTGATAGAGGTTTACCTCCTTAGTTTTGGTTCTGGTTGATATTGTTGTTTTGATTTTGGTTCCTGGTCTGTTCGAACGCCTCGAGCGCTTCAGCAACACCTCATTTATGATGGCATCGAGTTCAGCTTGTGTTAGATTAATGTTTTCTTGTCTACGTGGGCGTCCAATTCTTCGTCCAGACATGATTCTACGTATTCACAATACATGACAGTCACTATCGAATAATAACTATTGATAACAATAATCAGTTTCATACTAGTAGAAATGAAGAATTGTTTGCATACCGATAGTGAGATTTCATGAGAACCGAGACTTTATGTCTCCAAGTATAGAAACGAAAATTTGTACTAACTATGACTGTTATCACCTAATAGAGTTACCAGAATTCTCATGCACGACAAATTACAATTACGTGTGCACCCGTGATTCTAATTTGCTTTGCATGGTCATTCATGGTTCCTCCCATTCGTGATAACATACCTTGTCAAGTACCGAGTGCTATCTGTTAAGACTAGCGAAGATGATAGGGCATGTTGGAAGTAGAAACGAGTACGATAGAATTTGCTGTGGTGTTCAATCTTGGTAGTTTAAATCGGGAAAACGAAATCAAGGACAAGAATTATTCAACACGACAATGAGATGTTCAGAGTGTATTCGTTTGATTCGTGAATCAAAGCGAGTACGTTGACTAATCAAAGTATTTAGTCAACCACAACTTTGTTGAAAACATGCGTACCTATAAGCAGATACTCATCCCAAGGGTTCCCAGGTAAGGTAAACAGGTCCATCGGTTGATTTGGATATATGCGAATCCTTGCCTAGACAGAACACCCCGAGATACAGACATCTTACTCTTCCAGCATTGCATGTATTCAGTAGTGGGACACAGACTTTGACGAGACTTGAAAACCATCAATAACAATCGAGGTTTTGGAGTTTGAAATCACTTAATTAGGCACTCAACCCTCTCGTATGTTAAAGTAAAAGTTTTCAAGCATCCAGATTAAGTAAACTAGCTTAGAAATCTATGTGTGTGTAACTAATGCAATCCAGTTATAGTCTAAAATGCAATGCAAATGAGATGCATCCATTTTAGTTCGCTATAACTAATGCTCTGATACCAATCTGTCACACCCTCATTTTCCACGTACGGGGTTTTACCGTCAGGCTGTGACTAACCAGGATCTCAGATAAGCTCAGTTACACCAAACACAGTAATTACAAACATCACATTAGGTAATTAGATCTTTAAATCAATCAGGAGTGTTTCAATCTTGCGGAAGCGTTTCAAAAATAGAAATCAATAGTAAATTGTTTCAACATGCGTTTCAACCATAAAATCCATACGTTTAACCAAACAAATCAGTTGAGTAGTGATGTATGCCATGCATGCATCCTAGCTGAGTTCTTAACCTTGTGCGTTTCTGTGACCTGAGAAACATGCTAAAATGTGTCAACATAAAGTTGGTGAGTTCACAGGTTTAATCAACAAGAATGTGTTTGTAAGCTATCCATAGTTTGCGTTTCAATGGTTTAGTATATATTGCATATCGTTAGGTAGCTAGCCTCTGTTCTTGTTACTTAGCGTTCGAACCGAAGCTGACTGTTTACGTCCTATATGTTTTGTTGTATCCCGTCACGTCTCGCAAGACCGTGACAAATGTTTGGTCAATAAAGCACCCGTTTGACCTCCAATCAAGCTAGCGCGACTAGCCCGGGCGGGGTTTGTCAGACCCAGTAGTACTACTACTCAAAATTACCTCGCTAATCCCATTACTACGGTTCGATTGTGTGAGGACATGTTATGTGTTTGCACTAACGTAACAAGTGATATCAATAATACTGGCAACCATTCATAAAATATGTTTGCATGTTTCTCCCCAAAAAGGAAAGAAAGTAAAAGGGGCCGTGAAACTCACCTTGAATGCACAGCAGAGAAATGTTCGAGCAACGGTTAGGGTTTCGGTTAACCTGTGTTTCATTCCGTGTACATAAATTTAATAATTATTAATTTAAAAATATAACAATTGTTCGGTTTCGCGTTCGCGTTACGGTTCGGTTCGATGTCGGTTATCAACGATCTTCATTCACACGTAAGCACACTAGAATGCATAACACCACAACATACACATTTGCAAGACACGCGTATTTTTATGAAAATATATATATTACCAGGCTTTGTGTAAATAATAGGTGTTCGTCACATAATATATAGTTATTAGTTTCCCAAATATAGTTTTCCAAATCTAACCGTCTTATATATATATATATAACCCATATATTTTACATAATCTTTGACACTCAAATAATGTATTGCATTGTTCGCACCCTATATACATATGCTTAGTATTATATGCTTTTCTTATGTATGATATACACAACACAACATATGTATATACGCATGTTCTAATATATAAGTCACTATATATATATTATGCACACACCACATGAACTTTAACCCAACGTTACCCGAACCCACACATTGTACGACACTTACAATATATATTACTTACACATAATATATATAGATACACAGCACATAAAATATCCATACACAATATACTTACATACATACATTTGCCTATCAAACATACACTCAAATGCATGCGTTCCCATTATATATATTATACATACTATAATAAATCAATCACCATATATGCCATGTAACACAACCTAACTTTTATTATTATTATTATGAAGCATGCACCCATGTATTAATCTAATAACACACACATTGATTAATTTACTATATATTAAATTATAAAGAAACACCCACACATCGCATGCAGTGAATAACACACACACCTAAACAACAACATACTCAACCCCACACCATGCATTCTATATGCATGCATACCCACTGCAGACTACCCACATAACATATATGCAGAACATACATACATACATATACACATATGCAGAATTATGTTCACATCCCCCATGCTCACGGTTTGCAACAAATTAACACACTTCTTATATATATATCAACATACATACATACCAAGAACGTACACAAGGATATACGCATATCTACGACAGAAATTACCACATACCCACAACAGTAACATGCATCTACTCGAGAATCAAACACAAACTACTTCCTCTTGATTCTACCCGCTGCACACATACGTATACATACAACCGAATATATATATACATCGGCCATGAACCACACACACTGCAGCAGACGAAAAAGACACACACCCAACATACATACGTTATACATACATACGCAGAACATTATGCATACATACGTTCACGAACCCAACCATCGCAACCTATGAACCCAACGCAAACGTATACGCGGAAACCGTAACCCGAAACCATAACATACGAATAACGGAGATACGTATCGTATAAGGTTGTCGTCGGGCTGCGGTTGATGACAAGAAACTCGCTTGGGAACGACCACCGCGAGTGAAAGGTTGTCGCGAATAGGGAGACGTCGAGGGGGAGTAGTGGTGCGGTGGTCGGAGAAGCGTTGACCGTCTAAGGGCCCCGGTTGATGTTGGGATGACTGTTGAAGATGGAATGTTCTGAACAGAAGGTTGCAGCGATGAAGATAGGGCTGCAGGAGACCGTACCGCTGCTATTGGGAAGGTTGCAAGAGTCAAGGGAGAGGTGTTTAGAAGGGGCTGCCCGTGTCAGCTTCACAACCAAGTACAGGAGTCGTGGGGAAGAGCTTCGCCGGAAGGTGAACGGTGGAGTTCGAATGAGTTGCAGGTCACGAGCGGGAGAAGAAATCAAGTGTGTAGTTTTTATGCTTCTCAGGTGTAATTGAAGATTGTGAAGGATTGGATATGGTCAGATGATAGTTTATATAGATTAATTCAATTATTTTGCAGATTCTTTGGCCAAAACATGGAGGAGCAAAACAGGGAAGCAAGTGGAAGAAATCGAGGTGAATGGGGGGTGGGTTGGGTGCTTTTTGAATTTACCAATTGGTCCCCGTAGTTTGTATCAGTTGTCAACTGAAACATAGGTTTTGTTTCAATTTTTATAAAATTAACTTTTATTTACCGAAAATTACAAGATGTTACACAATATTTAGTTTAAAAAAGGTTTTGGAAAAAAGGGGTGAATTTTTTTTTAAAGAGAGGGAAGTTTTAAAATTAGGGGGGGTGGGGGTGGGAGGGAATGTTATATAAGTGGTTTAGCATAGTGTAAAATTGTACTACACTGTCCAACATAATAATGATGTAAATGTTTTTATATTGGAGTTAACGAGATACCACAATAAACACCTGGTAACAAAGTAATTTACCCTACTAGTTATACTTTTGTTTAACGTGCCTCTATAGTATAGGCTGGTCATAATACACAATGTATGTGTACACAATGAATAATTACAACATATGTACCTAGTTATGTAACATATGTTGTAATTATATAATGTTATATCAACATTTATTATTGTATTTTTTTAAATTGTTGTTTGTTTAAAAAAGAAAGAGATTTTTTTACTGAGATTATGACAAAAACTCTTCAATTTATAGTATTACAACCTAACCTCTGTATGTAACACGGGTTGTAAAAAATAAATATAAATATAAATTACCAATTATAATTAATAAGTCTAGAATATATAAACATATGAAGAAAAATTAAATAAATATGTATACATGTAAACGACATGAAAGAATTAAATACATAGAAAACATATAACGTTTACAAATCTTTAAAAGTTTTTTGTATATAAATTTTAACCAGATTCAGTCAACAATTTCATAAATTTAAGAAACCATCTTTTAGAATTTTTTCATGTATTATAGTGCCCTGTAATTAAAAATATAAAAAATAAAGACATATAGAAGATATGTTTTATAAGATAAAGATTAAAAAAACAAATACATCAATTAGTTGAACAATACATCATTTCTCAACCATAATAAACTTAATAGAGTAAGTTTCCACCGAATTGTTATACCATTTGTGCCTTCATAAATGAATCACACGAACCTTGATGCTGATACTGATAATGTCCTGTTGAGTAATATGACCTTAATAGTTTATCAATAACGTATAAACCCAGCATACATGAATAAAAAATGAACGAAGTGAAATTTTATGGTCGCAGGACAAAAAATGTCAGTATTAAGGTTTATCGTTAAAACTTTTTTTCTTCTTTTTTTTAAATCCAAGCATATGTAATATTGTAATATAATGCATAGGAAATAATCGAATATGATGATTGAGTATAAAAAGAAATAAGAAAAGTTTTTCATGCAAAACACTTGTACTCTTTGACAATAAGAGAGTCATTTCATAGAATTGTGGAAGAACATCAATAGAAAAAAATTATTGTACATATATAATAAAACACATTTTATAATGGTATATAATGCATACAGATATTATACGATATTGTTAAAATATAGAAGATTTTCAAAATATGAAATTATAACCTAAAATCTCGGATTGATTGTTATTATTTGAATTTAAAATTTGTAAATACATATGTTTCGTTTTAATATTCATATTATAGTTTTAAAATTTAAGTTATTACTATTTACTTAGTTATTTTTAATAAACTCTCGAATTGAATTGAAGATTAAATTAAAATCTTAACTTTTAAATTTCCATTTCAAACATTAAATTTGTATATTTTAGTTTAGGATATTGATTAATTAGACATTAAATAATGTTTAATAGAATTCATGAGATTACTTTTCAAAACCATATTGTTAATAAAATGCCACGTAGTAATCGTATGCTATGAATGTGCCATGTGGCGACACAATACTTAGAATCTCGCCACGTGACTTAACCCTTCTTCTGTTATATATTGAGATTTCTTTAGAAAAAATAATCAAGCATAAAAAGTTATTTACTTTTGAAAAAAACTTAATGAAACTAAATTTAACCTATTATTGGTTTGTGTTCATTTTCTTTTCAACCATGTTTCACAAGTTTTTTATTCACAATCTTGCTCTTAATTAGGATTTGTATGTCTGTTTTGAATTCCGAGTGTGCACACATTTTCCCATATTAGAATTCTAAGATAATCTTGCTCCAAATTTAGAATACAAAAGAATAAAATAACGTAGCATAAGCAACTTAATAAGCATAAACCATGAACGTTGTCGTAAGAAATAAGAATCCAACGCAAACCAAACGCGAAATGAAAACCCAAATCATATACACCTTCAACCAATGGGCGTCACCGGGGGGGTAATCTTAATGTGCCTACAATTATTTTCATATTTCATCGCTTCTAATAATGAGAATACGAAATATAGTGGGAGTGAGAAAAATTTATATGATTGTGATAAAGCATCTAATAGGGTATGCAAAAGTATCCTAAAAAGTCTGAAATTCTAACCAGAGTTACATAAAAATTTATATGAAAATGAAATGTTAAATCTTGTTATTAGGATAACTTATTAGGGTTAGGATCATTACAGAACCACTTTTTATTTTCAGAACTACAGAACCATTGATTTATATAAATGTATATTAAGTCTGGTAATACTTGACCTTTTTACATATTGTTATATCAGACATGAACAATAAACTATAAAAAAACAACTAAAAATCACCAGGTTTAACTTACATCTATGTAAACCAATGGTTTATAATTTACATTTATGTTTAGTCAATGGTTCTTTGGTTCTGAAAATAAAAAATGGTTCTGTAATGATCCTGATTCCTAACTTATTACTTTAACTAATAGTTCATAACATGTTACGTCGTCATTATAAGTTAGAGTTACAATAGTAAAACTATTGGTCCACAGGTACACTAAATTTTTATAAATAAAATAGGGAGAGTTACATATCTCCCCTATGAACTTCATCAATTACATATATTCCTAACTTATAATTTTAATTACATACATTCTCTTGTAAAACTTAGTTAATTACATATATAACCAATTAAAGTTTAATTACAAAGATATCATTCTAAAACTTAGTTAATTATATATATACCTAATAAAAGTTGGACCTAAATTAAAAGTTTAATTACATATATCTCATTCTAAAACTTAGTTAATTACATATATACCTAAACCTAAAGTTTAATTACGTATATCCGCTTTTATTAAACTTAATATTACATATTTACTCATTTGATTATGTTTATTAGAAAAACCTATATAATTGATATTTTACTCTTATTTTTAAAACTATAAAATTATATTTTCCTTTTCATAGCTTTTCGAGTTTTGATTGTTTACTAATATTCTATACTAACGTTTTTATGTTCTTTTTGATTTTTTCTAATATATCCCATGGCTTCTTCGAGCACCAACACCAATCCCGCAAGTAATGGTTCGTGCTATTTAGTGTTTTATAAAGGTTCATGTTTGTTCTTTTCAGTTGTTGGCATATTGGATGTTATATGTTGTTTACACTTTCTACTTTGATGTCTAGACTTTTTCCGAATAGAATGTTATATGTTGTTTACACTTTTCTACTTTGATGTCTAGACTTTTTCCGAATAGAATGGTATATGTTGTTTCATAAGATATGGTAAATCGAGAAGATTTAATGCATGGTTTAAGTTGTGTATATTTATCAAAGTGTTGTTTTTTGGTGTTAATTATTATTGGATTCAATGTATGTTTCATGTTGTTTTCAGAGATGCATTTTATAGAAGACCTGTGCATGGTAAGATTTTATTTTAGCAATGTGTTGATTGTATTTTTGTAATGATGTTGATAGTATTTTGTATCTTTTATCTGTCAGGTTTTCAACAAGGTACCAACGTAGGCGTTGAAAGGATCTCTCCTAGAACATAAAAAAAAAAAAGTATTATAGACCGATGTTGAAGCTTCTGTTAAGCCTGAGGTTGGGATGATTTTTAGGTCATTAGATGAGGCGTTTGACTTTTATGTAAGATACGCTAAGAAAGCTAGTTTTACGGTTCGTAAGAATACTCAATCCTCAAAATGTGGTGTTATTATGCTTAAATCTTTTGTATGTTCTAAAGAAGGGCAAAAGAATTTACCAAAAGTAGACACCTTATGTTAAGAGGCAGATATAAAAGGTAAAGAAATCTTATGAGGAATAGGCCATCTATTCGAACTGGATGTCAAGAAGACATACGACGTTAAACGGTTAAAGGTGAGATGACAACATATACGGATGTATAAATTTTTGGAGATCATAATTATCCTTTGTTGGTGCTCAAGATTACCATATTTTAATGCTTAGAAAGCTCACATATGATCAAGAACAACTTATATATAGTTTTTCTAAGTTGAATATAGGTCCTATAAAGGCATTTATCTATTATAATAAAAGAAAGTTTAGAAAAAACACTTGGCACAATTCAAAACTATCTAATTTTAATTTTCCTGCTTCTCTCTCCTATTAAATAACTATATTAAATACTATAAATTATTTAATTACTTTTGAGAATAAGAATTGTTTTTTTAATAAATTAAGAAAGAATTCGTTTATAAATTAACTTCTAAAAACAATGATATCATTATTTTATTAATTATATTTTTTACTCATATGCAATTTCATCTTAACGTTTTATAATTAATAAATTTTTATTATTAATTATTTAATATTTTATTTAGTCAACCCGTGTAATACACGGGTATACTACCTAATTTAATATAATAAAAAACACTTGTTGTGGTTTGAAAGGTTGGGTTATTCGGTTGACTGTAAGAAATTTAAGAGGTAATAAATTTGTTTATCAGGAATATGATACTAAGATGGTTGTTCTTCATTTCATGGGTAAGTAGAGTACTTTGTGATTTTGATGCGAGTATTTTACTAGTGAGAAGGGTGAGCTCTGTGGGCTATTTTGGGTTGATGCAGACATGAAAATTATAATATCTTTGGTGATGTCATGTCATTTGATGCTACATTCCGTTCAAACAAGTGAGTATTAGATTATTAATATGATTAGCCTTTAAAAAATTCATGTACAAATGATATATTATTGTTTTCGATTATTAGGTATGATATGGTTTTTGTTCCGTTTACTAGTATTAACAACCACCATCGAAATGTTACATTCGGGCCGCACTTTTGTCGTCAGACCCTGCTATTCTTACAAGTGGTTGCTTCGATCATTCAAGGAAGCATTGGCAAGAAACCCCGTGTTGTGGTAACGAACCGGACCCTGCGATGAAAAAAGCTATAGAAGAGGTTTTCAAAACCATTAGACATAGGTTGTGTATTTGACACATAACCAAGAAAGTTACTGAGAGGTATGATTTTTTTTTTTTTAAAAATTTTAATGTGTTGATATCAGCATACGTGTTGATAATCTTTTTTTCGTATGTACTAAATGATATAGGTATAATTAGGTATTGATGTTATTAGAAACTTGATACTATAATATGAATAAGCCATATGTTATAAACATTCAATGCATGTTTGATAGTTTGGAATATATGTTAAAATATATAGGTGCAATTGTAAAATATATACCATATTTCCTAACCAAACTAACCTTAGTCTGCTTTTTATGTTATTTAGGTTGAAAAAAATCTAAAGAAAAAAAAATTAAACGTTGTATTTGTGATATAGTAGTAACTATATTGAGCCAAATGAATATGAATCTAAATGGACGGAGGTTATGTCAGAATATAATTTGGCTGCCAATGATTATTGAATGATATGTATGCTTTGAGACACAACTGGATTCCAGCTTACTATGGTCATGAGCATATGTCGGGTCTAATGCGAATAACGTCGTGTATATAAAGAAAGAAACATTATTTTGGTCAAGTGTCTAATAGCAATATTACGCTGATTGAGTTTCTTAGCAAATTCGAAACTGTCATGGAGTCACAAAGATACACACCAAAGGAATGATCATCATATAAGGGAGACAAACCCCAATTGGGTTTTCAATTATGAAGTGGAGAGAGAAGCCAATGAAATATATACGAGAAATATATTTAATGATGGTTCAAGATGAGTAGTGTAGTTGCATAGCATTGTGTAGTGAAGTGATGATTTTATTAAGTTTGAGGGATCATGCATGTTTAGGTATGTGTTGTTAAAATTTGGTACTGGGCTTACGTGATGTGCTGATTATATAATTTTAGACTATTGTGTCCTCCATGGTATCTTCAATCGTATTTGGATGCATGTTTTCAGCCTTTTGCCATCGGGTGTGACTGCATAACCAGGTAGTTTGAGAAAATTTCTTGCTGGAGTAAAGAGTGGAGATTAACACTTTAGATATGAAATCAACATATGAAATATATAAACATAGTAAAGTAGGAAAGGATATGTGGTACCATGATTTTCGATCTGCATTGATACTTTGAGTCAAAGTCTATCTCAATTTCCATGTTATCAATCCCTTCTACCTTTAGTTTTTTTAAATTGAAACATATTACATAATAGTAATCCCATACGGTGATGTGTAAGTGTGATATGCTGATTATATTACGCTCCCTGTACACCATATGTGTATATAAGTGTGATAGTAATCCCAGTCGTGTGAAGCGTCACGCTCAGGTATTGCGAATTGTTGATCCCAGTCCATCTCATCATGAGGAAAAGGAAGTCAAGGCCAGTTAGGTCCTCTATCAGGTATCGTCAGGCGTGTGACATGACCAGGATCTCAGATAAGCATCAGTTACACCAAATGACTCGATAACTATAAAAAATATAAGTTACTTGGTATGATGAAATAAACCAAACATGTTTAAGTATTGCGGAAGCGAAATTAGGAAACATTTAAACAACTGTTAAAACTGTGCAAACACGCGCCCACACCAATTTAAGTAATGTAAACGTAGGGGTGTTCAAAAATATCCGAATCCGAAATATCCGAAAATCCAAAATTCGGATATCCGAAATTTCGGATATCTGAAATTCGGATATCCGAACTTCGGATATCCGAAATTTTGGATTCGGATAGTGATTTTTAGAATTTTCGGATATTTCGGATATCCGAAATATCCGAAATATCAAATTTTTTATAAAATTTAAAAATATAAATATTAATTATATATTTCGGATATTTTTAGATATTTAGTACATTTTAATAAAAATACTTCAAATATCCAATAAAAACTTAATAAAAATTATTACATTTTATAAAATTTATTAATAATAATAAAAATTTCTTTGAATTCGGATATATCCGAATCCGAATCCGAAATTTCGGATACCCGAAATTCGGATAAATTTCGGATATCCGAAATTTCGGATTCGGATTCGGATAGTGAAATTCACTATCTGAAAATGAACACCCCTATGTAAACGTAATTAAACCATAAAATCAGTTTAAAAGCGAATGAAGATGATATGCAATGAATGTGGTGCTCCTAGCGTGCGACATCAATGACCTGAGAGAAAACATGCTAAGATTTTCACAGTTTATCAGAAACAATAATTAATAGTAATAAAATTTCAGATTTAGTAATCAAGGCATATATGTAGGTAGGTAGCCTATAACAAGTCACTATGTGTATGAAGTTGCATTCGAGCTTACAGTAATAATAATAATAATGTATGCCCCGACTATAGAAATCAGACCATAACACTGTAAAACTGGCTAACCATTCACCCATTTGACCTCCATCAAGCTAGTGCGACTAGCCCGAGCAGGGTTTGTCAAACCCAATAGATCTACTAACAATCATCTCGCTAATAACATATTAACAGTCCGAAGAGGCGTAGTATAACTTAATAGTATTCAAGTATATGCAATACTACGAAATCTAAGGTACCGTATTGTTATTGAAAAAACCAAATGTTTTCTCTCCCCTAAAAGAGTGAATAATATGAAAGTGGGGCTGTAAACTCACATTGATTACACAGCAACGAATAACAAAACACAGTGATTTAGAGTTTCTGATTAACATGGTTTCATTAAATACTATATAATATCAAGTACTAATAATGTGGTCGTACGGTTCCACGTTCCAAGACTCGGTTACGGTGTCGGTTATCGTTTTTTTTCATTTTCAAACAAGCATAAGAACATACCAATTCAACTTAAACGTATAAACCCAATTATTATTGCTTATGCCAGATCACGTATAAAAGCACTATTTACACATTTTAGTTGTATGACTTTTATTAATGAAACCCTATGTTTCCAAAAACGTGTAACCCACACAACACCAACACGCAACGACCTAAACACACCACTTACATATACTGAATAAACATATATATCGCTCACACACATATGATATATGCGACACAACACATAATATAATATGTACTACATAACACATAATTATATATATATTATATGTATATATGTATATATATGTATATATATTGTATATATATATAGTATGTACATATATATTATATATACACACACACTTCATATATATATATATATATACACACACACATATATATATAGTATATATATATATTTACGAACAATACCAACCCACAACATTAACACATGCATAGTACACGTTCAATACATACATATTATTAGTCAGAAGAACACACACAAACACATGCATATTACACACTAAACACCACCTTGCTCATCCATGCAATACATGCATATTGACTTTTATACATACATATTAATAAGTCACCTAAATAAACCCTCCTCCCTTAACCTGAATACTAAAACATAACATAACTCTACACGCACTCCAAGGCCACCATATGCCTTAACACCCATGGTCATATGACAACCTCTCAAAGCCACCATTGAACATGCCCAAGATCACAGTCATAGGTCACACACACACAACACACACTATCGCTAAAAGTAAGCTGATCGTGGGAAAGAGGTGTCTCCAAAGGGTGATGGAAAGACTGCCGTCGCAAGGGAGTGTCGGCTGGGGTTGCCGCCGGTGGTGCTAAGGTTCGAGGGGTGTTGTTGTTGCAAGAGGGGATCGCGATTGAGGGAAGAGGATCACTATTGCAAGCTGTTGCAGCTTCTACGGAGAGATTTCAAGAGGTGAATGGTGGTTGCTTTGCATTAGGTTTAGCATGTGATGGTGGGGGTAGGGGTTTAAAAAACAAGAGGGGAGGAGGAGAGGTGGGGCGGTTAGGGTTGGGGTTTTTATAGAGTTTGAATTTTTAATTTACTTGTGTAGTTTAATTTTTAAATTTACTTATGTAGCTAAATTTATTTTCAAAATTAAGTTAGTGGGATCAAGTTAATAATTTCAAATCAATTTATGTTTGGTTAGTAATTATAATAATAATAATAATTATTTAATAGTAATAACTGATTAGTCATAACGCAACGAGGAGAGGTTAGTTCAAGAAAACAAGATTAACCTGAAAAACTCGGTTGTCATAATAAAGTGTCAATGAATATGTGGCATACTAGTTTGTTATAAAAATAATATTCACCAATGATACCATTCATCTTTACAAGCCACAAAGATTGTTGCTTCTGTGTTGTTTTAATTGTTGTTCTTCACTTGGTCATTGAAACCTCTAATCTTGGCGTATGGAGATTGGAAAACATTTGGTAGCTTAACAACTCATGCGTCTCTCTTCTTTCATGTTGTTCCTCACTTTTCATAACCATTGAAGGAGTTGGTGTTTTGAACCTAGATGATGATGTTCCTTCTATCATTGTGACATTCTCCTTTCCTACTGATCCCCTATTTCTATAATGCCGATAAGTCCATCTTGATGAGCATGTTCACTTTCTCTAGAAGCATCAGCTGGAAAGATGTTGTCATGGTGTTGATCCATTATTGTGAGTAGTGATAGCAATTGAAATGATGGTTTATTAGTATTAAACAACTGATAATAAGGGGATATAGAACTCACCTGGTCACAGTAAGTAGCTTCTCGTCTAAGCTTTCTAAACTAGGATATGGTACACGACCTGTATGTAAGTTAACACTCGAATGAGTCATTTTCTACCTAGTTTTAGCAGTAGTTTCGAACGCAGTTTCACTGATAGTTTCGCTGCTTATTTCGCATGGCAGTTTCGCTACCAGTTTCCCATGGCTGTTTCGCTGCTACTTATGCATGACAGTTTTGCCCAACCTTCTTTGGAATTTCCTAATTCGCTAAACCTACAGATGTACCTATGCACTTGCGAAACTACCTGCGAAATTATAGTTTCAGGAAGGAGATTACCTTAGTTTCGTAGGATAAACCCATAGTTTCGTAGGATGCACAGACAGTTTCGCAGAACTTATAAAAATGACAAACCACCCGTTGTTAACCCAAATCTCAACTTTTTACGTCCAAATCCTTAGTTTTTATCCATGAAACTATATCTAAGCTTTTTACATGATTTCATACGTAAAATATGACCTTTACGTGATTCTTTGCAACTTTTCAAACCCAAAACCCTAGAATCCGGTTTGACCTACAGAGGTGTTTAGAGGCTGATTCTTACCTGGATTTCTTGCTTCTTTCTTTTGGTTTGATGCCCTAACACTCAGATCTTCAATCTCTTAACCAATAGAGCTCCAAATCTTGAGTTTTCTTTATTTTCTCTCTCTACTCTTTCTCTAGAAGTTGATGGCTAGAGTTGCAAATAAAGATGATAATGGCTGGTTTAGATGGTTTAAGTGGCAGATTTTAGGCCTTTACCCACTTAATCCTCTTTGTCCATAAGACTAATTTCTCCATGACTCGTTTCCTTCCTTTATTTTTATTAAACATCCTTAACTAAGCCTATTATTATTAAATGGATTGTTTTGACTTTTTGGGGCATTACATGTATTTTTTTTCCATTTACTATTATTAAAAACCACCATCGAAATGTTACATTCGGGCTGCACTTTTGTCGTCTGACCCCGCTGATTCTTACAAGTGGTTGCTTCGATAATTCACGGAAGCATTTGGCAAGAAACCCCGTGTTGTGGTAACGAACCCAGAACCTACGATGAAGAAAGCTATAAAAGAGGATTTAAAATCCATTAGACATAGGTTATGTATTTTCATATAACGAAGAAAGTTATTAAGAAGGTATGATTTTTTTTTATTTTAAAATTTTTAATGTGCTGATATCAACATATGTGATATCAGCATATGTGTTGATGCTCTTTTTTTGTATGCAATTAAATGATAGGTATAATTATGTATTGATGTTATTAGAAACTTGATAAGGTAATGGAATAAGCCATTATGTTAATAACATTCAATGCATGTTTGATAGTTTGGAATATATGTTAAAATGAATAAGCCATTATATTAATAAAGATTCGATGCATGTTTAATAGTTTGGAATATATGTTAAAATGTATAGGTTCAATTGAAAAATATAATACCATATTCCTAATCAAACTAACCTTAGTCTGCTTTTTTTACGTTATTTAGGTTGGAAAAAACTAAAGAAATCAAAATATTAATGTTGTATTTGTGATATAGTATGTAACTATATTGGACCAGATGAATATGAATCTAAATGGACAGAGGTTATGTCAAAATATAGTTTGGCTGCCAATGATTGGTTAAATGATATGTATGTATTGAGACACGACTGGATTCCAGCTTACTATCGTCGTGAGCATATGTTGGGTCTAATGCGAATAACGTCATGTATAGAAAGAAGGAATCATCATTTGGTCAAGTTTCTAATAGCATTATTACGTTGGTTGAGTTTCTTAGCAAATTTAAAACTGTCATGGAGTCACAAAGATTTACACACCAAAGGAATGATCATCATACAAGGGAGACAATCCCCGATTGGGTTTCCGATTATGAATTAGAGAAAGAAGCCAATGAAATATATACGAGAAATATATTTAATGATGTTCAAGATGAGATATAGTGTGTTGTTAATAATGCATGTCTATTAGTGTTACTGAAGCTGGTGATTTTATTAAGTTAAAATTAAAGAGCTAGATTAGGAGGGATCATTCATGTTTGAGGTATGTGTTGTTAAAATTTAGTGGGCTATGTGAGTGCTGATTATATTAATCTTTAGATTATTATGTCCTCCATGGCATCTTCAATCGTATTTGGATGCATGTTTTTATCCTTTTTGCCATGTGTGACTACATAACCAAGTAGTTGCAGAAAATGTCTTGCTGCAGTAAAGAGTGCAGATTAACACTTTAGATTTGAAATCAACATATGAAATATTAAATATAGTACAGTAAGAAGGGATATATGGTACCATGATTTTCGATCTGCGTTGATACTTTGAGTCAAAGTCTATATCAATTGCCATGTTATCAATCCCTTCTACTTTTAGTTTTTTTTAAATTGAAACATATTACATAATAGTGATTTGAATGCAAAAATGGTTTAAAAACAAAATCTATACCAAGCAAGCTATCCACTCCCTCCTCGATCATAACACTGTCCATGTTTGCGTAAAAAGTTGTAGTCTTATGAGCATCCTCTACTGAACTATCAAAGTCCTTATCACCCCATCATAACAAGTTTGTGTTATTAAAATATTCAAGTTCTGATAACAAATTTTATGTTATTGTTATTTAAAAATACACATCTTACCAATATTTCACAAGAACGAAAAATCTGGACGGTCATTCTTTATTCATGTGTTTCTTATCATCATTCAAGATCAATCCCCAACTTTTTGACATGCTCACATGAATACATCTACCTGGGTAAAGCTCTTCAAATGACACCCTTTGTACAAGAGCAGCCCCTCTTTTGGTTTAGAATGGAAAGTTCCTATACATGATAAAAGTGTTAATGGATATGTGGCATACTAATTTGTTATAAAAATAATAATCACCAATGATACCATTCATCTTTACAAGCCACAAAGATTATCGCTTCTATGTTGTTTTAATTGTTTTTTTCTTCATTTGGTCATTGAAACTCTAATCTTATCGTATGGAGATAGGAGAACATCAGGCAGCTTAACAACTCATGCACGTCTCTTCTTTTCATGTTGTTCCTCACTTTTCATAACCATTGAAGTAGTTGGTGTTTTGAACCTAGGTGATGATGTTCCATCTTTCACTATGACATTCTCCTTTCCTGCTGATCCCCTATTTCTATAATGCTGTTAAGTCCATCTTGATGAGCATGTTCACTTTCTCTAGAAGCTTCAGCCGGAAAGATGTTGTCGTGGTGTTGATCCATCGGTGTGAGTAGTGATGGCAATTGAAATGACGGTTTATTAGTGTTAAACAACTGATAATAAAGGGATCTAGAACTCACCTGGTTACAGGAAGTTGCTTCTCGTCTAAGCTTTTTAAACTAGGCTAGTGGTACACGGCCTGCATATAAGTTAACACTCGAATGGGTCATTTCTACCTAGTTTCGTCAGTAGTTTCGCACGCAGATTCACTAACATTTTCGCTGCCAGTTTTGCGCGGCAGTTTCGCACGGTAGTTTTCACTGCCAGTTTCGCACGACAGTTTCGTTGCTAGTTTCGTATGGTAGTTTCGCCCAACTTTCGTTGAATTTTCTAGATTTGCTAATCTACAGATCTACCTATGCAATTACGAAAGTACCTGTGAAACTGTAGTTTCGCAGGAAGGAGATTGTCTTAGTTTCATAGGATGAACCCACAGTTTCGCAGAATGCAGAGACAGTTTCGTAAAACGTATAAAATGACGAACCACTTGTTTTTTAACCAAAAATCTCAACTTTTTTTATGTCCAAATCCTTTGGTTTTAATCCATAAAACTATATCTTAACTTTTTACATGATTTCATACGTCAAAATATAACCTTTATGTGATTCTTTGCGACTTTTTAAAACCAACAAACCCTAGAATCCGGTTTTGACCTACAGAGGCATTTAGAGGCTGATTCTCACCTGGATTTCTTGCTCCTTTTTTTATGATTTGATGCCCTAACACTCAGATCTTCAATCTTTTAACTAATGGAGCTCCAAATCTTGATTTTCTTTTTACTTTCTCTCTTTACCTCTCTAGAAGTTGGTGGCTAGAGTTGCAAATGAAGAAGATGATGGCTTGTTTAGGTGGTTTATGTGGCAGATTTTGGGCCTTTAACCACTTAAATCCTCTTTGCCCATAAGACTAATTTTTCCCATGATTCATTTCCTTCCTTTATTTTTATTAAACACCTTAACTAAGCCCATTATATAAATGACTTGTTTTGACTTTCAGGGCGTTACATATGGTTTTTTTCCGTTTACTAGTATTAACAACCACCATCAAAATGTTACATTCGGGCCGCAATTTTGTCGTCAGACCCGCTGATTCTTACAAGTGGTTGCTTCGATCATTCAGGAAGCAGTTGGTAAGGACCCCGTGGTTGTGGTAACAAACCCGGACCCTGCGATGAAAAAGCTATAGAAGAGGTTTTCAAAACCATTAACATAGGTTGTGTAATTTTCACATAACGAAGAAAGTTATTGAGAGGTATGATTTTTTTTATTTAAATTTGTAATGTGTTGATATCAGCATATGTGTTGATGATCTTTTTTTGTATGTAATTAAATGATATATGTATATTATGTATTGATGTTATTAGAAACTTGATAATGTAATATGAATAAGCCATTATGTTAATAAACATTCAATGCATGTTTGATAGTTTGGAATATATGTTAAAATGAATAAGCCATTATGTTTACTAACATTCAATGCATGTTTGATAGTTTGGATATATGTTAAAAGGTATAGGTTCAATTGTAAATATAATACCATATTCCTAACCAAACTAACCTTAGTCTGCCTTTATGTTTTTAGGTTGAAAAAAATTTAAGAAAACCCAAAGATTTAAATGTTGTATTTGTGATATAGTATGTAACTATACTGAGCCAGATGAATATGAATCTAAATGGACGGAGGTTTGTTCGAATATAATTTGGCTGCCAATGATTGGTTGAATGATATGTATACTTTGAGACACGACTGGGGTTCCAGCTTACTATCGTCAGGAGCATATGTCGGGTCTAATACCAATAACCTCATGTATAGAAAGATAGAATCATCATTTTGGTCAAGTTTCTAATAGCAATATTACATTGGTGAGTTTCTTTTAGCAAATTTCAAAACTGTCATGGAATCACAAGATTTACACACCACAGGAATGATCATCATACAAGGGAGACAATCCCCGATTGGTTTTCCGATTATGAATTGGAGAGAGAAATCAATGAAATATATATGAGAAAATATTTAATGATGTTCAAGATAACAAACAAACAAACAACAACCCCAGTATATCCCACTCAAGAGCAGGGTCTGGGGAGGGTAGGTGTAGCGAGTCTTTCCTTTATCTTGTTAGGTAGAGAGACCGCTTCCAAGAGACCCCCGACTTTAATGATGATCAAGATGAGATATATTATGTTGTTAATAAATGCATGTCTATTAGTGTTACTGAAGCTGGTGATTTTATTAAGTTTAAAATTAAAGAGCTAGATTAGGAGGGATCATGCATGTTTGAGGTATATGTTGTTAAAATTTGGGTGGGCTTACGTGATGCACTGATTATATTAATCTTTAGACTATGTGTCCTCTATGGCATCTTCAATCGTATTTGGATGCATGTTTTCAGCCTTTTTGCCATCGGGTGTAACTGCATAACCAAGTATTGTAGAACATGTCTTGCCACAGTAAAGAGTGGAGATTAACACTTTAGATATGAAATCAACATATGAAATATATAAATATAGTACAGTAGGAAGGGATATATGGTACCATGATCTTTGATCTGCGTTGATACTTTGAGTCAAAGTCTATCTCAATTGCCATGTTATCAATCCCTTCTACTTTTAGTTTTTTAAAATTGAAACATATTTACATAATAGCGATATGAATGCAAAATTGCTATAAAAACAAAATCTATGCCAAGCAAGCTATCCACTCCCGCCTCAATCATAACACTGTCCATGTTTATGTAAAAAGTTGTAGTTCTATGAGCATCCTCTACTGAACTATCAAAGTCCTTATCATCCCGTCATAACATGTTTTGTAAATTAAATATTCATATGTTGATAACAAATTTTATGTTATGTTATTTAATAAATACACATCTTGCCAATATTTCACAAGAACAAAAAAATCTGGCTGGGTCATTCTTATTCATGTGCTTCTCGTCATCATTCAAGATCAATCCCCACTTTTCAACATGCTCATATGAATACATATACCTGGGTAAAGCACTTCAAATGACACCATGGTACAGAGTAGCCCCTCTTTTGGTTTAGAATGCAAAGTTCCTATACATGATAAAGTGTTAATGGATATGTGCATACTAATTTGTTATAAAAATAATAATCAACCAATGATACCATTCATTTTTACAAGCCACAAAGATTGTCTCTTTTATGTTGTTTTTAATTGTTGTTATTCACTTGGTCTTGAAACTCTATGGAGATCGGAAAACATCCGGTAGCTTAACAAATCATGCATGTCTCTTCTTTTCATGCTGTTCCTCACTTTTTATAACCATTGAAGTAGTTGGTGTTTTGAACCTAGATGATGATTTCCTTCTTTCATTGTGACATTCTCCTTTCCTACTGATCCCCCATTTCTATAATGCTGTTAAGTCCATCTTGATGAGCATGTTCACTTTCTCTAGAAGCTTCAGCCGGGAAGATGTCATGGTGCGGATCCATCAGTGTGAGTAGTGATAGCAATTGAAATGATGGTTTATTGGTATCAAACAACTGATAATTCTTTTTTTTGTGATGTTGTTTCGAACTGTTTAGTATTAGAAACATAGAGGTTCAAGTTCTGTCCACATAGAACAACCACCAATGAATGGCGTTAATGTATCAGGGCCAGTGTGTACATCCATGTCGTGCTGGTCGGTCTCTTGTGCTGATTTCTCACTACTTCCTGATATTTAATCAACCTTAATTCCCACTAAGCTTCGGAAGATTTTATCCCATCACGTCCAGGGTGTTTCCCCATTGCTTGACTGATTATACCGTCAACTTCTGCTACAAATTGGTCAAGTTACAACACTTTCTGATGTATCAATACATTCTACTCCTATAAAATCAATTATGTTATTTATTTATGTGCATTATAATTAAATATTGATTAGGTTATAAACTATACCTCCTCATCGGCTGGATATGATGTTTTTCAAACCAATTCCGTCAATCCTAATCTGGCAACCCTTTAATTGAATCTGTGATGTTATCTGGTTTTTCAACTAGTCATTTCTAGCCTTTTGTATTATCAACACATCCTTCAACATTATTAGTATCAACATTCATCTTATCACCTTCGTCATCTACTACTATCACATTCCCTCCCATAACATCATCAGCTGTATTATCTATACAAACTTTATGTTCGGTGTTCTTGCATTCTGTTTTTTATGGTCCCTTGCAACTCCTTTTAATGGCTTCCATGTATCCATCGGAATTACTTGAATTTGATATGGTGTCATCCTCAAGTTCTAAAAGAGCCAATGAATCATAGTGTTGAATTGTCGGAGTTGTCATCATTTTGTCTTTACCTTTCTCGTGTGGACAAACTAACTGTAATAGTAACATATGCATATTAGTAATTGGTTAAATGTGTTATAAATCATTGTTATGCTTACACCTACCGCTAGAAACCCAAAGAGGCCCATTGAAACAAGGGCGAAGCTTTATGGGGGCCGGGGGGCCCCCGCCCCCTCTCTTTTTTTCGTCCGTAGTGTAAATTTTCGGTTCGATGGTGTAAATTTTTGGTCCGTAGTGGAATTTTTTAATAAAATAGATTCCGCCCCCCCTAAAATAGTTTACTTTCGCCCCCGCCCCCCTATGCTTTGGTTCAAACTCCGCCACTGCATTGAAATGCTCCTTTCCATTCCATTGCTTTTAGTGTTATTCAATAATGTAATCATATAGCCACACCGATCCATATTGTTGATATCAGCTTTGCTTGTTAGGAACTTAAAAATTTTCATGTTAACGTGTGATCCTTTTGTATTTTTATCCTTACTTGTTGAATAGAACCAAGAAATTTAGCTTAAACATCCTCCATGTTCATTCGGTGAATTTTTCATCAGGTTCACTAGGTGTTTTGACTTTGGCAAGGGTGAATTTTCCCTAAATGCATCCTAATTCAGAAATAAAAGGATCCGTGATGTTGTGTCTTTAAACATGTCGTACATGTATATCTCCCATTGGAATTCCAAGTACATCCCTAACAAACCCCCTAGTAATTGAGATGTTTGTAGTTCCAAGGTTTAGAGTGGGGTCGTAGGGTAATAGTTGCGTAAACGCCAATACCCTAAATATGTTAGCACAATCTACATCTGTATACCAAGCACACAGGCAGAACCATGTCATTAAGTGTATGTCTTTTGTTATTCTGTTAACCCTTACAGCACTTCATATAAATGAGATAGATTGTTTTGGATTCTTATATGTTTGATTTGATATAGGCCTGAACAGTAGATTGTGAACATCAGAATCATTATCTTCTTCATCATCAATTATGTTACTAATTTTCTTACACTTGTTTGCACTGTTGAGGGATGGATTTGCATATAAAAGCACATATGTTATTTTATGTATTGATAATATATGTGTGTTCTAATTATATGTTATAAAGGGTCTTATTTCTCATGTACTGATAGCATATGAAACTTTTCTTACCTTTCTAAATGGATTTCCAAAATCGTCATTTAACCATCCTTTATCGAGCAACTTGAGAGCTTTCTTGTCTTTATATCCATTTAATTTCTAAATGTCGTATTTATCATGCGTTATTATGACCAGAGACGCTTGATGAATCTTTTCTGTTCTTCGATTTTTGTATGGAAAGAAATAAATAAAATGATATTTTTAGGTATTCACTTAATTTTGTTAGGTATAGGTGCTTTTCTTTTAGTATTCAGGCTTTTTATTTTAGGGGATATATGATATTTTGTGTCACACCCTCAATTTCCATAAACGGGGTTTTACCGTCAGGCGTGTGACATAACCAGGATCTCAGATAAGCATCAGTTACACCAAACGACTCGACAATTACAAATCATATAAGTTGCTTAGTAATAATGAAATAAACCACTGTATTTAAGTATTGCGGAAGCGAAAACATGAAAACATTTAACAATTGTTTTGAAACATGCAAACACGTGCCCAATTCAATTTATGTAAAGTACATGAAATTAAATCTTCAAAATAGTTTGGGATGAATGCGGAATGACATGCAGTGGATGCTGTGCTCCTAACGTGCCATTTCAATGTCCTGAGAGAAAACATGCAAAAGTCAGTACAAGACTGGCGAGTTCACAGGTTTATCAGTAAACAGCAAGTATCAGTAATGTAATTCCCGGATTTAGTAATCAAAGCATATATGGGTAGCTAGCCCATAGCAATCACTATGTGTATAAAGTCACGACCGAGCTGACATGTAATCAATAATATTAATGTAGGCCCGACTGTGGTTTCCCCACCACAACACTGTAAAACAGGCTAACCATTCACCCGTTTGACCTCCAGTCAAGCTAGCGCGAGTAGCCCGGCAGGGTATGTCAATCCCAGTAGATCTACTAACAATCACCTCGCTATTGCATATTAACGGTCCAAAGGGCAAAGTATAGACACATAGTATCAGGTATATCAGTATACAACAATACCCAATATAATGTAACGTTTATGAAAAAGCATCATGTTTCTCTCCCCCAAAAAGTAGTAAAGTAAAAGTGGGGGCTGTAAACTTACCTGGTATGCGTAACAACTATTTAAAGTTACTTGGAGAATAAGTGAACTGACAACCTTCAGAGGTTACCTAAATCATGTAAGTACATAAGTATGTGCAAACAGAGAACATGTGGAACCCTAAGGACACACAACTAAAGACTCAAGGTTTCAGAAAAATAGACATGTTTAACCCGGTTGACCCGTTTGACCCGTTGGTGACATTATGAGTTGTAATTCCTTTAAGTAACATAATCATTCCTCAAGCATGGTTAACATATATCATAACAATTAATTTCCAGTCCCAAACATGATGTCCTAATTAGTAATCATCATTCAACATCATACATGATCATCAAGTTCCATTCAAGCCAATTAACACATTTTATCACAATAAGCATCCTTAATAAATACTCTAGCATGATCCTAACATCATGAAAATGTCCAATTCACAACTTATACCATCAAAATAAATTCTAGTAGTACTAACATTACACGCAAAAGGCAAGTAAATATGCTACAGGTTGTAAGTATTCGTTTTCCAGAATCTGCGTTTTCCGGCAAATTCTAGGTGTTCGGCAGATATGGTCAAACACATAACCAACCAAGGATTTAGGCCAAGGCCAAACTCCAGTAGGCTTTCCCATGAGTTAATTAAGTATGTAAAAAGTTGTTTTTGGTTTTAAGGGCCTGGAGTTATTATAAAAACTAAAAGTTACAGCAGCTCTCAACCGGAGGGCTGCTGGAGTTAGCTTGCCAAATTGTTCATAACTCCCATTTGAAAATAGCTATTAGGTTAATTCTTTTTTTGGAGTTTAAAGGGCTTCCTAGGACAAATGTTTGACCATAGGGTTTGGTCTCAGTTTTTATGAAATGAAAATGGCATATCAAACAAGTCAACATATACATTCTGTCCCAGAGGACAGAATTGACCCTTCTAGCCAAAACAAGTAAAACAGCACTTAATCACCTTCGATTGGAGTGTGGTTACCCTTCTGGTAACTAGACTCAGTAATAAATAATTTGGGCACTAGAAACACATCATTTGGATATGTTATGACCTATTTGTGGCACATACAAAATGAGACTCAGAATCTGTCAGAAATTTGTTTCTGATCACACTTCACTAAAATGATCATAACTCACGTCCAATTTGGACAAGGTTGGATGTTTTGAAAACTAGACTCCATTAGGAAGATGCTAGACTCGAGAAAACCAGTTTTTGGATTCGTCTTCATTTGGTTATGTCATGATGAAAACAGGTATGCAATCTGCCAGAAATCAGAACGTGTACATTTCACATTTGTCATACCCCACACACCACATAACGATTTCCCAATACAAGAATCATTTTTTTAGGGCAGGTCATAGCATCTATTAGAACATCTAATTATCACCATGAACATATCCATAACATCAAAATTCAGCCTTCTTGACAACATATTCTTGACAACATATAGCTACTATTATTAGTATCTTATGAACAAAACTTTCAATTCATTGATTCCATGCAAGATTAACATATTCTAGTATTCATTCAACCAAACTAACATCATGAAATCATCAAACAACCATCAATTTCAAGTAATTAACTTAGTTTCGAATTTGAGTTCATCATGAATCAAACCTAAGAATTAAATCAACAAAACGTATAATTCTTGCATAATCGATATCAAACGAGATGTATACCAAAAGTAAACTACTAGCATCATCAATTAACCCAAAATCATCACCAGAACATTAATTTATCCCTAAATCATTTGGCCGACCTAAAGAACCCACACCAACATCAAACTAACCTTTGATTCTTGCAATAGAACACGAATTGATGCTTGTATCTTGTTGTATTGCTTGAATCCGAACCAAAATCGCAGCAACTTGGTGTTTCTTGCTGAATTCGAAGTATGGAAAGGTGTAGAAGAAGAGAGGCGGTCGATGGGGTGGGAATTTGGGGCTTGGGTTGTTTTATCCCTTTTAATTTGCATATTTACCCTTTGGACCCTAGTGTTTTGCATTCTATAAAAAGCACCCCTTTAAACACTTTTCAAATGGTTTTTATACTACAATAATAAACATATAAACTCATGGTAACAATTACACATTTAATCTTTATAAAACACAAAACATACAAATTTATACACACGTTTCCACGTTACGCGATTAATTCTCAATTTACATGTAAAACACACAAGCACATAAACATAACGCAACAATCACATAATCAGTTAAATTATCATTAATCTAACATTATTAATTATCATTAGGTCACCAACATTAAACGACAACTAGTGTGTGCTCAAGACACGTGTATGCAAGACTTAACGAGACTAACGAAGTTTCGTAACGTAAAATTTCCGGGTGTCACTTATCCCCATGTTGAAGGAATTTTCGTCCCGAAAATTGGAACACTGAGTCAACGTACGTAGTGAGTAAACTAAGCGTTGTGAGCAAACTATTTAGTTATCCAGCACGTAGACGTGCTAAGGTTTCCGAGAGATTAGGAATAAATCCAAAATAAGGAGCGTAAGGTTCTTAAGGTTTCGCAAGAGTTGTGACATTTTATCCTCATGTTGAAGGGAATTTCGTCCCGAAATTGAAGGAAAAGATATCTTACAACTGTATCTTAGGAATCAGAAATTTGATCGTTGAACAGTTGCGGATACTTCTTTTTCATTTGATCTTCGCGTTCCCAGGTAAACTCTGGTCCACGCTTTGAGTTCCACCTAACACGCACAATAGGGATCTTGCTACGTTTTAGGGTTTTGACTTCTCGATCCATGATCTCCACTGGTTCTTTGATGAAATGTAATTGGTCATCTATCTTTAGTTCCTCCAATGGCATGATCAATAATTCATCAGATAGACATTTTCTCAGATTGGATACGTGAAACACATCGTGTATCCCCCTGAGTTCTTCAGGTAAATTCAACTGATAGGCTACTGGGCCAATCCGTTTGACAATCTCAAATGGCCCCACGTATCTAGGGCTTAGCTTCCATGCTTGCCAAAACGTATTACTCCTTTCCACGGCGAGACTTTTAAAAGTACCGTGTCACAATATGGAATTCCAATGGTTTACGACGCTTGTCAGCATAACTTTTCTGCCGATCACGTGTCGCTGCCATCCGATTACGTATTTGTACAATCTTTTCAGTTGTTTCATGCACCAGTTCCGGACCAGTAAGTTGACTTTCTCCAACCTCTGCCCAACATACAGGTGACCGGCACTTACGCCCATAAAGTGCCTCAAATAGTGCGGCTTTAATTGAGGTGTGAACTGTTATTATAGGAGAACTCAACCAATGGTAGATGAGTTTCCCAACTGCTGCCGAAATCGATCACACAGGCATGCAACATGTCTTCTAGTGTCTGGATCGTACGCTCACTCTGGCCATCGGTTTACGTGTGATACGCAGTGCTCATATCTACTCGTGTTCCTAATGTTGTAATGACCGCCAGAATAAGAAGTGAACCGAGCGTCACGATCAGATATAATAGATACTAGCACGCCATGCCGAGAGACTATTTCTCTTAAGTAAATGTGTCAGTTTCTCCATTCGGTCAGTCTCCCCGATTGCCAGAAAATGTGCGGATTTTGTTAAGCGATCTATTATAACCCAAATGGTGTCGCATCCGCTGGGAGTCCTGGGTTACTTCGTAATAAAGACCATTGAAATTTGTTCCCATTTCCACACTGGGATTTCTGGTTGCTGGAGTAAACCGGATGGTCTCTGGTATTCCACCTTAACTTTGGAGCAAGTTAGCATCTGCTTACATATGCGGCGATCTCCGCTTTCATGTTCAGGCACCAGTAAAACTCCTTTAGGTCTTGATACATCTTATCTGAACCTGGATGAACTAAGTAACGCGTTATGAGCTTCATCCATTACCAGTTCTCTCAAATTCCCATACAGTGGCACCCAAATCCGTTCCATTAAGTAACGGATTCATCAGTTTTGATCTCCAACTGTTTCTCCATGCCTCGCATGGATTCTGCTTTCAGTTCTCAGTCTTTAAGGCCTCGCTTTGAGCAGCCTTGATTTGCACCGTTAGATCAGAATGTATGGTCATCAGTGGTAAGCGCTCACCCGAATGGCATCGTATGCTCTCTCTTTCCGACTAAGGGTACCGCGGCACCACATTGCTTTGACCCGGATGAATGGATCTGCACAATCATAAGTTTTAGTAACTTCCAACCACGCTCGTTGCTCGCATATTCAATTTCCTTCTGAATCGAAGTACTTAGAGCTCTTGTGGATCGCGTAAAGATGGTGCACTTGGTTCCATATAAGTAGTGTCTCCAGATCTTCAGGGCAAATACTACAGCTCCCAATTCCAAATCATGCGTTGTGTAGTTTTCTCGTGCACCCTGAGTTGTCTAGACGTGTAAGCTATGACTTTATCACGTTTATCAGTACGCATCCCAAACCCTGGATGGAAGCATCACAGTAAACAACAAAGTCATCAGTCCTTTTGGTAGGCTAGGATGGTGCAGTGCAGAGTCTGTCTTTAAGCTTCTGGAATGCTGTTTCCTCTTTGCTACCCCACTTGTAAACAGTTCCCTTATGGGTCAGGGCGTCAAAGGTTGTGCCACTTTTGAAACCCTTCAATAAATCGTCTGTATTAGCCTGCCAAACAAGGGAATTGTCGCACCTCGGTAGGCGTCTTCGTGCTGGCCAATCCTTGATGGCTTCAATCTTGATAGATCCACATGTATACCCTTGTCGTTCACCACATGCCCAAGGAAATGCACTTCGCGTATCCAGAAGTCGCATTTTAAGAATCTGGCAAAATTGTTCATCCCTCAACAATTCTAGTATGGTTCTCAAATGTTCCTCATGATCTTCCTTATTATGGGAGTAGATCAGTATTATATCATCGATGAATTCAATGACAAACTTATCCAAATAAGGCTGCAGACGCGATTCATGAGGTCCATGAAAACCGCTGGGGCATTGGTTAGTCCGAACGGCATTATAGCAAACTCATAGTGTCCATAGCGAGTCTGGAACGCCGTCTTCGATATCCTCTTCTCGAACCCTTAACTGATGATAACCTGATCTCAAGTCAATCTTGAATAGTAGCTAGATCCTTGCAATTGGTCGAACAAGTCATCGATATGCGGAAGTAGATACTTGTTCTTGTCGTCGTCACCTTGTTCAACTCGCGGTAATCAATACACATCCTGAAGGTTTCATCTTTCTTTTTAACGAAAAGCACTGGAGCTCCCAGGGTGAAGAGCTGGGACGTATGAATCCCTTGTCTAACAATTCTTGCAATTGCTTAGACAGCTCTTGTAGTTCGTTCGGTGTGAGACGGTACGCGCTCGAGCGATCAGAGTCGCTCCGGGTGCTAATTCAATCTGGAATTCCACCTGTCTGTGTGGAGGAAGGCCAGGTAAGTCTTCGGGAAATACTTTGGGAAAGTCTCTCATAACTGGAATATCTTCGACTCACCTTTCATCCGTCTTCGTTTCAGTAACAAGTGCTAACAAGGCAAAGTGTCTCTTCCTGAGACATTTCTGAGCCTTCAGATATGATATGATGCTGACCATCGCACCCACCTTATCACCTTCCACTGTAATAATTTCATCGTCCGAAATGGGTAACTTGATCAGCTTCTCCTCGCAAATGATCTCAGCACTGTTCTTGGATAACCAATCCATCCCGACCACTACATCGAAGCTACCGAGTGTGACAGAACAAGATCTATGCAGAAAGTGTGTCCAGATAAGCCTAGCTTACAGTTTCTAAACACTTGGGTTGCTGTTATCATCCTACCATCGGCTATTTCTATGGTGTACTCAGAAGTCAGGTTAGTAGGTACCATTCCTAGTACTTTGCTAAATTTTATGGATACATAACTTTTATCAGCACCAGAGTCAAATAAAACAGAGGCGTAACATTCATTAATAGAGAATCTACCAGACACTACAGTAGGGTCGTTTCGAGCCTCACCTGAGCCCATGATGAAAGCTCTGCCTCTACCACCATTGTTGTTGTCGTTAGACTTATTAGTAGAACCACTATTTTCATTCCTTTTTAGCTCGGACATTCCCTTTTAAAGTGACCGGGTTGACCGCATTCATAACACCCAGTACGGTTATAGTTTTTGCTGCTGCTGAGGTTTTTTCCCGAGAGGTTTACCCTGCAGTTTTTAGCAACGTGCCCAAACTTTCCACACCTCTCACAGTGTTCCTTGTGCATTGTCCAGCATGATGGAACTTATATTTGTTGCACTTCGAAAGATTTCCATGATAGCCACCCGAATTCCCCCATGTCATGAGAAGATTGGGACGGTTGAACTTCTTGTGTTGGGGTTGATGAGTAGTGGATGAAGATTGCTTCCCGCTGATAGATGGTTCCTATTTTCTCTTGTTATTATTAGAACCAGATGCAGCACCACGCGGGGGCAGTTTACCCTGAGTGACAGCCTGGTCAGTCAGCTTGTAGGCTAGTTGGACAGCTTCCTAAATGGTAGCTGGTCTAACAGTGGTGACCATGCTTTGTATTTCCGCCACTAGACCATCGATGTACCTTTCAACCCGTTTGTAAGCCGGGTTGGCCATAGTGGGACATAAGGTAGCCAACTCGTGGGAACGAGTCGTGTAGGCTTCAACCTCGGAACCCACCATTTTTAAATTCCAAAATTCAGTTTCTAGTTTCTGCACTTCATCTCGGAACAGTATTCCTCTTTCAGCAAACTCTTGAATTCTTCCCAAGTCATGGCATTTGCAGCTTCAACACACCCAACATCTGGACTTGCGTATTCCACAGCCAGTGCAGCACCATCCATGATACCAGCAGCATATTTCACACCTACTCTCGGCAGGACAGTTACAAATTTCAAACACCGACTCCCTTTTCGAACCAACGGAGCAGTCCTACTGCTCCCTCAGTTCCCTGAATGGATTAGGTTTGCAGTCCATAAAGGACTTGTAGGTGCAAACCGGTTGTCCAATGGGATTCTGTCATGGAGGGTGTTGGCTTGCCAACGCTGCGGTAACACTTTGATTGATTAGCACCGCCAATTCTGCAGGCGTCATGGAGATGTTACCTCTCCCGCTTCCATGTCCTCTTCCAGACATTCTTTAAATTACCATATACATAAATAAGTAAATATCCAACTAGATATCAAAATCAAAGCTATCAGTTGCATGAAATTACCCCTTTGTCTTGGAATGAAAAGGAAGAGAGGTCCAAGATTTAAAGTAATAGACAAGCTAGAAGATCAGTTCGAACCGAGGAATAGGACACATTCATGGTTGAATTTCATCCGAATTCGAGGTAAGAGTGAGCATTTCATACAAGTAGAATAAAGGATAGTTTCCACATTAGTAGCTATGTTCTATGAAAACCGAGACTTTGCTCAGGTGTAGCAATGATGACTTATACCGACTACACGTTACCACCCGACCAAATTCCCCGGACTTAGCTGCACGACAAATTACAATTACGTGTGCACCCGTAATGGTAATTTGCTTTGCATGATCACCCCCGTTCCTCCTTCCAGGCTAACTATACTGTCAAGTACAGTGGTCATAATCAACGATAGAGTACCAAATCTCGTAA
>CM044011.1:34241200-34271200 GCA_024085815.1 Flaveria linearis
TGCAATTCATGTTGTAAATTAGAGAACAGGTAACTAGGGATGTAAGACAGAATGCACAATCAAACCTTGACAATGTTTTACAAGTATCAAACGACGTTAATATTCTATTAACGTTAAAAGTATATACGATTAGCTAAGTGTACTTGGATCAACCAAGCAGGCTTGTCAGGCCCATAGATCTATGACGTCGCCAGGCTAGCAATAGTTAATGATTGTACAAATATTCGACATTACATGGTAGCTACAAGATTCAACTAATCACAACACACAAGTAAATTGCCATAAGTTTACAAGAATCAAACGTGTTTACAAGTGTAATGTTATACGGTAACATGTTTCACCCAAAAGTGTGTGAAATAATAAAATGGGTAAAGAAATACTCACTTGGTAATTAAGTATATGATTGGATGATTAATAGGAAGTAATAACCGCGTCGTTTCGACGAATTCCTTTACAAGGCACCTAAAACGTATTTATTACAAGATTAATATTAAGTTTATCAATTAAACGTGAATTAGGGTTTTAGATGGAATTTGAGGTTATTTTTTTATAAATGAAGTTAATAAATGATTATTTATACTTGTTTGATAACGAATGTGTCATTTTATAATTTTTTAAATTTAATCCTTTATATTAATTTGTGAAATTTAACGATGAAATATATATAATTTCTACGGAAATACATAATTACGTTTACATCGTGACCAATAATAATTTAATCTTTTAAACTATTATTTCAAGTAATATATATATATATATATATTTTTTGTATATAATAATTATATATAAAATAGAGTATTAAGGTTATAATTTATAAAAAGCTACATAGATAATTTTAAAAATAAACCAAGTTTACAAAACGAATTTTTTTATAATTTTTAGAATTTATTATAATTAATTTAAGGCTTAAAAAGCTATTTAAAAAAATAATGGGGTGGCCGGGTTTCGAACCCGCGACCTCATGCTTAACATGAGACGCAGGAACCGGTGGAACAAGGCCTAAGCCGCGATTTTGGAATGGTTTTTAACCCTTTTAACTGATTAGCAGGGTCCCTTCAAAACCCAAGAACCCTAAAACCGATTCCGATCAAATTGAACATCAAGATGATTCTGTTAATGAAATTAATGATAGGGTATTGATTCTCCATAAGAAATAGAGCATAAATGGTTTTAATTACCTAGTTGGACACCCGATTGACAAGAACAGATGAAGAACAGGTCGCGACGAAGTTTCCAATCGATTGATGCTCAAATGGACATTATAATCAAATTAAACCGAGGGAAGCTTCGTATGATAGTACTGATCGAAAGCCCTTTAACCAATTCGATTAAAATCGATCGAAGGTGGGTTGAAATTCAAGTTGCAGGTCGCCGCCGAAGGTGGTAATCAATGGGGGTGTTCGAGTTTGTTTTAGATGCGATTGAAAATGGGGTTTGATTAGAACCAGATTTATGGGAGTTCACATTCGATTAATTTGATTATTTTTCGATTGTTAGTGCGATTTTGGCGTGTAAAGGGGCCGACCAAACGTGGTGCAATCGGTGAGTGGTTTGGTGAGGTGTAATTCGATTATTGAAGTATGTAGGGGTTCGAATTTTGTATGCAAACGGTTGGTATGTGTTTCCGGGTTCGAAATGGATTTGTTTTGGGATTTTTGGGTCGCCGGAGGGGTCGCCGGTGCCGGCCGGAGGATGGCCGAAAACCCCCGGGAAATCGAGGAACAGAGAGAGAAAACAAATGGGTTTTGGAATATTTACACGAATGGTCCCTGCGTTTCACTTTTGACATTTTATGTGTAAACTTCCTTTAAAGTTTCAGAATTACAAGAATCACCCCTGGACTTTATTATTATTATTATTATTTTTATTACTATTAATGTTATTAATATTATTATCGTTATTATTATTATTATCATTATTATTATTATTATCATTATTATTATTATTATTATTATTTAACATTTAAAGGTATTCACGCCATAATATCGAGGTGTTACATGCACTACTGCCGGTGCTGGACCTGTGATGATTAATCACGAACATTGTGCACTACTGTTGATCCAGTCACCTAGGGCAAGTACACGTACACCCATCTTTCCTCTTTCGTTCTGGATCAATGCCTTACGCTATACCCCGAACATTGTGCACTACTGCTTGTGCTGGACCTGTGATAATCAATCACGAACGTTGTGCACTACTGCTGATCAAGTCACCTAGGGCAAACGGCAAGGATCCCATACATATGGTCAATCACAAAGACTGACCCTAGTGTGCATCCTTCGGGGTAGCTAACCCGCACACCGTTGAGCTAACACCTTCATAGGGTGTGCACCTCCATACATTGCTTGTAAGCCTTTCTTACATTCATTCGTTCATTCATTAATGCATGCATTCATTTATCATGTTCCTCTTTCATTATCTTTCACTTTACGTTCTTATTACTTTCGTTTCATTCATTAATCATAACACGTAAAGTCACGGAAAGATAAACACGTATCGAAACAAGAAGCATTGATATTTACAAGTCATCAGTCATTACCATCATATAGGGCTACATCATACTTATCATACATACATCATGCATACATCTATGGGAGCTATTACATCACTACTTACCCTTACCCTTTTCCCGAAGGCCAGTAACTGGACTACATCTCCCCTCGTACATAACAGCCCTATTTGGGCGATTGGGCCTACATCAGTCGCATGGCCTCCACGCGATTGGATCATGCGATTGGGCACCTATGCGAATGAACATAAAATCGTACGAATGGACTCTCAATCGTGCGAATGAATACCAGGCGATTGGACATCATGCGAATGGGACTAATGCGGATGAGCACCTATGCGACGGACTCTCAGTCGTGCGATTGGGCACTAGGCGACTGAGCATCTATGGTGACTGGACCTCCAGTCATGCAATTGAACTTCAGTCGTGCGATTGAGTCTCAGTCGACCCTCAGTCGGCCGATTGGCCCTTCAGTCGCCTAGCCCTAACTGGGCAGCGACTAGAGTTCATCCCGAACTGCAGCCGCGACATACGGCCTTTAAACTCTTCTAAACTCATTTCATGCCCAAATTAACCCTCCTAAACCTTAGGGAATCATACCATGACATCATACAAGCACATACAAGTCCAAATCACACTTTAAACACACTACACGCGATTACACCCAAATGGGTCAAACTCACACATTTCAAAAACGGTTATATGTGTTCCAGCCCCAAAATCGTTTGAAAAAAAGTAAATGAGGGGTCCTAGAACTCACACAAACAAGAAGAAGATGAATAGCTTCGTTTGGACTAGTTACTCGACGAGTCTCGAGCCCAACCACCACCTTTCTCTCTTTTTCTCTTCTTTCTCTCTTCTTTCTCTTCTCTCTTCTTTTTGACTGAGTTTGCAAGTGTGGGGAGGGGAGATGGTTGCCCCTCCCTTAAAGCTACAGTTCAGTCGCCCGAGCTCCAGGCGACTGGACCTTCGGCCGCCTGAACACCATGCGACTGGACCTTCGGCCGCCTGAACACCATGCGACTGGACCTTCAGTCGCATGAACACCATGCGATTGGACCCCCAGTCGCATGACACTCCAAAAGTTAAATTTCCGGGTGTTACATATTATATATATATAACACATCCCCACATTGTACATGCGATTATGTATATGCACCTGTTGCTCACACACACATGCTTAATGATACATATTATTAGCTCCATCACATGTCCCATAACAATCATGCATAACCCACATAAAAAACAAACATATGATTACACACACTTTGAACACAAACAATATTCACGCTGAGCATTCACACCAACAACCTCATGGCTGAACAACAAACACACACCCACCATCACCATCTCACATACTTTCACGCATAGGAACACACACATATGCATGCACCCTCGGCCGCACCACATACACCAACCCGTTGTGATTTGCTTCAACCCTCGCATAACACATCTAATACGTTAGAATTAGGAGCAACGAACACCCATACCTACAACTGCAGAATACCCTCGATGAAAAATCACACTCACACATCAAGAACACGTAGTCCCCCGTGCACATTAATATACATCCGTACATAAAACGAAACACACAAATAAAGTCGAACCCACACATGAAATACACGTAGAATTCATAACCCAAGAACTTGAAATCGTATCATTATGAACAAAGGAAACTACGCCGGAACGGTTTCGTTTAGTTCTCACGGTTGTTGCGGGAATGCCGAAGATGACGTTAGTGATCCAAGTCGATGAAGGGAGTCGGTCGCCGTAGATGCCTGGTCGCGCGAGCAAAAGGTGGTCGACGGCAGATACGGCAGATGGAGGTTCGTGGTTAGGGTTTTAGAATGATAAGAAACCGAGAGGAAGATGGTCACGGTTTCATAAAGGGGTAATATGAAAAGTTACCATTTGCCCCCTTTAGATTACGTAATTTGCAGGAAAAGTAAATTATATTTAATCAACATTAAGGTTGTAATTATTAAATAAAGTTATAATAACAAAATTATTATTTAATAGTATGATTTGATTAATAATAATTTGATTAATCGTTAATCATATTTGGCTAATAATAATATAACGAAGAGAAGTTAGATACGAAAACGATGGTAACCTAAAAAAACTCGAGTTGCCACAAAAGGGCCCTTGGGTGAGTTGTCAGGGTAAGAGATGAAATGGTGTTGTGGTTCTCTACAATCCTTTAAAACACATGAAGGGCAAAACTCTATTGATTGCTGGAGTTGCCCATTGGATTTTGCATGTTCATCTCCATCTGGTAACCACTGAGTATGCCATACAACTCAATGAGAGTGAGGGTCTTGAGATTTTCAGTCCTCTTAATGACCACACAATAGTGTGTCCATTGTCTAGAAAGAGAAGACATGAACTTTCTCACAATATCCCTATTCTCCAGTTTTACTCCAACATCCCTTAGAGTGTCCACAATCTTTAAAAATCTGAAGTATTGCTGAGTCATGGTTTCACCTGCTTTGAAGGTGAAGTTTTCAAACTACTGCTTTAGAAAATCTTCTTGTTTTCTTTAGCATTAGAAGAACCTTCATACATCAGCTCCAGTGCATCCCGGACCTGCTTAGTAGTTTCTTATTTCTTGAAGCCTCTGTAGATGGCATTTGGAAGAGCAGATTGAAGGGCAGCCATGGCTTTCTGATCTATATCTATTCTTTGTTTATCTTCTTCAGAATAGTCAGCCACATCCTTTGGAATCATGCCACCTCCAGCAGCAACTGAAGAAGTGCATGGAATGTAAGGTTCTTCAGTAACACACTCCCACATCCTGTTGTCTTATGACTTGATGAAGCCTTCTATTCTTAGGCACCAAGTATCAAAATCATCAGGAGTGATCAATGGACACTTTGCTATGGTACCGGTTTCTATATCAGCCTTGGATGCTGCCATTTTAGATGTTAAGTGTTTTTTGAGAATTGAGGAGATTTAAGATTGTGAGATCTTACAATCAAGAGCCTGGAATGCTCTGATCCCAATTGCAGGACCATTTAAGGGATGATCAATAAAATTAGTCTCACAATGAGAAGAATGTTAGAGCACTTAACAGTTCAAGAAGGGAACCGAGTTTGGGAGAAAGATACAAAGAACACAAGTAAGAATAAGACAGAACTCAAGAACAATATATAAGGTTTTTGAGAATGTTGTATATTAATCTAAAGTTCTCCTACAAGAGTTACAATGCATAAGTTTTTCAATACAAGACCCTGAGATACTTTATACTACATCCTACAACCGGCCATACTTGGAAAGCCAGTTGGAACATTAAAAGACAACAAAATCAATGCAGAGTCAAAAGGCAGATTGTCTTTTGACTAGTGACTATAACATGTCATAGCTAAATCCTGATATATTATAAAAGGGATAAAAGTATATAAAGTAGAAAGTTAAAGACCCAAGATCTCAATGTACAGTTTACAAAAGCATGGACCTTTTCACCGACTCTTGCAAGTTGTTGAGTCTTTAGAGTTGCAGCGGAAAGTTGGTCAGCTTTATGTAAAAGTACATCAGAGAAAAGCATGTTCTTCTAAGTCTTCAGAAAAAATCAGTCTTTACTTCATTGGCTTCGGAAGACTTTGTCTTTGAAGCTACGGAAGACTTCATCTTTGGCTTCGAAAGATTTGATATTTGGCTTCGAAAGATTTTATACTTGAAATAATTCTTGTGTAGAGTATAAAGTTTCTGCAGTAACTTTGGCTTTGGAAGTTTTTATATTTAGCATAATTCTCATGCAAAGTATAAAACTTCCGTAAGAACTTTTGGTTTTGAAAGATTTTATACTTAGCATAATTCTCATGTAAAGTATAAAACTTGCACAGTAGTTCTACTTAGTACTTAGTGCATGCATGCAGGAAGCCTTTGGTTGCTTTAGTTGTATCAGCCTTTTATATAAAACTTACAAATACAATCAATCCGATTCATTTCTGAACTAAATTTAAGTTAAAGGTATAGTAACTTGGATTTATACCGTCAAATGAAGATGTATTATATTTGACTCGACTCATTTCCAAACAAAATTTAACTCGAAAGGTAAATCAACTCAAAGCATGCATATAAATAAGCATGTAAACGTTTACATGTAACTGCCTTATTTCCGAGCAAAATACACATCAAAACATATACAAACTTTGACACGTTGAACATCTTACAGAAATAAACGAAAATCGCATGTCCACTAATTTGGTAGAATTAAAAAGGTAAGGGAAAAAGAAGGGACAATTTGTTAAATTCACATAGGAGTTGAGAAAAAAATAAAATAAAATAAAATAACCAAAAATTGTTGTATAGTTACTTTTTTTTCCTGTGTCTGTCATTTGTAAACTTTTGTCCTTTAATTACAACTAGTTTTTTCTTCCCGCACTACGCGACGGAGTCCGGTAAAATTTCTCAAACGCAACATTGCGTTGCTTCAGTCATTTATTGTTTGGCTCGTCAGGATCCATAAAATCGAAGTTTGGTTGTGAAACTTAAATATACTAAACTTTAGTGGTGGAAATAAAAAAAAATAAAACATCATTATAAATAGTTTAGTGGCCAGACTATAAAATTCTAAACTTTATTGACTAAAGTAAAAAAATTAGGGTCTAAACTCCCATATTCAATACTTTAGTGGTCAAAGTCATGCGTAACATGACGGGAGTCGGGTCAATTGACCCACACGTAATGTTGCGTTACTTTGGTCGATATATGTCCAGTTCGTCGGAAACCTTAAAATCAAATTTTGGCAGCGAACTCAAAGATACTAATTTAGTGGTCAAACTCGAAAAAAGAAAACTACAACATAAATATTTTTAGTGGCCAAACTTTAAGATCCTAAACTTTAATAGTCAGAGCAAAAACAAATCGATGACCAATTTCTAAAATCCTAATCTTTAGTGACCAAATTTAAAAAAACAAATCAACGGTAAAAATATAAAATACTAAACTCTGGTAATCAAACTCGATAAAATAAAGTTTTATTATATATAGTATGGTAGCCGTAATTTAAAATCTGAAACTTTAGTAGCCAAAATTAAGTAACAAAGTTAATGTCAACATTGAAAGAAACTTAAAATTAGTGTGGAAAAACTATAAAAAATCAAAAGGGGACTATTCATTCCCATCTCCAATAATAATGGAGTAATATAAGTATAAGCCATCTTTGAAGTGTAAATGTTGTCACGTTTTTCATCCTTTTGTTGATGGGTGTTAAAAATTTAATCAACTTTTAACAAGATGACTATTTTATCCTTACAATCAATGGACAAAATACGTAATTTTCATATTATTTTCTTTTCTATAATTCTTTTTCTTTCTTTTACCATTTTTTCTTATTTCCTTTATTGTTTTTATAATTTTTATTTAAAACTTTATTATTAATTAACCACATGTATTTTATAAAAAATAATTTTTTGTATATTATTTATTTTCTTTGTTTGATTAAGGTACTTACATTTCTTATTAACTATCATTATTACATTTTTAACAAACTCATTGATTATTTCAGGGGTGTAAACGAAACTAGTGGAGCCGAGCACGAACTATCTAAGGTAGATCTCGACACATTTAACACAAGAGACATCGAGTCGGGTTCATGAGTAAATAAATGATAAATTATTGACAGGAAGGTTTAGATGAAAGATTTGCTCACATCGCACCGTCCCCCTTAGTTAGTCATTCAAGCTTAATGAATCGTGATCAAGATTAGGTGAGCTCAAGCTTGACTTAACTAGGCTTGTTTTCACCCCTAAATTAATTAGTTTGATTTGCTTGAAAGACAATAATAATAAATGATAATAGTAAATAAGTTAAACAAACAAAAGATTATAAATAACTTTAAAAAATATTTTTATAAAATATATACATTTATCAATTGATTAATAAACTTATAAAAAACTTTATAAAATAGAAGTGATATAAAGAATAAAGGAAAATGAAAGATAAGAAATTAAAAGAAAGAAAAAGGAAGAGAAAATAGAAATACGCATTTTTTCTTTCACTTGTAAGAGGAAAATAGTCATTTTTTAAAAAAGTTAGCTTAGATTTTTTAAATCAGCTAGTAGAAAGCATGACCTTATGAACTTTATGAACATGTTTTTAGTTATTAAATTAAAATTTAAGGATGAAGTTAAAAGTTACCTCATCTGTAAAGGACGACAACTGCACTTATCTTAATAATAACTAATAAAATTTGGATTTTATACTCAACAACTTGTCCTATTATCGATCTACATTTTTGTTTTTGTGGATTTTTCTAAGCTCTCCATGTTTACGTCACATGCTAGGCTCTCTTTCTTATGGATCCAATGTAAGCTCCATTAATATAGTTTCAACTTGTTTATGACAGTGGTACTGATATGGCATACGGGAAAAACCCGAGAAAAATTTTAAAAAAATGATGTGATGTTAATGTATAATTCGGGAAAAACCGGAAAAATAGACCGGTGCTAGTAACTAACTTCACATCGGTCTAGATAATGGCTTAATGTTAACATGAATTTGTATATAAATTAGGAACGCCTAAATTAGTGTGGCATTCAACATACCTGCATTGTATATTTGATAATTAAGTGTGGGAACTACCTTCTCTAGAACTTTTTTTTGGCAGTTATTAAACCTAAACAATTAAACTGTTACGTTATTTTTTAAAAAGTTATAAAAAATATATTGTTTATCGAAAGTTTTGTATTACATCAGTAACCAACATACGTATTGTATTTTGTAATATCGTTTACTTGTATTTCTTTTGCCAATATAAATAAGCAATATTGGAATGTTAGTCACTTAGTCTTGGATGAATTATGTTTATTTTTTCCAGTTGCAGAATCTTGATTTACCCACCCAATAAGGATCATGTGGCCGGCAATATGTGATTTTATCAAAAATGAAAAAGAATATTATAAACAAAAAAGAATTGAAGCATGTGAAAATTATGAGCAACTTTAAACGCACTTGCTTTTAAAAGGACTAAAGTGTCGAAACGAGTGATATCTGCAAATCATGAATGTATCAAACTTTTATCTGTCCTTATCTTGCATCCTCAATAATATTCTCCATTTGAGCAAAAACATATCTTTTTTAATATTTTTTGTATTATTAGCACAAAACCAAATCTGTATGTCACAGAAACGAATTATTGAAGAAATATAAAAATGCAGGATTATTCTTTAAACAAAAATAGTTTATGTTACCCATGTTTAGGAACACATAAACTACATATATTTTTTGTATTTTCTTGTAAATGACAGTTGGCTAGAAATAAAAATAACAAAAGAATTGTGAGTTTATGAATAAACTATAAATTTTTTCTTAAAGGCAATATAGCCTTTAAAATATAAAAAATGAATTTTAAAAAGAAGAGATAAATTGCTTTTTTTCTTTTATTTTTTATTTTTATTTTTATTGAAGTCTTACTAGCAGTACGCATAGATGAATGAGATCGTTATGGTGTTTATTTTTTAAAAATATGTCAAATTATGGAAATGGTTTAAGAACACGATTAGAATGCGCTATTGAGTTTACTTTAGGTCCCTAGCCTTTTTTAAATTTTGCCAACTACCAAAAAAAATGTTTCTATCTAATAATATGCAATTTAGGTATAATAATCTATTGGAAACTTAATGATGAATTTATTTGATCGTCCAAGACGGTTATTTAATCGTTCATGTTTATCTCACTATTTATCATTATTTTTATGCATGATTGCATTACGGGAATTTTATAGTTTTTAAAACCATTTTTGCGTGTATGTTTGTGCGGATGGTTCAAGGGGAACCTTTTTTTCTAGAGGAACAAATGAACAATTATCACCCACAAACTTTAAAAAGAAAAAGAAAAAGAAAAAACAAGCTAGAATCTAAATGGTAAATTTTGAAAGTTCAATCCTAAATATAAATGTTAAAAGATCAAATCTAAACCGAAAAAGTTAAACCGGAAAGTTAATAACTAAACATTAAAAGCTAAACGTTAAAAGTTAAACACTAAAACTAAATATTAAAAACTAAACCCTATTGATAAAAAACTAAAGAAAGAAAAGAAAAAACAAATAGCTTTAGAGCATTCACACAAGCTTTTTCATCCTCATCCCCATATTTAAACTAAAACATTAATTTTTTACAATCTATTTCAATTAAATAATACTTTGAGTCAAATGTTATTTTCGTCCCTGACGTTTTATTCAATTTTTCATTTTAATTCAAAACTTTTATTTTATCATTTCAGTCACTGTAGTTTATCAAAAGTTTGTTATTTTCATCCACTGCACTAACTTTATTAAGATCTTCGTTAAATATGAGGGTATTAGTATTTTCCAACACTCTAAACATCTAATTAAACAAATTAATCAATTAATATTCAATTAAAACTAAAAAAATATGAAGCGACTAGTGAGACCGGACGTTTCGATTTAAAAGCTTCAATTAACTTTGATTCATGGTGTTCGATTGACATCTGCTGTGAGATTTCAATTAACTTTCACATTTTGTTTTGACGTATACTTACATACATACATGCATACATACATACATACATACATACATACATACATACATACATACATACATACATACATACATACATACATACATACATACATACATACATACATACATACATACATACATACATACATACATACATACATACATACATACATACATACACAAATATATATATATATATATATATATATAGTTATAGTTATTTTGATAAGCATCTTTTTTAATGAGAACTCAATTAACAAATATAAGCCATGTTATTTACATCTTCTTCAAATGTTCATAACTCTTTTTCACGATATTAATTTTTTCACAAAAAAAATCACTATTAATTTTAATTTTTTTATATTACCATATTGATATACTTTGTTTAAAAAAATCGTCCAGCCGTTATGTGTAAATTTGGTTATACACATGCTTAATACGGGATTTACACGTGTATATATTCTTCTAATATAATAAAAGAGTAACTATGAAGAACAAGTGTCAACACCAAATTCATTTTCATAAAATTTTTCCCGCTTCTCTCACTTATTAAATAATTACCTTAATTACAAAAAAAATTATTTAAGTCTTTTGTAGATTAAAAATGGTTTTCTAATAAATTAAAAAAGATATCTTTTTATTAATGGTATTTCTAAAAAAACAAATTTTATAAAATAATTTTTTAAATATCAATCTTATTTAAAACTATGAAATATTTTAAATTTAGATTTTCTAAAAAGTAATTTTAATAAACAAAAATTAATTAATAACGAGACTTATAAATTTATAATACGGATATTCATAAATGACAATTTTTTAAACAAAATGTTTGATTTTTTTGTTGATTTTTTTAAAGTTGATATCATTATTTTATTACTTATAGTTTTTTATTCCTACGTAATTTAAATCATATCTTATATTATAATATCATTTCATAATAAAGTAAAATATTATTATATTTAATATTTTATTAATTCAACCCGTGTAATATATAGGTTCACTAAAGTTAGTGTGCGTATATATATACATACATATATGTATGTATGTATGTATATATATGTATATATAGGGTTAGGTTATTTTCAGAACTTAATTTTAAATGAGAACTCATAGAACGAATCTTAACCACTAATTGTTTTGATCAATGGTTGTGATTAAACAATATAAAAAATATAAATTAATACATTATTAACGAGTTAATTTAGACAAAAGGGCAAATAGTAAATTATTATCTTCTTTCTCTTTTTAAGTAGTTGACTAATAATAAATTTATCTCTTATCATTAATATCTCATGTCTACATTAATAATATATATTATATATATATATATATATATATATATATATATATAGGTAGAGGTTCTATTAAGAAATAAGTTTTGCCTAAGTAGGCTAAGAAGGAATAAGGAGATTACATGTAGCACTCTTCAAATTAGGATTAAAGGGCATTATGGTCCTAAAGCACACTCATTAGTCCCTTTTGTATTTTATCAAAATGCAGCACAAATTCGAATGTAATGTGCTGTTTTATTAAATACATCATATCATCATACTTGATCATGATGGATATGCAGAAATCAAAGCTCTTGATCCCGTCGCTCACCCACACTCCCCTCATCATAAACTCAAACACATACACAAACTATACCAAATGATCTGGTGAGTCGCCGGTTGTACGAGCAACCACCATCGGCACCCCGTTCGGCAACCCCCATCGGCCACAACATCATCTTCATCATTAAAACAACATCTGTAACCAACCACCATCTCCCCCAACCATCTCCCTCCATCACATCCGATCGATTAGGGCTTCAATCGAGCAGGTGGTTAAAGCACATCCGATCGATTAGGGCTTCAATCGAGCAGGTGGTTAAAGCTTCAATCGAGAAGGTGGTTAGGGCTTCAATCGAGCAGGTCTACCTTCAGCACATTGGCACAGGTGATCCAATGCTAACAACACCATCTCGGTGATTCGCTGATCGGTTGAATACAGCTTTGTGCTGTTTTATGAAATACAACACATCTTTGTGCTGTTTTATGAAATACAGCACAGCTTTGTGCTGTTTTATGAAATACAGCACAGCTTTGTGCTGTTTTATGAAATACAGCACAGCTTTGTGCTGTTTTATGAAATACAGCACAGCTTGTGCTGTTTTATGAAATACAGCACAGCTTTGTGCTGTTTTATGAAATACAGCACAGCTTTGTGCTGTTTTATAAAATACAGGACAGCTGTTAGGTCTAGATTGTATAGGACTAGATCAATTTTGTATAGGCTTAGTACTTGAAAATCAAGTCTTGTAATTAACATTTGTAACAGTCAAATATATATATATGTGATTTGAATCTATAGGTTAACCCCATATATGTATGTGTGTTGATTTGTGCTTTGACAGGAGAAACAATATTCTTGGGATGGATTTGATAAAACTGACCAAGTGTAGGAAACATCTACGGATGAACAATTTTGTTAATCCGTAGATATGTTTCGTACAAGACCAAATGACCAAGTGTAAGTTCCTACGGATGATCAAGTTCCATGAAGTGAAGACTCCTACGGAAGGAGGAATATCTACGGAAGAACAACGTTCCTACGGAAAAGCAAATCTCCTACGGAAAAACAGAAGATCTGCGGAAGGCAAGACTCCTGCGGAAGACCATTATACTTGTGTGATTATCAATTCCAAGAAGTCAAACAAGTCAACAAGATCAACAACAAATCCCGAGAGATCCGGTGTTTCCTTAACCGACTCAAATCATCTATAAATATGAGTCCTAGGTTTCACATCTCGGTGAACACAATCAATCAATATTACGGCTGTCAAGTTACACCATTGTGCAACCCTAATCGCCGTCTCATCAACATCAACATTATTTGATACACTGTATTCGATTGTTTATAGTATTCATTATTATTCTTTTGTAATCATTACGTTATAGTTAATGAAATACCTTTGAATAATTATTGATTTTGCATTTACTGTGTTTCTGTGGTTGTGTTCATAATTAATCATTCAAACAATTAAACGTCAATTAATGATAATTCCGCGATCATTAAATTGATTTATTTTAATACTGATAATTCCTGAATTGCGATCCTTGGATTCACAGGTGGTATCAGAGCCATTGGTGCTCATTGATCTAGATCAATTGATCTATCAGTATTAAAATTGTTTAATTGGTTTTCAAACAATTAAATCAACGACTTGTCTTTCAGCAAGCATTCTCTTATTGCTTGTTTGATTTAGATCTATATTCAAATCCATTGAATACTAGATCTGCGTCTTTGATAGATTTGTCAATTCAAGCACTTAAATTTTAAATCTTGTTTTGCAGTTAAACATGAGTACTTTTGGAGGAGGATCTTATCAACCACCAAAGTTGGAAAAAAAAGCTGATTTTAAATCCTGGAAGATCAAGTTCAGGAATCATGTGAACTACACAGATTCTGACTTGTGGGAGTCCATCACACAAGGTCCTTATATTCCACCCACTCTTGGGCCGGATTATAATGACAAAAACCAGCCAATCAGCACTAAGGACTTGCCACCTGATGATGTCAAGAAGGTTAAAGTCGATATTAAAGCATACAGCTGCTTAGTATGGCTTTACCTGAAGAAATCTTGATCAGGTGCGAGAACTATAAAACAGCAAATTCCCTATGGAAGATACTTCACACTCTCTGTGAAGGGAGTGATGAAATCAGAAGCATAAGGAAAGACACCCTTAGATCACAGTATGAAACTTTTCATCATATTGAGGGTGAGTCAATTCCTCAGCAACTCCATAGATTCATGCAACTCGTCACTGAGATGAACATCTTGGAATTAAAATACACAACTGAGGAACTGAACAAGAAGATGCTCCATACTTTACCTGAAAGTTGGAAGCAAACAGTCTCCATGTTCAAAACACTATAGATCTGAAGACAACTGGTCTAGATACACTAGTTGCCAAGGTTGAAGCACTTAAACTGGATGAACAATCAAGAAACAAGAGTGTGAGAACTCATGTCTCACCTTATCACTTCAAGGAAACAAAGAATGCTGGAAGTGCATTTATTTCTAATAATGAAGATGATAACTCTTGTGCTTTGAGTGATGATGAAGAGGAAGTAAGTTTTTATGCCTCCAAACCCACTAAAAAGTCATCTCAGAGTAAAAATCAAAAGGAAAAGGCTAAATCTACAGAGAAAAGAGAGACATCATCAACAGCAAATTCAGAACCAATAACTGTGATATTGGATTCTGAAGAACAAAAAGCAGCCTTTGCAGCTTTTAGTTCTAGCTTTCAAGCATATCTTGGAAGTTCCCTTACAGCAGCAAACATCTGCCAACAAGATTTGGAGGAACTCCCTCCGGATGTAGTTGAAGAGATGGATCTACAATGGCAGATGGCTATGATTGCCTACAGAGCCAAGCAATATCTTCGAAGAAACAAAAATCTGGCAGCAGCTAGCAAAACATCGAAGATTGGAGTGGATAAGTCTAAAGTCAGATGTTATAAGTGCAATCTCTATGGTCACTTTTCTAGAGAATGCAACCAACAATCAACTCCACAGTATCAGCAGCAGCAGCAACAGTATCAGCAGCAGCAGCAACAAAATCAGCAGCCAACCTCTCAAAGATCTCTGCATAGACAACCTCAGCTCACATCCCCACCAGCCACAAATACATCAGCAGAACCAAGTAACTCTAAAGAGACAGGGCTGATCATACTTCAGGATGGAACTTGTGACTGGAGTTTGTATGAGAAGGAAGTGATAGAGGAGAATCAAGCACTGATGGCACATATGGAAAACAAAGTTCCTCCAATGGCCAAAGAGGTAAAAGAGAGGTTATGTTCATCAACATGTGTTGAGGAAGTTGAAAGGTATAGAGTCCATGCTCAACAACTGGCTGATAAAGTAAAAGAAACTATGGTTTTAAATGAATCACACTTAAGAGAACAGAAACTATATCAAATCAAAATAAACTCTTTACAAAAAGATTTAGAAAAATATGTTTCTGAAAACTACAGCCTAAAAGCCCAAGTTGAGCATCTGACCACTTCCTTAACAAAATCCATGGCTGATCATGCATCTACTGAAGTGAAACTTCAGAAGTTTCAATTATCATCTCAGCAATATGAGAAGTTACTCAATTCTCATATTGAATCAAAGAACAGGTCAGGGTTGGGTTATAATGCAGTGGCACCACCTATTAATAATAACTACACACCTTTACCTGAAACAATGACTAACAACTTGTCAAATCATTTTGTGCAAAGCACCAACATTGACAAAAAAGATAGTCAAATAAACAACAATAAAGCTGAGATGAGTGAAACTGAATCAACTGAATCAGAGTCAATTAAACATAATGAATAAGATTTTGATAACTATGATGACCTGGATGATTCTGATGAACATGATAATGTTCAACTGAACATTGGTAAGAATCTTCAAGTTGAACCTGGTCTTCCACGAGTCCTTGAAGAATCAAAGCTGCAATATCCCCCAAAACAACGGAACATGCTGAAGACCATTTGTAAGAGGATTGCTGAACTTAATGAAGGATTACAAGAACTGCATCTTCCCAAGATCGACAGCTGCGGATCAAGCATAAAAACACCTTTGTCATCTGATAAAGGTAAGAAATATTCAAACAAGAATCCTCGGAAAGAACAGACTGAGGAATCCGTAGATCATCTGCGGAAGACAAAAACTACTGATTCCGCAGAAAAAGAACGGAAGAAAGATACTGATACTGTGGATGAGATAAAAAGGGAAAACATCAAACATGCTCACAAAAAGCTAAATGTCAAACAACAGAAGCCATCCACAAATAAACATGAAGAATTACCAGCTGATGAACCCAAGAAGAAATCAACTGATGGCTCAGCTAGTCAGAAAAAGACCAAAAAGAAGGCTGAAGAAGAAAATTCTGAGAAATATTGCAAATGGTGTGATATGAAGAATCACAGCACTGATGAATGCTACTTCAGTAGTTACTGTTCCATTTGCAACATGAACAATCACATGACTGATGACTGTTTCTTCAACAAACATTGTGCCATATATGACAAAAATAACCATTCCACTCAGGAATGTTATTTTAATAAGAAGAACAAGAAAAAGAGCAACAAGAAATCACAAGGTACATCATCAGACTCAGAAAGTGACAAAAAGACAAAGCCTGAGAAGGAAAAACAAAATTCAAAGAAAAGATCATCTGTTGCTGACAAGACTGTGAAGAAGAAAATGTCAACACAGGCTAAGACACCTCATAAAAAGGTGGATTTGTCTGATAAACAACCGGAAGCTGTTGATGATTTCTTTGACAACTTTGATAAAGGAACTCCTGTGTCCCAATCAAAACAGAAAGATAAAGAAACCTTCAAGACTACAGGATCTTCTTCAAAGTTAAGATATCAACCAAAACAAGCTAAGTTGAAGAAAGACTCGGATAAGCATGAAGACACTCAGAAACCCGAATCATCTTCAACAGAATCATCCTCACAAACATCAGATCAAAAAGAAACAACTAATACTGAAACTTCACGATTAATTCATGAAGGAGTAACTATTGTTGACACAACTGGCAAATCCAAGACAATTAAGCCTTGGGTTGTCAATTCTAATTAGTGTTCTTTTTGTGTGCAGGAACAATTATGGAGAGCTGACAACAAGTGGTATGTTGACAGTGGTTGTTCCAGACATATGACAGGCAACTGTGCACTTCTCCATGACTTCAAACATAAACATGCCTCTTATGTGGCATTTGGTGGGGATAAGAAGGGAGGTAAAATTGTTGGTGAAGGAATGGTAACTAATGGTGTTTTAACATTTGAAAAGTAAATTACTGTGAAAATTTGCAGTATAATTTACTTAGTGTTTCCCAAATTTGTGATCAAAATTATTTAACACTATTTGATAACACTAACTGTTACATTCTTAAGCCAGGTTTTACAGTTCCAGAAGACTGGATACTTCTTAAAGCATCAAGAAAAGGCAACACATACATCTTGGATATGAACAACACCACACTCACCAAACATGAGACATGTCTGCTGTCCAAAACTTCCGAAGATGAATCTCAATTGTGGCATAGAAGGCTTGTCCATTCCAACATGAAGAACATGAATAAATTGGTGAAAAATGACTTAGTCATTGGATTACCAAAGAAAGAATTTCATTGTTCTAATCATTGTTCTTCATGTTATAAAGGAAAACAACACAGAGTGTCTCACAAATCCAAAACAATCAACACTAACACTACACCACTCAAATTGCTTCATATGGATCTCTTTGGTCCAACCAATGTGCTGAGCATTGGAAAAAGACAATATTGTTTGGTGATAGTTGATGATTTCACTAGATTTACATGGGTCTTTTTCTTAAAACATAAAAGTGAAACATCTGAAACATTAATGGACTTTGTAATCAAGATTGAGAATCAACTTGATTTAAAAGTTAAAATTTTTAGGAGTGACAATGGAACTGAATTTGTTAATGCTGATTTGGATTCTTTTTGCAGGACTAAAGGAATAGCTAGACAATTCAGTGCCCCAAGAACTCCACAACAAAATGGAGTGGCTGAAAGGCGAAATAGAACACTGATAGAAGCAGCCAGAACAATGCTAGCTGATTCTCAGCTGCCCATTACATTCTGGGCAGAAGCTGTGAATACAGCTTGCAACGTTCAAAACAGAACTTTGATAGTCAAAGAACATAATAAAACACCTTACGAACTCTTATTTAAAAGAAAACCTTTTATAGGATATCTTAGAGCTTTTGGGTGTCATGTGTCTGTTTTAAATACTAAAGAACAATTGGGAAAATTTTCTGAAAAACCTATGATGGTTTCTTTGTTGGATATTCATCCACTTCTAAATCATACAGGGTGTACATTCCAGAACATAACATAGTTGAAGAAACTCCCAATGTTTCTTTTGATGAATCCATGTTTACTACCAATGTAAAAGGATCATCTTGGTTATTTGATATAGATGCATTAACAGAATCATTTAACACTGGTTATTTGATCAATGCAGGTGCTGCGGATACATGTTATCCTTTTGTGCCACCAAGTGTGAATGAAGTGCCTTTAACAGCTGATCCACCAAGAGCACGTGTGCCACCTGAATCACAGCAAAGATCAAGTCAGCAGCATGAAGCTATTTCTGGAGAAGCTAACTCTTCATCCCCAGCACATGTAAATTCATCAGCAGATGTTCCCTCATCCGTAGATGTTACTACTGATGCTAGAAATGAAGCAGTCATCCAACCATTACCAGCTGACCAACATTGTTCATCCGTGGATGATATAACTCCTACGGAAGTACAAAATACTGCTTCCGTAGAACTTCCTGCGGAAGAACAAAATACTGCTTCCGTAGAACTTCCTGCGGATGAACAAAATACTGCTTCCGTAGAACTTCCTGCGGAAGAACAAAATACTGCTTCCGTAGAACTTCCTGCGGAAGAAGACAAAGCAGCCAATCAAACACCAGCTGATCCTAATGACCATGAGTCTTTTGATTATTTCATCGACTCAACTTCTCAGCTAACACCATCTGCTTCAATGGGATTCTCAAACTTAGACTCCACAGTTCAAGTTGATGCTGTTTCAACAAGCAGAGTACACAAATCTCATCCAACAGACAACATCATTGGGGACCTGCATGCCAGAACCACAAGGAGCAAAGGAGGTGTGGCAAACATTTGTTTGTTCACCTGCTTTTTATCTCAAACAGTCCCTGCAAACATCACAGCTGCACTGAAAGACAACAGCTGGATTGAGGCCATGCAAGAAGAGTTGCAACAATTTAGAAAACAGAAAGTGTGGACTCTTGTCGATTTGCCTTCAGGTCAACATCCAATTGGCACAAGATGGCTTTTCAAGAACAAGCTGGATGACAGAGGTATCATAGTAAGAAACAAGGCAGACTCATTGCACAGGGATACACTCAGGAAGAAGGAATAGACTATGATGAAGTCTTTGCCCCAGTTGCAAGGATTGAAGCTATACGAGTCTTCCTAGCCTATGCAGCATTCAAGAAGTTCACAGTCTATCAGATGGATGTCAAGTGTGCTTTCCTTTATGGGAAAATTGATGAAGAAGTCTATGTGGCACAACCCCCTGGTTTTGAAGACCCTGATTATCCACATAGAGTATACAAGCTTGACAAAGCCTTGTATGGTCTTCATCAAGCACCCAGAAAGTGGTATGATACACTATCATCCTTTCTGCTGAAGAATGGGTACAAGAGAGGAACTATTGATCAGACACTCTTCCTCAAACAAGAACATCAAGATCTTTTGGTTGTTCAAATATATGTTGATGACATCATATTTGGATCCACCAATAAGAAGCTGTGTCAAAGCTTTGAAGACTTAATGAAATCTGAATTTCAGATGAGCTCCATGGGAGAATTGACTTTCTTCCTTGGCTTACAAGTTCATCAGAAACCAGATGGCATTTTCATTAATCAAGAGAAGTACATTCATCAAATTTTGAAGAAGTACAATCTTGCTGATTCCACTTCCTGCAAGACACCAGCATCAACAATAGACAAGATTGTGCCTGACCCTGCTGGCAAATCCGTAGATCAAAGATTGTACAGATCTATGATCGGTTCTTTAATGTATTTAACTGCCAGTAGACCTGACATAATGTTTGCTGTTTGTGTTTGTGCCAGGTACCAATCTGACCCAAAGGAGTCCCATTCTGAATGCTGTGAAGAGGATTTTCAGATATCTGAAAGGCAAACCTGCATTGGGACTTTGGTATCCCAAAGATGGAGACTTCAGCCTCTACTCATACTCAGATAGTGACTATGGAGGGTGCAACAACAACAGAAAATCCACAACTGGTGGATGTCAATTTTTAGGACCAAGACTTGTTTCATGGCAGTGCAAGAAGCAAACAAATGTATCTGTATCCACGGCTGAAGCAGAGTACATAGCTGCTTCAGCAGGTTGCTCTCAAGTACTTTGGTTGCAAAACCAATTACTTGATTATGGTTACAATTTCCTTCACACACCAATTCATATTGATAATTCAGCTGCTATGTTTATAACTGCTAACCCAGTTCAACATAGTAAAACTAAACACATTGAAATTAGATACCATTTTCTAAGAGATTGTTCAGAAAAGGGTCTAATTAAGTTAGTCAAAGTAGACACAACCAATCAGCTTGCTGATTTGTTTACTAAAGCATTTGATTCTGTTAGATTCAATTTTCTGATAGAATCTTTAGGGATGATTAACTTAGAATAAATCAACAAAAGCTTATGATTGACTTTGTGAAGAGTAATCGTTGAGGATAACTTAAGTGTCTGTTAGCACATCTATACATGCATTATATATGGGAAATGATAGTAGACTATACTTGGCTATTAAACAAACACTCAATCTGACTTATATCATACTGATATGTGAGTAGGTTCAACTTGAGTGGAAACAAAGCTAAGAGCATGCCAAACTAAAAACATGAGGTAACTGTCTGTGAGGATTCCATTTGAGAATCATGAAGGTATGTTCTCTCCTACTGTGCTCAAATCACTTACACAAGCACACTATGTAAAATACTTTATAATATTCTATCTTTGCAAAGTCATATTCCCTCTGTTTTGTGTGAACAAAGACCTGGGAATGTGATTAACAAGTGTGATCTTCATTCTCCCTCTGTTTTGTGTCAACAAAGACCTGGGTTAAAGTTCACCTCTGTTTTACGAAAGTAAAGACCTGGTGACTATGAAGATCATATTTCAGCTCTAAAAAGGAATCACTTGTGATCCATTGAACATCAAGCTCAAGAGCTATCACATCAAAGCATTCATGAGACTGAAAATTGTCTCAAGATAGAACTTATAACTTAATGTACATAGTCTTTAAGTGTGGAATGTAGTGATTTGCCTCATCTACGGAAGACATACTCTAACGATAATTGAATGTGGGACTCATGACTGCTACTGATTAACAAACTTCACAACATGATAACTTGCATGCCTAGTTGATACAACACTCTTGTTTGAATTTAAGTGGATCTATATACTTGCAATCAGATATGTGTTGAATCAACTAACAACATCAGCAGAAGCCAATTTATAGTATGATCCCTCTATATATATATGCATGCATGTACCTGTTTCACAGATGCTTAATTGTTATTTCAACAGAATTTCTCTCATTTAGAATGTCATAAGCCTGTCATGCCTGTTCACAACTTAAATTTATGATGAATGCAACAGTTTCACATTAATCACAAATTTAGGGGGAGTAGTTCATGCATGAAAAACAAACAATAAAAGCTGATAATTGATCTGAATTATTTTGAAGGAATTGGATCTTGAGCACTAACTTGAATGCAGGATACAGGACACTTGCTTTCTTGTACTACATTACCATGCAAATGAAGTCAACAATGTCCAACATCAACAATTGAGTCTACTAAGTAGATATCATACATTTAAAGTTTTCTAAACTTTAAGATCCGCAGAAGTTTCAGTAATACTTCTCATCCGTAGAAGTAACAGTGAAATTTCTGCATCCGCAGAAGTCACAGTAATACCGCTCATCCGTAGAAGTATTATGTGATCTCTGATTCAGCAGCAAAACAAGCAAAACAAAACAAATGCATTATTTGAACTTACATTCAATGTAAAGTTCCGCAGAAGTTAAGGTTCCGCAGATGTTGACATCCGCAGATGTCAAGGTTCCGCAGATGTTCTGCGGAAGAGATAATGCATTCTAAACACTTGGGATATGAAAAGGAATAAATGGAAGTGGGTCCAAGATAGGAATAAATGAAAGTGGGCCCAACATAATGTGAGCCCAACATAATTAATAAAAGAAGTTAATTTGTTGGACTACAAATAAGGTGTCTGACTCTTAAAATTCAATTCACTTTTACAGAGCACTTTTTCAGATTAACCTAGAAAATCGCACTTTTTCCCCCTTTTCAAAATTTCAAAATATCAACATTATCCAGTAACCGATTACAGTTACTGCAAAGATGGCAAATAGATTTGCTAAGGAGCATAATGTGTGTGCATACTTGAACACTGATGATCCAGCAGCGGAAGGATGTCGAGATATCATCAGATATCTCCGACGATCCAGGCTCTTCTATGCCTTGACGGCTGAGCCTGTGATCCATCAGTCACACATAATCGGATTTTGGAATTCAGCTCGAGTGGAAGAACAAAACGATGAGGAAGTTATAGTGGCTGAAGTTCTGGGTCAGCGTCTTCGAGTGAATGAAAGCACCTTACGAAGATGCTTGGAACTCGGAGATAGAGAGATAGGTCACCCGGACGTTTTCGAGAATGAATACATAGAAAAGGTATTCAATCTCATGGGGTACGATGGTGATTATGAAAAAGGAGAAATCAAGAAGGGTAGGCTGTGCAAACCGTACAAGTTCTTATGTCACACCTACCTGAAGTGCATGTCTAACAGGAAGTCGGGGTTAGACAGATTTTCTCGACACATCTCATCAGGAATTATTGGGGTGTTCGAGGGAAGAATCTACAATTATGCAAGATACATCTTCAATTGTTTGTGCGAGCAAGTCAAATTACAAAAGAATGAGAAGATGTACATGTTCCCCAGATTCCTGCAATTGGTGATTAACTCAGAGCTCCCAAGCTTGAACAGGGTTGGAGAAGTGTTTGTTCAAGCTCACCTGAACAAATCGGTGCTGAATAAACTGAGTGGAAAATATGAGGGTCCTGACATGCCTATGTTTGCTCATGTTATTGATCCACATGCTGATCTGCCACAAGAGTTGGCGTGGGAAGATGAAGCTGAATCATCTGCTGATTCTGCTCAATCTTCTCACTCACCACACCAAACACCACAACACCAACAACAATCACCAATCCAAACACCACCACTACAATATGCATCATCAAGCCAATCACCTCAACAACCACAATCACCTTCAAGCCTCAACACCCAACCAATCTCTCCAATTCAACCACACCAATCACCTGTTCTGATATCATCATCTTCATCTCATCACACTCAACCATACTCTCCACTCCAAATCCAATCACCCATACAACCACCACCAGAATCCCCAAAACCCCAATCACCGGAAAGTGCTGAGACTGAACCACTTGAGGTGACTGAGTCTGTACACTCTGTACACTTAGGAGACACCGAAATACTATCTGAAGCAAGCACTGTTCCATTCTCTCCAACTCACACAGATGAACAACCTTCATCAGCTCATACCGAGCCAATACCTGCTGATGAACCCGGGGAGACTCAAGAATCTGCTCAGGATGTCACTGCTTACAATGAAGATGACTTAAGTGACAGTGACATCCCTGTGAGCAAGAGCTTTCTGGTTGCAAAATACAACAAGTTGGTGCTTAAATCCAACAAGAGAAAACAAAGAATTGTGGAGCTGTACGGAGTTATCCAAGAAAAGGATGAAGAACTAACAAAGAAGGATGCCAGTTTGAAAAGGCTGAGAGAAGATGCTCAATGCAACAATGAAATCATTGATGCATTGTTCAAAACAAAACGGGAACTAGAGGCAACTTTGAAACAAGAACAAAATGAAAAGGCCGAGCTAATTAAGCAAAAGGATCTGGAGATAGAGAGCCTGAAGAGAAAGCTATCTGATTTGAAAACAAAAGTGGATACAAGTGCTGAACCAGAAAAACAATCGGGTAGAGCTACTAAGCCGCTGATATCCTACACCCGAAAAAGAAAATACTTCGGAGCCACACAAAAGAAACAAGAAGAAGAAAGCTCCCCAAAGAAATCAAAAGTTCCATCTCCTGATCCACACCTTCAGTAGAAGTTTCTGCTGTGAAGGTATCTTCCGGAGAAGAAGAAGAAAGTGACAAAGAATGGGAGGAATTAACGAGGATGGAGTCTCCCACTGCTGATAAGGGTGGAAAGGCCGATGACCTTCTAACAACTGCTGATATCTTAGAAGAGAGGCCTGACTCCAGCATGTTTATAACCCTCATCAACCATGGTTTTCCGTATGACATGGTTGAGAGGATGAACAGAACAGAGATGACCAATGCATTGAAAGAATTTGAATTTGCAAGGTTCATAATCCCAAATTGTGATTATGAAGCCTTTACCACTTTTCAATCATTGGAGAAAATAAGGAAAGACTTGGGCCACTGTGACACAGCAAAACTTTCAAAGTACAATATGACTTGCTGGTTACAGGGTCACAATTACAAGCCACATGAACTTAAAGGTAGAACTACTGGTGAGCTGCGGAGGATGATGGAGCATGTAATGAAGGTGGAGCTGGAAACAGGTGTAAAATTCAGAACAACAGCTCCTCATCCTACTGATGACAAACAAAGCAAATCATCTGCTGATCCAATCACTGTGGAACCCAAGGATCAGCATAAAGCTAAAGATAAGCTCATCAGGGAACCAAGGGAAGTCATTCCAGGCAAAGTATGGCCCCTTGGTACCACTGTCAGAGAAATCACTGATCAGAAGTCCACTCTGATTCAGTTGATTGATCACCTCACAACTCCCAACTCAGCTGAAGAAAATAAAATAATGGCATGGAAATATGATCAGGAGTGGGATTGTGCAGTGATTAAAAGGACATCAGGAAGAGTTGAATACTTCCGTGATGTGTTTTCAGTACTCTGCCTTTCTGAGAATGATTTAAAGGACCTGCAAAGCCTTACTTTGACAAATTATCCAATACACCCAAGGGGCAGGGACTTCTCAAGCAGAGTGGGTCAACTGAAAACAAGGTTCAAAGATGATGTGATCATCGGAGCTAAAAGAGATGATGATGCTCACAAACGAATAACTCATGGGCAGAAAAGATCCAAGTCCAATGCCTCTGACTCAGTAGATGATGAATTTCTGAAGAGGGTTGGATATAATAACAGAACATCAGCAGCCATCAAACGCATTGAAGGAACTCAATACACACTCCCTATCACTGAGTGGGGATATGTAGAGAGGACAAAAGAGCTGGTGCTGATGAGAAATGCAGAGAACAAACGTGCAGAAAATATCAGGATTTTTGATCCTGCGGAAATCAAGTTGCTTCATCCAAGCTACACTTCTTACCTTCATGACAAATTCTTTCCGAAGCTGAGTGATGAAGCAGCTCAAAATGATCTGTTCCTGCTTGTACACATGATCCAAGTCATCGACAAACTTCATGCAAAAGCCTACAAACGACGAAGACATAATGCAGGCTTGCTGAAGGGAACAGAATATGAAGAAGTCTCAGAACTTCGCCTCTCCGAACAAGATGAACTTGAAGTAGTGAAGAATGACCGAGTATTGGAGACTCTCACTACAGAAGAGGATATTCTGGGACTTGGCTACGAGACTCTGAAGAAGATCAGCAAAATGGAGATCAAATACAAGTATGATGATCAAAAGGCAGCTGTATCTTACTTCTACAACAAAATTATATCAAGAGTCAAGGAGCTAGCAGTTTTGAAGGACTGATTACAAGAAGCTAAGCCTAAGGGGGAGTATTGTTAGGTCTAGATTGTATAGGACTAGATCAATTTTGTATAGGCTTAGTACTTGAAAATCAAGTCTTGTAATTAACATTTGTAACAGTCAAAATATATATATATGTGATTTGAATCTATAGGTTAACCCCATATATGTATGTGTGTTGATTTGTGCTTTGACAGGAGAAACAATATTCTTGGGATTGATTTGATAAAACTGACCAAGTGTAGGAAACATCTACGGATGAACAATTTTGTTAATCCGTAGATATGTTTCGTACAAGACCAAATGACCAAGTGTAAGTTCCTACGGATGATCAAGTTCCATGAAGTGAAGACTCCTACGGAAGGAGGAATATCTACGGAAGAACAACGTTCCTACGGAAAAGCAAATCTCCTACGGAAAAACAGAAGATCTGCGGAAGGCAAGACTCCTGCGGAAGACCATTATACTTGTGTGATTATCAATTCCAAGAAGTCAAACAAGTCAACAAGATCAACAACAAATCCCGAGAGATCCGGTGTTTCCTTAACCGACTCAAATCATCTATAAATATGAGTCCTAGGTTTCACATCTCGGTGAACAAAATCAATCAATATTACGGCTGTCAAGTTACACCATTGTGCAACCCTAATCGCCGTCTCATCAACATCAACATTATTTGATACACTGTATTCGATTGTTTATAGTATTCATTATTATTCTTTTGTAATCATTACGTTATAGTTAATGAAATACCTTTGAATAATTATTGATTTTGCATTTACTGTGTTTCTGTGGTTGTGTTCATAATTAATCATTCAAACAATTAAACGTCAATTAATGATAATTCCGCGATCATTAAATTGATTTATTTTAATACTGATAATTCCTGAATTGCGATCCTTGGATTCACAGCTTTGTGCTGTTTTATGAAATACAGCACAGCTTTGTGCTGTTTTATGAAATACAGCACAGCTTTGTGCTGTTTTATGAAATAAAGCACAGCTTTGTGCTGTTTTATGAAATACAGCACAGCTTTGTGCTGTTTTATGAAATACAGCACAGCTTTGTGCTGTTTTATGAAATACAGGACAGCTTTGTGCTGTTTTATGAAATACAGCACAGCTTGTGCTGTTTTATGAAATACACCACAGCTTTATGCTGTTTTATGAAATACAACTGTTGCCGTTTTATGAAATACAGCACAGCTTTGTGCTGTTTTATGAAATACAGCACAGCTTTGTGCTGTTTTATGAAATACAGCACAACTTTGTGCTGTTTTATAAAATGCAGCACAAAAACGTTAAAAATGTAGCACAACTTCACATAATTTGATTTTTTTTTTGTAAAAAAACTATAGTAATACTATACTCAAATTAAAGAGAAAAAAAATGCTTGATTTTATGGTGTAATTTATTTAAAAAAATAATGTCGTATGAAAAAGTTATTAGCATTTAAAAAAATAGCGGGAAATTTTAAAAAGTCAACAATTGTGGGTAATATAATAAAATACCCAAATTACCCTTGATTACTTATTTTTTCTACGCTTTGATCTTAGCCCTTAATTATTTTTTCTTATTTTTTCTACACTTTGATCTCTTATCATTAATATCTCATGTCTACATTAATTATATATATATATATATATATATATATTAATACCTGGTATAAATAATAAAAAGTAAAGTTATTATAATAAAGATTAAAAACAAAATAAATTTAAAGCTTTTAGTACCAAAAAGTTACTTAAATTAATAATAAATGTGATAGTCTTTTACATAAAATTTTTTTAAGGCCTTTACATTTATATAGATAGTATTTTACACATGTAGGTAGCTATTAAAATTACACATTTGTACCCATTTGACTTTACATATTCGTCAATTGGCCAACTATACATACGTAAATAACTAGTTTACATATTTGACATATTTACATATATGAATATATGTAAATATGACAAGCACATGAACGTAAATATGTGAGTTACATGTATATAAATATATTAGATAGTATTTAGGAGTAAAATTCGATTAAAAGAATTCAAATTATAAAACTAACACTATTGTAGATCTTATACATAGATGTTAATCTTTGTATAAATCATCCGATTATGTATTTCTAACTAATTATCTATTTAGATATATGTAAATTTTAAATCTCTGTCCATTTTTGTATAGGAAAATGTTTACAAATACGTAAATGTATTATTTACACATATGCAACTATTCAAACTGATTAATTATTTACATATATGTAAATGTTGATATATCTATATACACACACACTTTTTAGATGCATATAAAATTTTATAATAAACTGCAGGTGTATTTAAATATAAAAAACTTAAAAAAATTCATTATAATAAATGTACCAATAAAAATCTCAAACGTATGTTCATAGAGAAAAAAATATAAATATGAACATTGCATTTGCATAAACATAAATATTAGCAAAGAATAAACATGATATAAATTTGAATGTTTACTTATTTTCTTTTTCTTTTTGGACGACATTCACGGTATTCTAAAGTAATATGAACACCTAAAATAGATAAAAAAACATAAAAAATTAACAAAAGTTGTATTAAAATACAGAAATAAAAACTAGGCAATAAAAAAAATTAATTTGAAGATAATAAAAATGCCACTAAATCTAAATTAACTCATTTTCGTATCAATAAATTAAATAATACATATGTAGGCATGTATACATATATGTAAGTAGTGCATATATACAACACAGTAAAACCAAAACCATAATAAAAAAATATAACATTGAGTCGAAATATAGATGTATGAAAATTACAATTTCTTATAACAATTATTTGCAAATAACAAAATTAAAGATATCTAATTTAATTATAAAGATACATATATATATATATATATATATATATATATATATATATATATATATATATATATATGTCTGCATGTATGTATGTATGTATGTATGTATGTATGTATGTATGTATGTATGTATGTATGTATGTATGTATGTATGTACGTATGTATGTACGTATGTATGTATGCATGTATGTATGTATGTACGTATGTATGTACGTATGTATGTACGTACGTACGTACGTACGTACGTACGTACGTACGTATGTATGTATGTATGTATGTACGTACGTACGTGTGTGTGTGTGTATAAAGGAGAAATACATATATCCCACTCTCTACCCAAAAAAATTACATATTTTCCCAAAATATAAGTTTTAATGCATAACATGCAATGCTTTTTTAGAATGCTTTGAGTAAATATGTAATTTTACATGTTTAGAGAGGGAAATATGCAATTGTCTCGTATATTAATAATGAATACGAATATAATATTAAGTCTAGTTGTCTAAGCAAGAAAGGGATCATGTGAGGTTATGTAAAGGTTATATATGAAAAAAACACACAGACACACACACACACAGACATATACACACACACACACATACACACACACAGACATATATATATACACACACACACACAGATATATATATATATATATGTATGTATGTATATAGGGTAAGGTAACGAACACTTACACTAGTTGTTAACCCT
>CM044011.1:34273700-34441200 GCA_024085815.1 Flaveria linearis
AATCACTAAGGTGTATCACATCACTTATGGAGAACATTTATGCTATTAATTTCATAAAAACCCCTAAACTTTGCTTTATACAAAGTCTAACAGCCAAAGTTAATATGTATTCAACATGTTAAAAATAACTATAATTTCAAATTTAATAATTATTACTAACAATAAATATTAAAAAATATGATTTGTTTCACTTTTGTGACAACCCGAATTTTTTTTTCTTTTCGGTTACTATCGCGAATTAATCCATTTTATTATTTAGTAAGATTAATAATAATAATAATAATAATAACAATAATAATAATAATAATAATAATAATAATAATAATAATAATAAAGTCCAGGGGCTAATTCTGACCATTTAAAACTTAATTTAGAAGTTCTAGCATAAAATGATAACCTTAGAAACCGCAGGGACTAAAGTTGTAATTTTTTAAAAACCCCCCTTTCCCCCGTCGACCCCCTGTTCACCGGCGAAACGCCGGCGTTGCTCCGGCGAAGCCGAAGGACCAAACTAAATCAGTTTCTACCTAATTAACCACTACCGACAAGACCGCGTGCAAGATTCGAACATTATACCCACTTCAAATTGAATATTAAGGTCGGTTTAGTGAGGTTTCCACCTTCGACCGAAAGTCGGCCGACCCACTCACAAAATGCGGCACTGAACTTAATGATAATCAAAATTAACTCTGCACTAACAAAAATACAATCGATCATGATGTTCCACTAAATTCAATTTAGTATAAAACGAACACAAACCCCTCATTCGAACACCACCAATACCGCGACCTGCAACCTTATCGAAACCCAACATCCGAGTTATTTACAACCAAATTGACAGAGGGCTTTGAAACTAAAGCATCACAAGAATCTTCACACGAAGTTAATTTGATTTACATAAACGTTTGCACACGAATTGGATTCAAACCACGGTTGCGACTGCTCACCGAGTGTTCATCGTCCTTTCAACTTCAAACAGGTAATTAAATACATCTGCATGCTCGGTTTCTCATAGGGATCGAAAGCCCTTTGATTAATTGGATTAACAGTAGCGATTAGTGCTTCAATTTGATCCATGATCGATTTAGGGTTCTTGGTTTGGGGGAGAGGGCTTTCGGGTTTGTTTAAAAGTAATTGGAACTAGAGAATACCGCGGCTGCGGCCTTGGTTCACTGGTTGGGGCTATGTGCGCGTGGGCATGAGGTCCCGGGTTCGACCCGGGCAACCTCTTTTTATTTGTTTTATTTTTTTAAGGCTTTTTAAAATACTTTAAAAATATGGGAAAATTCCTAAAAATTATAAAAATAAATTTTATAAGTTTCCCTTATTTTAAATCTTACAAAATATTTTCCTGTAAATTTATTTTATTTAGAAACTTTAATAAAATTTTATAAAATATTATTTAAAAGTATTACAAATACTTATTTTGGTAAAATAAAATCTAAATCGTGTATAACTATGCAATAATCATAAAAATCATAGAAATTATACATAAATTATTTATAAACATTATAAATAGTTATTTCTATAAAATAAACATTATATTTAAATATAGATTAATATATTTTATAAATTCACAAATTATTTACAAATGAAATTGTGGGTTATTTCTTGTAAAATATATTAATACCTTATTATTAATCAAAATACTATAAATATGATTATCCTTATTTGTAAATATCCTTGAATAATTATAAATTATATATCATTTTTATATTTAATTCTGAAAATATTTAAATACATATATGAAACCCTTTTAGTGAAATCAAAATGTAAATAATTATTTGGTAAAACTTAATGCTGATTGATAATTATTTATTAATACAAATCTATAAAAATATTGTAACATATATATACATCTAATTGTGTGTGTGCCACGTGTTAAATCAAATCGACACAAACCTTACCAAATATATTCGTATTATATTAAAGACTCCATTACAAACAATAATAGGTATTGAACGTGTTTGATCGTGCATTGCCCAATTCTTTGAAGTTCTTGTTCATATACATTACATCGATCCAAGGTGAGTTTACAGCCCCACTTTTACTTTATACTATTTTTGGGGGAGAGAAACATGCTGTTTTCATAAACGTTACATTATATTGAATTGTTGTGATACTGTATATACATGATACTATGTTCGTATACTTTTCATTCGGTCCGTTACTACGCAAGTAGAAACGTGGAAACAATTTCATTCGGTCCGTTACTACGCAAGTAGAAACGTGGAAACAATTTCATTCGGTCCGTTACTACGCAAGTAGAAACGTGGAAACAATTTCATTTTCGTTGATCAGTATTATTGTAATATCACCGGTTTACTAGTGTGATACCACTAAAGTCCTCACTCTCGAACCGTTAATGTATGTAGTATAGCGAGGCAATTCTGAGTAGATCTACTGGGTTTGACAAACCCCACCCGGGCTAGTCGCGCTAGCACAACGTTCGTCAAACGGGTGTTTAATTGACCTAAGTTCTGTTGCTGTGACCTGGTATTCACAGCCGAGGCGTTCAGTTTCGATTGTCAGCTTCGGTTCGAACTTCATACACTGAGTAACTGGTTTAGTAGATTAGCTACCTACTGATATTACTTTGTTTACTGTATCGGTTTACTTTATGTTCTGTTTATCAAAATACATACTTGACGGATTACATAATCCAGGAATTACTGATACTTAACGGATTACATAATCCGGGGATTTCATTACTGATACTTATCGGATTACATAATCCGGGGATTTCATTACTGATACATACTGTTTTCTGAAAAACCTGTGAACTCACCAACCTTGTGTTGACACTTTAGCATGTTTTCTTTCAGGTTCACAAGACGCGCACGATTAGGAGCATTCACTCATGCATTTATTATCTCGCGTGGCTTATCTAATATTTTTCAGTAACTTTCATTTATTCGGTTTGCGCGTGTTGCGCCATTTAAACAATTAAGATTTACTATGCTTCCGCAATTTCTGATATGTTTACTTTAAAAACTTGGTCTTTGGAATATTAAACTTCAAAAATGAATTATGTTTTACAATTAACGTGTCGTTTGGTGTAACTAATGGCTGAGATCCTGGAAGTCACACGCCTAACGGTAATACCCCGTTTGTGGAAATTTGAGGGTGTGACAGATTGGTATCAGAGCCATTGGTTATAGCGAACTAAATTGACATTGCATCTCATTTGCATTGCATTTAGACTATAGCCGTTGCCTTAGTTACACGCATATAGACACGTTTAGTTTTGTTAGTTGGTTTTGTTTGCATGCCTTACTAGTTTTTACCTGCTCAAGAACTGTTTGCTTTGGCGTCTTCCTGTAAGTGTTCGTCTACAGGGATGGTGACTCACGGGAGGGTTTGAGTGCCTAATTCAAGTGATTTCAAACTCCAAAACCTCGATTGTTATTAATGGTTTCAAAGTCTCGTCAAAGTCTGTGTCTTACAACTTGAACACATGCAATGCTGGAAGAGTAAGATGCCTGTATCTCGGGGTGTTCTGTCTAGGCAAGGTATTCGCATATATCCAAATCAACCGATGGACCTGTTTACCTTACCTGGGAACCCTTGGGATGAGTATCTGCTTATAGGTACGCATGTCTTCAACAAAGTTGTGATTGACCTAATACTTTGATTAGTCAACATACTCGTTTTGATTCTCGAATCAAACGAATACACTCGGAACTTCTATCATTGATGACCACTGTACTTGACAAGATATGTTAACCTGATAGGAGGAACCGGGGTGATCATGCAAAACAAATTACCGTTACGGGTGCACACGTAATTGTAATTTGTCGTGCATGCTAAGTCCAGTGAATTTGGTCGGGTGGTAACATTGTAGTCAGTATAAGTCATCATTCCTACACGTTGAGCAAGAAAGCCTCGGTTCTCATAGAACATAGCCACTGATGTGGAAACTATTTATCAGTTCTACTTGTAGGAATGCTCACCCTTACCTTGAATCTGGACGAAATACAAACCATGACATTTGTGTTAATCCCACGTGATTTGGACTGATTCTCTAGCTTGTCTATTTCTTTAAATCCTTGAATTTCTCTTCCTATTCATTTCAAGGCAAAAGGTCTATTTTCATACGACTGATAGCTTTTGATATTTGGTAATGTAAAGAATGTCTGGAAGAGGACGTGGACGTGGAAGAGGTAACATCTCACTGACGCCTGCAGAATTGGCAGCAATAATCATCATAGTATTACCGCAGCGTTGGCAAACCAAGCCCCTCCACAGCAGAATCCTATTGGACAACCGACTTGCACCTACAAGTCCTTTATGGACTGCAAACCTAACCCGTTCAATGGAACTGAGGGAGCGGTTGGACTGCTCCGTTGGTTCGAAAAGCTAGAATCGGTGTTCGAAATCTGCAACTGCCCTGCTGGGAATAGAGTAAAATATGCTGCTGGCACACTAGATGGTGCTGCTCTAAGCTGGTGGAACACCCAAGTTCAGATGCTGGGCGTTGAAGCTGCAAACGCCACACATGGGTAGAATTCAAGAATCTGCTGAAAGAGGAATACTGCTCACGGGATGAAATACAAAAACTGGAAACCGAATTTTGGAACCTGAAGATGGTAGGTTCTGAAATTGAAGCTTACACAACTCGTTCTCACGAGTTGGCTACTCTGTGCCCTACTATGATTAACCCGGCTTACAAACGGGTTGAAAGATACATCGATGGACTGGTACCTGAAATCCAGAGCATGGTCACCACTGCTAGACCAGCTACCATTCAGGAAGCTGTTCAACTGGCCCACAAGTTGACTGATCAGGCTGTCGTACAAGGTAAACTACCTCCACGTGGTTTACCTCTACCACTACTGACGGCCATAACAAAAGAAAGTGGGAGTCTGGCTCACATAACAAGCAGAACACCTCCCACCAGCATCGGAAGTTCGACAACCAAATTTCTACATCTTCACAGCATGGTAGTGGCTACAATGGAACATTACCTAAGTGTGAAGAATGCAACTACCACCATATTGGGTCGTGTAAGAAGAACAACTGTGAGAGATGTGGCAAGTTTGGTCATTCTGCTAAGAATTGTCGTGTGAATTTATCAGACAAGCAACCACTCAACGGGGGGAACAAAGAGGCTGCTATGAGTGTGGTCAGACTGGGCACATCAAAAGGTATTGCCCAAAACTACAGAATAACAATGGAAAGGGCAACAGGAACGGAAATGGGAATGACAACGGTGGTGCCAAAGGCAGAGTGTTTATCATAGGCTCAGGTAAACCCTTAATGACCCTACTACAGTATCCGGTAGACTCCTTCTAGATAGTCACTATGTCTTCTCTTTTGATTTTGATGCCAATTAGAAGTAGGTAACCAACAGGTTAGGAATAGTACCTACTGACTTGAACCCCGAACATGCCATAGAAATAGCTCTCATAAAACCTTGCGGTTTGTTCAGAAACTCCCGGAGACCCTATCTTGCCTATGTTCTAGATAACTAATCAGCTTACTCACTGACCAGCTTGCTTGCTAGTAGTTCGTTAACGCGTGCGTTCTAATTTTCGGGACGAAAATTTCTTCAACAAGGGGATAATGTGACAACCCGAATTTTTTTTTCTTTTCGGTTACTATCGCGAATTAATCCATTTTATTATTTAGTAAGATTAATAATAATAATAATAATAATAATAACAATAATAATAATAATAATAATAATAATAATAATAATAATAATAATAATAATAATAAAGTCCAGGGGCTAATTCTGACCATTTTAAAACTTAATTTAGAAGTTCTAGCATAAAATGATAACCTTAGAAACCGCAGGGACTAAAGTTGTAATTTTTTTAAAAACCCCCCCTTTCCCCCGTCGACCCACTGTTCACCGGCGAAACGCCGGCGTTGCTCCGGCGAAGCCGAAGGACCAAACTAAATCAGTTTCTACCTAATTAACCACTACCGACAAGACCGCGTGCAAGATTCGATCATTATACCCACTTCAAATTGAATATTAAGGTCGGTTTAGTGAGGTTTCCACCTTCGACCGAAAGTCGGCCGACCCACTCACAAAATGCGGCACTGAACTTAATGATAATCAAAATTAACTCTGCACTAACAAAAATACAATCGATCATGATGTTCCACTAAATTCAATTTAGTATAAAACGAACACAAACCCCTCATTCGAACACCACCAATACCGCGACCTGCAACCTTATCGAAACCCAACATCCGAGTTATTTACAACCAAATTGACAGAGGGCTTTGAAACTAAAGCATCACAAGAATCTTCACACGAAGTTAATTTGATTTACATAAACGTTTGCACACGAATTGGATTCAAACCACGGTTGCGACTGCTCACCGAGTGTTCATCGTCCTTTCAACTTCAAAACAGGTAATTAAATACATCTGCATGCTCGGTTTCTCATAGGGATCGAAAGCCCTTTGATTAATTGGATTAACAGTAGCGATTAGTGCTTCAATTTGATCCATGATCGATTTAGGGTTCTTGGTTTGGGGGAGAGGGCTTTCGGGTTTGTTTAAAAGTAATTGGAACTAGAGAATACCGCGGCTGCGGCCTTGGTTCACTGGTTGGGGCTATGTGCGCGTGGGCATGAGGTCCCGGGTTCGACCCGGGCAACCTCTTTTTATTTGTTTTATTTTTTTAAGGCTTTTTAAAATACTTTAAAAATATGGGAAAATTCCTAAAAATTATAAAAATAAATTTTATAAGTTTCCCTTATTTTAAATCTTACAAAATATTTTCCTGTAAATTATTTTATTTAGAAACTTTAATAAAATTTTATAAAATATTATTTAAAAGTATTACAAATACTTATTTTTGGTAAAATAAAATCTAAATCGTGTATAACTATGCAATAATCATAAAAATCATAGAAATTATACATAAATTATTTATAAACATTATAAATAGTTATTTCTATAAAATAAACATTATATTTAAATATAGATTAATATATTTTATAAATTCACAAATTATTTACAAATGAAATTGTGGGTTATTTCTTGTAAAATATATTAATACCTTATTATTAATCAAAATACTATAAATATGATTATCCTTATTTGTAAATATCCTTGAATAATTATAAATTATATATCATTTTTATATTTAATTCTGAAAATATTTAAATACATATATGAAACCCTTTTAGTGAAATCAAAATGTAAATAATTATTTGGTAAAACTTAATGCTGATTGATAATTATTTATTAATACAAATCTATAAAATATTGTAACATATATATACATCTAATTGTGTGTGTGCCACGTGTTAAATCAAATCGACACAAACCTTACCAAATATATTCGTATTATATTAAAGACTCCATTACAAACAATAATAGGTATTGAACGTGTTTGATCGTGCATTGCCCAATTCTTTAAAGTTCTTGTTCATATACATTACATCGATCCAAGGTGAGTTTACAGCCCCACTTTTGCTTTATACTATTTTTGGGGGAGAGAAACATGCTGTTTTCATAAACGTTACATTATATTGAATTGTTGTGATACTGTATATACATGATACTATGTTCGTATACTTTTCATTCGGTCCGTTACTACGCAAGTAGAAACGTGGAAACAATTTCATTCGGTCCGTTACTACGCAAGTAGAAACGTGGAAACAATTTCATTCGGTCCGTTACTACGCAAGTAGAAACGTGGAAACAATTTCATTTTCGTTGATCAGTATTATTGTAATATCACCGGTTTACTAGTGTGATACCACTAAAGTCCTCACTCTCGAACCGTTAATGTATGTAGTATAGCGAGGCAATTCTGAGTAGATCTACTGGGTTTGACAAACCCACCGGGCTAGTCGCGCTAGCATAACGTTCGTCAAACGGGTGTTTAATTGACCTAAGTTCTGTTGCTGTGACCTGGTATTCACAGCCGAGGCGTTCAGTTTCGATTGTCAGCTTCGGTTCGAACTTCATACACTGAGTAACTGGTTTAGTAGATTAGCTACCTACTGATATTACTTTGTTTACTGTATCGGTTTACTTTATGTTCTGTTTATCAAAATACATACTTGACGGATTACATAATCCGGGAATTACTGATACTTAACGGATTACATAATCCGGGGATTTCATTACTGATACTTATCGGATTACATAATCCGGGGATTTCATTACTGATACATACTGTTTTCTGAAAAACCTGTGAACTCACCAACCTTATGTTGACACTTTAGCATGTTTTCTTTCAGGTTCACAAGACGCGCACGATTAGGAGCATTCACTCATGCATTTATTATCTCGCGTGGCTTATCTAATATTTTTCAGTAACTTTCATTTATTCGGTTTGCGCGTGTTGCGCCATTTAAACAATTAAGATTTACTATGCTTCCGTAATTTCTGATATGTTTACTTTAAAACTGGTCTTTGGAATATTAACTTCAAAAATGAATTATGTTTTACAATTAACGTGTCGTTTGGTGTAACTAATGGCTGAGATCCTGGAAGTCACACGCCTAACGGTAATACCCCGTTTGTGGAAATTTGAGGGTGTGACAACTTTCGTATTTTTTCGATAATCATGTTATTAAAAGGTAATTATAGATTTATATTGACTTTGACTTTAACATACTAATGAATATTTAAAAATTGAAAAAACAACTAATAATGGGCTAGTTATCATTAGCAAACCTAATTAGCGGGTCAACTTAATTTTTTTTAAAGTAAAGTCGAAGTAAGTCATTGCTCCGAAGATAAACTGGATTGCTTGGAAAAACGTCATTGCTCCGAAAAATAGTGGCGGCCTGGGTTTCGGTTCTCTAAGGGATATGAACCTAGCCATGCTCTCTAAATGGTGGTGGCGTTTTAAGACAGACAATTCGGGGCTATGGAAGCAAGTTATTTGGGCACTACATGGGTCATCAAGGTCTTGGTCTTTTATCCCTGCCAAGATATCCATCTCTGGACCATGGAATAACATCGTCAAGATTAATTCGTTCCTTGATCAATATGGCATTAATATTCCATCTATCATGCAAGCTGTTCCGGGAGATGGTAGTTCAATTCTATTTTGGTTTGATTGTTGGGTGGGAGACGAACCCCTTTACTTGAGGTTTCCATCTCTATTTAGCCTTGAAACACACAAACATTGTCTATTATCGGAGCGTTTGGTTTTAACAAGTAATGCCCCGAAATTCATGTGGAAAAGGCCTCCTGCCACTGCTGCCGAGTTTGATGAACTGGGGATCTTAATGCAGCTCCTGGGGACGGTATCTTTTTCGGGGTCGCAGGATCGATGGATTTGGAAAATCGGGTTTAATTCGGAATTTTCAACTGCAAGTATCAAACTTTTAATGTCAAAAAATATTTCCAGTGGTGTCGGGCAACCAATATTTTGGAACAATTGGGTTCCAAGTAAGTTATCCGTCTTGGCGTGGAGAGCGGAACTACATCGGCTTCCAACTTTAATATCGTTGGAGAAAAGAAGCATTCAGGTTCAGAACACGCTTTGCCCTCTGTGCTGCGAATGGGATGAAAGTGAAGATCATATTTTCCTAAACTGTCGTTGGGTGCAAGATGTCTGGTTTGAAGTGGTCAGGTGGTGCAAGCTGCCACGGTTTCTCCCTTTCTCCATCCGCGATCTTCTTGATACCAACACGGCGTTTAAAGGATCTTTCAAATGGAGGAAGGTGGTTCAAGCTATTTTTCTTACTACGATGTGGATGATCTGGGACACTAGAAATAAGCTGGTTTTTGAAAGAAAGCAACTCCCATTGAGTAGTGTCATCTGTGAGATCAAATCAAGGAGTTTCCTTTGGATAAAATACAAAGCAAAAATGGATTCCATCACTTGGGGTCAGTGGGAGAGTTTCGATTTGGGTCAGGTGGTGTTTTAGATACAGGTCCAATGGGTTGTTTTTATTATTTTCATGCAGTTGTTTGGTGATCTTTCTGTTGTTGATATGGTGTATGTTTCCCTAGCAACTTGCTAGTTTTAATAATATATTTTGTTGGCCGTTCAAAAAAAAATTCGAAGTAAGTCATTGGCTATAGCATAAATCACATTAAATTAAAAAAAAGGTCTAATAAAACCACTGATCGAATTGACATTGGCACTTTAATATAGAACTTGTCCTTCTTTTCTTTAAAGCCTTTATTAGTTTTAATAGGAAAAAGATTAAAATAATAAATCTAGCAATTGTAAGAAGTGGACAGTCATCCCTAAGGAAGGATATAGAAATGAGAATAACATGAGCTTATGATGGATTTTGTTGCTCAAGTTTCATACGTAAGTATTATGAACAGAATCTCATATAGTCTAACACTCATTTGAGATCAGATTACTTGTTAGTACCACCAATATGAATAAAAAAATGTTTAATCATTCAAGCAAGATGTTGATTGTTGTTGTTGTTAACCTTATAAGAGTAATTATTGTTATCGCTATCGCTATCGAAGCAACAATATGTTGATTGTTGTTGTTGTTAACCTTACAAGAGTAACTATTGCTATCGCTATCGCTATCGCTATAAAAGTATTTAATAAGTATATAGTTATGTATTCAAATAAGATAATACTTATTTATAAATTTAAATGTTAATCTAAAGTATTATAAATAATATAATTTAATGTAGTGAATTAAATAATCTCATATTGTTAAATAATATATTAATAACGCGCATTAATCAATGTATTAATTAAAAAAAGTTTATTAAATAAGGAACAAAATAAGAGTGATTGTATGGAGTACTTGTATTTAATACTTGATGAGTTGTATTAGATGTTTTAATTTTTTTTATAAACTTATAATTGTTTTTTAAAATTATGTTTTATATAGTAGTATAAATTAAATTTACACAAACCATGTGATTATTATCACACCACTACCACTGTTTTTCACTAATACTCAATGCACATGCACATGCCCATATGATAACACTTTTATATCCTATCACACCACCACTACTAATAGTTTAAGTGCTCTCAATATTCATGTGAAGAGGAATTATACCAATTAGATGTAAATATGAAACTAAGTAAATACGAAGTGGTGTTCTTATGTTTGAATTATATTCAAATGATTAGAGATTATTTGTTTTGTTGTAGAGGTGGGTTAACAGAATTTCATTCGTATTTGTTTATATTCATGAATATTTATTTGTGTTTGTTTGTTCTTGTTTGTTAATAATTCGTGAACAATTCATTTTCTTAATAAACTAACACGAAAAGAAATCACGTTCAATAAGTGTTCGTGAACAATTTATTTTCTTAATAAATGAATACGAACAAGGTCTTGTTCGTGTCTTCGTGGTTCGTTTACAGTCCTAATATTTGATCTATAAATATGTTCAAGATGAAGTATTTGCAACACGAGTAAACATCGCTCAGCCAGTGTAATTGTTTCTTTGTTTGTGCTTCATTGTAAGTAAATACGATGTTGAAAAGAACTACCGTTTTTGGTTATATAATTTGTATTTGCATCAAAAACTAAGGCTTTGTACAAAAAGTTCTACGATTATGTAGTTAATTTCATATGATGTTTTTTTTTCGATTTTATAATACATTTTACAATTGGTTGTTAATATTGAATTTGGAGTTTAAAACATTCGTATTCGTAACTTAACTGCTAATTATTTATAAATATACTTTAAGGCAGTGTTGTAACGGCGAGCACTCGGTACTCGGCAAGGTGCTGATGTGCTTTTTATCAATTCGGTCAATATTACTCGGAATCGGTCAATATTACTCGGAATTAGTCAAACTTGGTCCAAATTGAATTTACATCATTTTTAACCAATTTACATTGTATTTCACTATTTTTATTGGATTTTTATTGTTTGAGATATCTTGGAAGATGATAATTAAATGATTACTAGGTCCATATATAATATTAAATAATTGATATTAAGTTTTGAAGTATTTTTGTATAGAACATGTATTATTTTGAGTTATATTGATATTCAGAAATTTTTTAAAAATATTAGTAAGCATATGATATTTAACATTTTTATAATTTTCTAAAAACTAATTTTTTATAATTTGTTACGTCTGAGTACTCCCCGATTACTCTCTTCCTAGACCGAGAACTCGTAACTCCTCACTCGACCGACCTCACAACGCCTAGCGAATTTCATAACCATGCTTTTAGGTGACATTAAGATGAGAATCAAGACCGAAGAATTAGCGTGATTAAAGCCAAACTTGTTTGTCGGCTGTTGTTTAGTAGCTTTAGACTTGCTTATAATACAATGGTGTTGTAATCCGGATCCGCAATTTTACTTGGGTTGTAAATTAACAGTGTTAACAAAATCCTAGAACTTTAGCTATTTTGGCTTGAAGGATGTTTCGATATTACATATTAGTTTAAAAACTCGTATACTATACGAACTGAATGAAAAAACTAAATTAATAGTTATTTTTAATATTTAAAAACTATAAAATTATATTTTAAGATAAATATAATTAAAATTACATATAATTAACTATTTTAGGTAATAAAACCATAACAATATTTTTATAAATTTTCATTAAAAACCTTTGCTTCGAAAAAATTATTTTTTAAATACTTCAATTTTTTAAAAAAAATACTTTTTAAACAATGTAATTTTTTATAAAATTTCTTTGTATTAAAAAAGTTCGTATTTCATAAAAAAATTTAAAAAATTATGTTTTTAATAAAAAGAAACATGTAATTATTTATCATAATTTTTTTATAATTTGTTAAGTTTATAAATAATTTAAATGGGAGAGGTTCAAATAAAAATGATTGTAAAACTAAAAAGTGTAAAAAGTAATCTCAACCTAATTTCCTTAATCAATGATTGATATCAATTCGTTAAGAAAAACTTGTTACATGGTTATTTTAAGTCTAGGCACTTTTGTTGAATTTCTGCAAGTTCCCCCAATTTTTTAAACGTTCATAACTTTTACATACGACATTATTATTTTTTTTATAAAAATTACACCATAAAAATGAACGGTTTTTATCTTTAAACGGAGTCAGTATTGTTATATAAAATTCTAATAATTTTTTTACATTTTAGATATAGACACTTTTGTTGAATTACATTTTTTATCTTTAAACGGACGTTTTTTTTTTCATGTCTTGTCATTGTGTATTTTAGTGCAGTTCATTGTTTCTTTTTGTTGATTATTGTGATTTTTCAAATACTATAGTGTTTTCTAAAATGATGAATTTTAAAAAAGTATAATGATGGAATAATATTGTTGTGTATCTTTAATATATAAAATATAATAATAAGTTAACAACTAATTTATATAATACACTAAAAACAATGACAAAATAACACAATGTCTCATTGTGTTTTTTGATCGTCATTGTGCAATCTTGAACATTATGAGTTTTAAAAAATACATTGGTTAAATAACATTATTTTATACTTTTAATTATAAAATACAATGATATATAACAATAAATTTATATAATATATAAACACAATGACCAAAATAAAACATTGTGTTACTTTTAACACTAGGAGTTTTGATAAACACATTGGTAAAAGTATATTATTGTTTGCACTTTTAATTATAAAATGCAATGATAGATAAAAAAGTTTATATAATCTATAAAAAACAATGACAATAATAACACAAAATGATCTAAAACGTAAAATACAATGATTAATACATATAACAAATGATATAAAATATATGACACAATGAGCGCATATAATACAATGAGTTGATATATTTGACACAATAATCAAAATGCCCTTCTCTTTTGAACGACAGAAACACACGTTTCAATCCCATAATAATTCTTAGAATTTTTAGATTAAATACCATTTTCACTATAATCCTATCCAATTTAATTACCATTTAATGTATCATTGAATAATTAATTTTTATTATAGTAATGACACGTGTACTAATCTTAAGTAGAGCCTAGATAGACAGTGTAGAAACATGTCGTATGACATTTAATCATTTTGATTTATTAGTATAGATTCTAATGTTTTTTTTTTTCCTTTAAAGGGGTTTATGAAAAACTAGGGTGTTATTCTTTTAGGTCATCTCACAGTGTTTTCTATTATGGTATGAGTACCCAAACGCATAATATTTCTTTGTCACTTATCTCAGACTCAACTCCTTAACTTGACTTCTCGTTACTCCTTTCAAATATTTGAGTTTCAAGTGTTGCCATCGTATGCAGGTTTTTCTATCTTCGTAAATGGATGGCTAATATTTTGACTGATCATATCCTTGTGATTGAGTTCAATCAATTAACTTATTAAATTTTCTCTATATAAGTTTTTTCATTATGAGAAAGTTTACATGTTCGTGTGTCAAAGAATCAAACAAAAATTAAAATAGGAATCAAACATTTGGTTCCGTTAACGTACAAGTATAAATCAAACTAATATTCTTTTCTTTTTGTTTTTAATGATCAAAGTTTCATCTTTCAATTATTTAATTCAAGTGGATGCGAAATTCTACATATGCTTGTGTATAAGCGACAAAGAAAAAGTTCAAATATAAATTGTATTTTTGATACAAAGTGTGAGAAAACACAATAAGTCAAAAAAAGACACAATGAGTCAAAAAAATACACAAAAAAATTATATCTCACAATCAAAATCGAATTTCAAAAAAGTAATTAGAAGCTTTTGTTCCTCTAGTCGTCCTCAATAAGAAAAAAAATAAACGGAAAAATAAAAAAAAAAAAAAATTAACGTTTTTTTATTGTGTCATTTATGAAAGACACAATAACTTCATTGTGTCATTATGAAAGACACAATGACGTCATTGTGTCAATATAAAAGACACAATGACGTCATTGTGTCATATAATGACACAATGAAAAAAAATTATTTTTTTATTTTTTTTCTGAAAGAGGACAACGAGATGAACAAAGGCTCCAAAGTGTTTTTTTGAAATTCGATTTAGATTGTGAGATATAAATTTTTTATGACTTTTTTAGTCTAATTGTGTCTTCTCACACTTTGTAGCAAAAATACACTTTGTAGAAAAAAACTATGACAGAACTACACAAGTTGATAATTGAGTATGCCACGAGTTTCTTGAACTCCTGATGCAAAATAATAATAATTATAGTTCTTCACATAATCCAATTATATGAAGCCACGTGAAAGTATTCAAATTTCCAATTCCAGAAATATCAATTAAATACTCTATTGATCACGATGGTTCTCAGCTGTTTTTCGTGTAATCGTGACCAACATATCGTCCTTTTGTAGCTCTTACACTACAAGAAAAATAACTTTTAGCAAGGAAATTCTATAGGAAGAACATAATGTCCTTACTATAGCACACTAAAAGACAAAAAAGTAGGGTCATTTGATTTTCTAGTTTGACTAGATCTTTAGCAAGGACAATGTTCTCGCATTACAATCTTCAGGTTTTTTTTGTTTTTTAATTAATTTTATTGATCGTGAAAATATATAAATGTATGGGACCTTTTTTGACTAAATCTATAGCAAGAACAATGTTCACGTTATAGGTAAATACGTATTTTTTTAATTTTCAAATCCTACCAAACTTAAAAAATACCGCGTAAACACATATTTTGGATTCCCTCCAAAACAAAAAAAAATCCCGGGTCACATATTGTGAGGACATTGTCCTCGCTAAAAGTATTTTTGAATTTTAATTTTGTTTTTAAATAGAAATACAAAATATTGTATTTAAAAATATTTTCAGTTTCCGTAAATGAAAGAGAAATCTGCTCAGATTTGCAATAGTGTATGTGTGTGTGTGTGTATATATATATATATATATATATATATATATATATGTGTGTGTGTGTGTGTGTGTATGTATGTAGTGTCTTTTTGTATGTATATATGCATGACACGTATTTATTTCATGTATTTGTGTGGTGTAATTATATATCATGTTTGTATGTATAATATGTATGACATGTTTGTATTTACTTATCACATATATAATGTACAATGTATTTGTGTATGTACATATGTGTATGTATGTATGACATGTATGCATATACGTGTCACATGTATCTATGTATGGATATATTGTGTATGTATGTATGGCATGTATGATGTACAATGTATGTATCTATGTACGGATATACTGTGTATGTATGTATGACATGTATGCATATACGTATCACATGTATAATGTACAATGTATGTATGTATGTATTACTTGTATATATGACTATATGTATGACATGTATGTATGTATGTACGTATCACATGTATCTATGTATGGATATACTTTGTATGTATGTATAATATGTATGGCATCTATGATGTACAATGTATGTATTTATGTATGGATATACTGTGTATGTATGTATGACATGTATGCATATACGTATCATATGTAAATGTACAATGTATGTATGTATTACTTGTATATATGCACTGTATGTATGACATGTATGTATGTATGTACGTATCACATGTGTGTATGTATGTACGTATCACATGTATGTATGTATGGATATATTAGTGTATGTATGTATAATATGTATGGCATGTATGATATACACTGTATGTATCTATGTATGGATATACTGTGTATGTATGTATGACATGTATGCACATACGTATCACATGTATAATCTACAATGTATGTATGTATTACTTGTATATATGCACTGTATGTATGACATGTATGTATGACATGTATGTATGTATGTACGTATCACATGTATCTATGTATGGATATACTGTGTATGTATGTATAATATGTATGGCATGTATGATGTACAATGTATGTATCTATGTATGGATATACTGTGTATGTATGTATGACATATATGCATATACGTATCACATGTATAATCTACAATGTATGTATGTATTACTTGTATATATGCATTGTAAGTATGACATGTATGTATGTATGTACGCATCACTTGTATATATGTAATGTAATAACAACTTTTAAATTATTAATAAAACACAAATGTGCATATTAACGTCCAAAACTTATTTATTTTGTTTCCTTTTTTAATATTGTTTCCTTCCAAAAATAAACAAATTGTTAAAATATTTATTTTTTTATTTTTTAAAACTTTTTTATAATATATTTTTAAGTTTTATATTAACAATTATAACACAAATCTATTTTTTTAAAATAGTATATAACTCTTTCTTTTTGACATTTCATTAAAAAAAACCCAATGGCACCCTATCCCCCATTTCTCTTTTAAAGTATTTCCCAAACCCCATAACCCGCCCCCACCCATAACCTGCAATCGCACGACCGACGGCCGACCGCAACCCACGACCGACGGCTGGAGATCAACCCACCGCAACCCTCCGCCACTCGCACCCTTCGATCGACCACCCACAACCCGTGACCACTCTCACGATCGACCCTCCTAGGTATAATTTCCTTTCTCTCTCTACTCCTCTTAATTTCTTAAGCTCTCAATCGGATTCTGGGGTGTGGGTGCGCGGGTGTAGGTGCGCGGGTGTGGTGGTGTCGGGTGTGGGTGCACGGGTGTGAGCGCGGGTATGGTGGTGTCGGGTGTGGGCGCTGGTGGTGATTTGGGTATGGTGGTGTCGATTCTCGGGTGGTCTCGAATAAGTTTATTGACTGTAATGTGTGATTTTTGACTGTAATTAGGTTACTTGATTGTTGGTAATGTATAGTTTACTTGATTGGTGGTCTCGGGTGGTCTCGAATAAGCCTCTGCAGCTTGGTATTGTTGTTAAATTGGCTGTATAGTTTATTTGATTCATTAGTTAAATTGATATGGATTAGCAATTTGAAATCCTTAGCATTCTGGAGGTAATGTATAGTTTATGTGGTAAGTTTATCAGTTAAATTGATATGGATTAGTTTATGTGATAAGTTGATCAGTAAAGGCTTAGTTTTGATTCATTAGATACTAATTTTTGTTGCAAATTCATGTGGAATGCATAGCTTGCAAATAGACTTGATCTTGTGATTTGAATATGTATATAAATTAAGGTTTAATTTAAGGTTTATGATTGCTAATTTTGATAATTCATTGTTGTCAACACAGTTATGACTATAGATAAGAGTTGGGTTTTGAAACACAAAAATTCTGTTGAATTTTGGAATGGTCTCCAAGCATTTCTTGTGAGGTGTAAGGACCACTTGAACTCTGAAGGTAAATGTCGTTGCCCATTTAATAACTGTAATAACGTCAAATGGGGTATGATCGAAGAACTTGAATGTCATATACACTCAAAGGGGTTTTTGTCAAGGTTACAAGGTATGGATACGTCATGGTAAACTATATGTGCAAGCGCAAGCAAGAGTACAACACATACCTCAAACGACATGTCAGATGCGTGATGCCCTCAACGATGTTATTCAAGAGAATACTAGCACTCAACACCACTCTGCTAACAAAGAGAATAGTAATGAGCCAACAGAGGGTTTGAGTTCTAAAAATGACGATCTTGATGAGTTATTTAACCTTGTTGACACCCCGCTTTACCCTGGTTGTGACTGGATGCCTTCGTTAGACTTTTGGCCAAGATTTCACACATGAAAGCCATGAATCATTGGACTAATAACTCATTTGACCAACTGCTAGAACTTCTTAAATTTGCATTTCCAAAAGACAACACACTACCTAAGTCATATTATGAAGCTAAAAAGTTGATGAAAAAAGTTGGGTTAGGATACAAGTCGATCCATGCTTGTAAGAATGACTGTTGTCTGTTTTGGAATGAAAACAAAAAAAAGGAAAGATGTCCAATTTGCAACGAGAGTAGATGGAAAGATAATGAGACCAAGGAGAAAAAAGTTGCTAACAAGGTGTTGCGTTACTTTCCTTTGACTCCCAGATTAAAGCGCATGTACAGTTGCAAAGACACTGCAAAGTATATGACTTGGCATGCTAACGGAAGGTGTACGAAGGATGGTAAGATGCGTCACCCAATCGATGGTAAATCATGGAAAGATTTTGATGAACGGTATAAGGATTTCACAAGAGAACCTCGAAATGTCAGATTAGGGTTGTCTGCCGATGGTTTCATTGCATTTGCCAACACGAGTATCCCTTACAGCATGTCGCGGGTCATATTGACAACATACAACACACCCCCGTGGTTGTGTATGAAAGAGACTTCGTTAATGTTGACATTGTTAATTCCTAGGACCAAATCACCTAGGAAGGACATTGATGTTTATTTCAGACCGTTGGTCAAGGAATTGAAAAGTTTATAGTCAGAAGGAGTCTACACAAAAGACATAACTACAGACCAGGTATTCAAAATGCATGTTATGCTTTTATGGACCATCGGTGATTTTCCTGCTCACAGTTATTTGTCTGGTTGGAGCGGTAAAGGCTATTTAGCATGCCCTACATGTAATGCTGACACTCCATCGACTCGTGTGATAGGAAAAACTGCTTATGTTGGTCACAGAAGGTTCTTACCATCGAACCATAAATGGAGGAAGGCCAAGAACTTCAATGGTAAAACGGAAACTAGAAGTTTTCCGAGAACATTCGACGAAGAGGATATCGTCCAACAACTAAACAAGTTGCCGGAACTTATACGGAGAAACATCCTAGTCATGGGGGTAAAACTTTAAAGAGAAAACGTGAACCGTGTGAGTTGAATGGAGTAAACGATCTATTTTCTTTGAGCTCGAGTATTGGTCTTCTACTCAACTGAAACATAACTTGGATGTCATGCATATTGAGAAAAATGTATGTGAGAGTTTGTTGGGGACCTTGTTAATGAATGACAAATCCAAAGACACAATCAATGCAAGAAGAGACTTAGAAGCATTGAATATTTAACGAGACTTGTGGCTCACTGAAAAAGGAGGCGGTAAGCTTTTAAAGCCTCAACCTAAATTCTCTTTCACACCTGAAAACAGAAATCTTTTTTGTAAATTCATTAAGGGAGTTAAACTACCTGATGGCTTTGGATCTAACTTCAAGAAAAAAGTTACCAATAATGACAGCAACATAACGGGTATGAAGTCTCACATATAATGATGCAACGGTTGATGCCTCGTGGAGTTCGAGGGTTCTTGAACCCATCTATTTCAACACAAATAATCGAGCTTTGTGCATTCTTTAAGCAACTTTGCGCTTGAAGCTTGATGAAGCAGTACATGCTTGATGCTAAAGACAAGTTGATTATGATTTTGTGTAACTTTGAGCAAATATATCCTCCAGCATTTTTTGACATAATGATTCATTTGATTTTGCATCTACCCGAGGAGGCTATTCAAGGTGGTCCTGTTTTCATGAGGTGGATGTATCCATTTGAAGGATACATGAAGAAGCTAAAAAATTATGTCAGAAACAAGGCTAGGCCCGAATGTTCTATAGCGGAGGGTTATGTTGCTGAAGAAGCGCTAACTTTCTGTTCAATATATCTTCGGGATGTATCGACCAAATTTAATCGCTCGGATAGAAATAAGGACGCTCCAGCTCCAACACGTGAGTTGCATGTATTCCAATCAGTGTGTATGCCAATTAGCAAGAGTACAACGAAAGATTTGAATCCCGTACTTTGCACAAAATTTGAATGGCTTGTACTTAATAACAGCGCTGAGGTCGCCGAACACATCAGGTAAGTGCTCTTATTTCAAACCATCTTTTCATAAGCTGTCTTTTCGACGATTCCAATAATATCCTTAACATTTACAGTGAGTTCACTATTACCATGCCCGGGAAAGATGCAGAATCTACATTTCCTGACTGGTTTAAGAAGAAGGTAAACTCGTTATGGGTATATTTCTCAACTTATTTGAAAACACTTACAACGGAAATGATTTACAACTTTTTAATTCTTCTCTTTTCATATATAGATCAATAAGATAAAAGTAGCTGCTAGAGAATCACATTTTAGCCCCGAGTTACATTCTTTGGAAAATGGACTAATTTTTGCAAACACTTACACTGCTTGCATAGTTAATGGTGTGAGGTTTGTGGTTCACAGTCGTGATAGAAAGCATACAACTCAGAACAGTGGCATTTTAATGCCCGGGCTTGAAGGAGAGACTTTTTATGGTGTGTTGGAAAAGATTTTGGAGCTAACTTATATGCGTGATTACAAGGTTGTGTTGTTTCGGTGTAAATGGTTTAAAACCGATAAGCAACATTGTGTTACCAAAAATAACATAACTAGCATTTCTATTCAGCATGAGTGGTTTAAAGGAGACCAGTACATTCTTGCTACACAAGCAAACCAAGTCTTTTATCTTCAAGACCCATCTAAAAGACAAGATTATTGGAAAGTCGTCCAAGAGGTTAATCATCGTAAGATTTGGGACAGAGATATTATGGTAGAAGTTACTGAAGATGTCATCCATGATGACAATTCGAGTGCACTTGCATTCTCTGCCAACTTGGAGGATGACTTATACTAGTTTGAGTATAGGTCATGCCCGTCATGATGATGCTGTGTTTATTGATGATGATGACAACGATGATCCTGATAGTGATACATCCGATAACGAACTCGATAATGACAACGTAGCACGCAGTTATTCTAGTGATGAATCCGATTGAATTGCAATCATAATTTGTAATAAGACCTTTAATTGAAATCAATATATGTATTGACTTTTGTTATGATTTTATATTGTTAATATGTTTATTGGGTTGTATTTCTATTGATCTTGAAAAAACTAGTTCGTATTGTTGTATTTGGATTTTCACATGGATGATGTGGATGTTAGGGGACACGAAGATGATGGTGATGGTGATCCTCCACCGGGAGGATGGAACCCCGCTTCAGGCTGTGCGACGATTGGTAAGCTGTTTACTTGATTTGCATTTATTTTTACAAGGTCTTGTTTACTTGTATTTTTTTATTTGTTCACTTGAATTTGTAGGGTCATCTAATAAAAGGAGGAAGACTACAAACAAGGGGTTGCGCAAACGATAGGAAAAGAATGGTCGTAAGCCATTCCCTATTGTCTTTGACTTTGAGGACCAGCAAACTATGAGACCGGTGGGGGATAACTCAAGTGACTTCGTAAATCTCCTCGGGGTTACTATAAGGACTACAGTCCCACTGAACTATAAATCTTGAAAAGATGTCTCTGATGAGGCGATGACTGCCATATGGCCCCAATTGGAGGTTAAGATTGTTTAATAAAACAAAACTTTAAATAATATACTCTGTTGCTAATTATTATATATTTCTTTATAAATTGCAGACTTATTTTAATCTGGCACCTTATCTTGATCATCCGGGCTACAAAATCCCCTTCGAGGCTGGTATCATGAAGCTTTGTGCCGAGCTCTATTCTGGTGCAAAACACAGGTTCAAGTTAAATAATTTCACCAAACTTGGGGGGTTGGAAAATAGAGATGCCATTCGCCAAAAGGTTCCCGAGGGCGTGACGCCAGAGATGTGGAATGAGATGGTCAATTCATACTGCAGCGAAGACAATGTTCGCCGCTCGGCGGTGAACAAAAGTAATAGATCTTGTCACCGCTACCCAAGTTACCATGGGACCAAGTCTATTGTGTCGATCAGACATGACCGTGTAAGTCACTTTTAAAGCAATCATGTATATATATATATATATAATTGTAATGTAAGTTTGGTAGTATGCAGTATAGGTTTTGTGTATTTTTTGTTTAATTGTTATTAAGTATACATATTCACTTCATTTCATGTGTTACAGCGTCAAATTGAAGGAAAATATCCGAGTTTAATCGAGAATTTTAAGAAGAGGTCCCATTACCGCAACTTGCTCAACAACAATATGTAAGTAATCAGTTATTTACTTGGCTTTTGTTAGTTTTAGGTACACATGTGGCTGATTATATTTGGCTGAAAGTATTAATTAATTGTTTGTTTATTATTAGTTATAGGTACTTCCTTTGATTATTTTGTATAATGACTAGATTTATATAACATCGATTATTTATTATTTTATAACTATACAGGATGAAATGAATGACCTACTTAGCCGGCAAGAAGGTGCAGCTAACCCATTGACAGAGAAGAAGATCATGGATCAGGTACTGGGTACACGCCGCGGGTTTAATAGGGGTCGGGGACATGTTTTACCCGGTTTGGCTCGATACACTTCATCATCTTCTAGTCCTTGACCATCTACCCCACCACCACCTGTCTACACCCAAGAACAAGTCAATGAAAAGCTGGCATCATCAAAGAGAAAATATATGCGCCTTGCTACTAAACTGGAAAATGTAGTAAAAGGTTTGGCAGAACACAATATCGTTTGAATTTGACTCTGATTACGAGAGCGACAACTCTGACTAGGTTATCCTAATGTTTCTTATGAACTTAGACCTTGGTATTAGATTATGTAACCGAATTTGTCATTCAAATGTACTCTCAAACTCGAATTAGATTATGGTATGATGATATTTGGTTGTATGATTATATCATTGATGTTTGATGGAAATCTGGAAAACAGAACAGGCATTGACCCAGAAAAATTCTGAGCGGGAAGCTGCATGTACAGTAAAAACTGCAGTGAAATTCTCAATCATTCAGCAAGGACAAAGTCCTCTCTAAAGACTTTAGCAAAGACAAAATAAAATACTAAAAAAAGTCCCCTCTAAAATACAGCAATGACTTTGTCCTAGCTGTAGGGTATTTAATAAATACGCGTATAATGTATAAATATATTAACAAATACGTTTATAATACCTTTATACATATATAATGTATAAATATATATGTTATATGTATTTTTATAATTATTTAAAGTAAATTTTATAGTGAGGACAAAGTCCTTGCTGTAGGATATTTAATTACTTTTTCAAAAGTCAGAGCTGTCCTCGCTGTATTCGTTGACTATCCTCGCTGGAGACCTGTAGCCATGGGGCTTTGGCGAGGAATATTCAGCGGGGACATGTCCTCGCTGTACATCTTCAGTGGGGACATTCTAACATTTAGCGAGAACTTTTGTCTTTGGTGAATGTTATTTTTCTTGTAGTGCATGAGTCCTTTCTGTAAACGAGTATCAAACTGTTCAATTTAAAGAAGTAAAAAAAAACCAAAATCATAGGTTAAGCTGAATTTGTCAAGTACTTTTTCGATTTTATTAAAGGAGCTTGCTAATAATACACGGTTAAACCACAAAAATAAGGATTAGAAGGTAATGTTTAGGCAGGGCCGTCTCTATAATGTAATTTGTGATGCCAAAGGCTTGGGGCCCACAAAAAATACGGGCCCCTATTTTTAAAAAAAATTATAGCGGGTTTTACTTTTTTGTATGATTCAATGGAATTTTGAAACAGGAATAATACTTTATATTTGAGTTCTGATAAATTTTTTTTGATGATTTGATATGTTATTGAAGAAACACAACACAATTCATAAAGCAAACAACCCTTCCTAAGTTTCTTTCTCTTCGATCAATCTAATCTACATCGGCTAACCCTTTTTTGCCTCTTTTTTGTTAAAAAAATCAACTGTTAAGGACCCACGGTTAGCATATCACATTTTCTTTGATTTATTGCTTTTGTTTAAAAATATTCGATTACATTGCTTTTGTTTTGATCGCGTTTTATAAAAAGGGCCTCATTTTTTTAGTTCGATTGGGGCCCCAAAAAATATTGAGCCGGTCCTGTGTTTAGGGCGTGTGATGCATCACAAGTCAGGTTTGGACTCACAGATAAGGATTAGACGATCGAAGATTCAGTGAAAGAAGGAATTTTCAGTTATTTTTCTAAAAGATAATACTTTTAATCTTTGAATTTGTATTCATAACCTTTGAATCTTCGATTTTATTACTCCCACTAAAATGAACTTAAAATTAAAGTCAGATCATATTATTCAATTCACATATTAAATATTAGTTAAGTTCATCAAAACTATATGTTTGTCAATTCCCCACAATAAAATCACTGACTTGTTGTAACATTAAAAGTCGACAGCATTTGCAAATGTATAAATTTCATTCAACACAAACTAGAGTAGATGGGTAAAATAGTCATTTTTCACATTTATTTAAAGATCCAACCACATAACGCTTACTAGTTCAGAGTCTCTTACCCAGTTGGAGCTCTTAGTAGTTCAACAATTACTGTTTCAAAACTGGCCATTCAGCCCCTTACTCATATTCACATGTTGGAAGTTAAAAGCTTTCATTTGTAGTAATGTTGCTATTAATGTTGGCTTATTGCATTCTAGTCGTATCTGACTACCAATAACTATATCTGGATTCCATAATTGGCTATTGATTAACAACGAGAGCCACCCCTTATTTTTGTGTGTGTTTAGGTACTTTAGGATTATTTACGCTTATCTTTAATTTTAAAGATTGATAATGACCTAAACCCACGGTAATACATTTAACATATCAAACTTTTAGTTTAATTGGGTTAAAATGGCTCAAACTTAGTTAAATAATCTTCTATAAATTAATAAATATAACTAAAGTAATTCAATTCATAAACTTAGCACACTGAAAAATATACATAAGCTAGCCATATACCTGAGCTGTTCGTTGATCGTGTATTTCAATATACTAAAATGTCGTTTGAATCACACATTTCAAAAATATAAGATTAAGTAGTTTGATTCTTTTGTCAACTCGTCGCTGAGTTCTTCAGTCCACTTCTTGCCTTTCATGTCTGGTCCTTTTTGGTGAAAATGAGAGCTTGTGTTTTTAGGTTAACGTTTATTGGTTTGATTTTTCATGTATGTTGGTGTTACTTGATTCTAGGCAAGGAAGGCAATGCATCTTAAGTTTGTTTGACGATGATTGTTCATGTGTATAATTCAATTTTGGATATACAAAACGTACATTTTCTTCCTTAGAGTTAAAACGAATGTGATATAAGTCGGGTGTTAGCCTTCTTGTGAGGCAAGGTGGAGTGGATTTATTAGTTTAAACTAAGGTTGATGCAATATTTAAATTTAACATGAATAAATTGAAAATATTATAGCATAATGTAGTTAGAAAGAGAATAAAATAAATTTTAAACCATGTACATGTATGTTGGATAAGAAACACAATATATAGACATAAATAAGTTAAGATTAAGATAATTACATGTCGTTTCAAATTTAAAATGTTTTTAATTGATGACAAAAGTGGAAAACAAAGCACGTGAAACCTAAATTGAACTATTGTAGCATAAAACATGAGTCATCCACAAACTTATAACATTGTATCATGCAAGATGGTGTGGACAATGAGCAAATAATGAAAGTGAAATGGTAAACATAACTACACTCACTAACTTGAAGGAAGCTGACATGTAAAGGGAGTTATAGAAAAAGTGTGTTAGATGTTATAATATAAATATACAAGAGGGAAAAAAGACCATCTAGGAACATAAAGGTACATAACCTGTAAGATATATACAAGTTGAGGTGGGAAATAATTATAAATATGAACATGCGTACATATACATACATACAAACATACATACATATACATACATATATAAATATGAACATGCATACATATACATACATACATACAAACATACATACATATAAATAAGTACTAACACACACCCCCCCTATAAATACATATAAACTAAAGAACATATATGCATACATACATATAGAGAGACACACACACAAAGAAACATACGTATACATAAACACGAAGACACATACATACATATTCATACATTTAGACGCAAAAAGTACATAGATATAAAGACAAACACATACAAAATTCATACATACAAACACACATACATATACATATCCAAAACCACATACATACAAAGATACATATACATACATATAAACACATATACATATATACACACATACACATACAAACAAACAAACATAAATACACACCTGTACATAAACATATTATATGCACGAACATATACAAACACACACATACGCATTGATACAAATCCATACAAAATACACAATTGATTATTGCATTCATTTTATTGTAATAAAATTAATTTTGATTACCGATAGTGGGTGTTTAAGATACTAGCTAATAAAAATAAAAAAAAATCTATAAAATCATACAAAATTTGATGGCGGGTGCAAGATCCTAAATATTGAACATATGGTATCGATCCATCATTGATCCATGGAAATCATGAGAATCACATACGTTAATCTTTCTTATTGGATTTTCCCTTTCTAGAATCAGCTCTCTCTCTTTCTCTCTCTCTCTCTCTCTCTCTCTCTCTCTCTCTATCTCTCTCTTTCTTTCTGCTTCTTTTTAGGCCTTCCTCTTTAGGTAAAATGTTTGCACACGAAAGGGGCCTAGGGTGCCTCATTTCTTTTCTAACAACATTTAAGGTTTTCAGTCTTTCCAAAGTCAAACTTTAGCCCTTCATTTTTGAACCACTTGAAAAATTTTACGATTATTTTTATTAGGTTTTAATGACATTTCAGAGTGTTACAAGTCTATGCCTCCCTATTTAGGTTTGGTCATTAAAACCTGACATTCGTTAAACAAGCACTGATAATGTTGTTTTATTTCATCATCAGATTCCCACGTGGCCTCCAAGCCTTTCTTATGTATGCACTATACCTTGACTTGTGGAATAAATTTGTTAGTTAGTGATTTTTTCCTTTCTATCGATGATCGACATAGACTCTTTGACATAATTCAACCAGTCGTTAATTTCCACATCTTTTAGTGAAACATGAGCATCTTCATTAGCTAAATACTTTTCTGTCATACATGAAAGGTAGGATGGTTCCATTAATCTTTTCAGGTAGGTCCAGAAGGTAAGCTACATTCCCCACAAGAGAAATTATTATGGTAATTTCTTCTCTCTCAGAGTTGAATTTATCCATTTTGAAAATGTAAACCCAAACCTGTGGGGTAAATTATGAAAATCAAACACATTATTTAAATTACTTTATTCATTTTCGTGATTTAAAAACAATAAATGTGTTATTTACCTAATTTAGTGAATTTAATTATTCAATTTTCATTTATAATATTATTTAATCAATTTATAAATTTATAAAGTGTATATTTAGTATTTATGAGTTTGAATTATTATATAATTATATTTTAAAGTCTCAACAAAATTTATAGAGTTATAAGAATTTATAAAGATTATTATCAATTACAAGTATTTAATCATCTAAACAATTAAATTATAAATATTTTACAAGATTTATAATCTTCATAAAGTTTTTATAAATAAATAATTTGTGTAATTATTTAAATTTTGATTTTATAAAGTATAAGGGTCAAAATGTCATTTTTAAAACTCACACTAAATTTTTTTACATGAAATAATAAGTGCCTTAAACCTCGGGGACCAATCTGTAAATTCTATGAAACCCAACCCATCCCTACCATTGACCTCTGTTCCGGCCACCATCTTCGGCCAAACTCCAGCGGTCTCAAACTCTCAGAATTTGACTAAATTAATTTAATAGAATCGCCCCATTCACCTCGTGTATCAGTTTCGAACTCAGGTTCATAAATCCATTCGATTTAACCGTTGTTTGACATGTTCCCTCTCGAAACCGAAGCTTCATTCGAATATGTAAGTTGTTTCCACACAATTCATGATGAAATTAATCAAGAAATCGAATCAAAACGCTCTTATGATCATTACAAATTCAAACCCAGTCGTAATTATTCTTAAATATTGTAATTACACTCGAATCAAACCCGAAATCACCCATTCAATTCCATAACTCGTTGATCTTGAAACTTTTTAAGTTTCATCTATTTAATAAAGGGTAAATGTTCTAATCGATCCTTTAAACCTATTCGATTCATCAATTTCTCATACAATACTTATTCATATCGATTTCAATCATCACCTTCATCGCCACCTGCAACTCTAACGAAGTCCATCTTTTGCACAATATAAATCGCAATTGATAAGGGGCTTTTGGTCGAAATCACTCTCAAAATCGAACAAAATCGGATCATGGGCTTTGGCCTAATGGTATCACACAACATATAGACGGGTGACCCATGTTTGACCCTGGGCACCCACATATATTTTTAAAACCATTTTTTAATAAAAATTAAATCTCAAAAATTAGTATTATATTATAATATTAAAAATAAAATTATTTTGTTAATTAAAATTCCTTCAGAAATTATTTATTAATTTTTGAAACTTTCAGAAGTTATAATCTCACCTTTATTTAAGGTTTAAATGCTAGAAAAAAACTTATTAATAAGTTTTATATCTTATAAAAATCACTTTAAGTCTAAGTTATTTTAAACCATTTTAAATCAATATTTTATAAATCATTTAAATAGTTAACTAATCAATTGATTATTTTGATCTAGTCATTATTTAATTAACTAATAATTATTTATTTATTTTTCACACTTTAATACTCAACCTTTATTTAATCAATTATTAAGAGTTAAATATTAAAGTAATATTTAATTATTTAATTTCACTAATGATTCATTATCGTTTTTGATCTTAATTGTTTAATCAATTTATTTCATCTTTATTCATATAATCTGTTACATTATTTTATTTAAACTAACTATTAAAATCCTAAATTTCAATTGAATCCCTAATTCATCATTAGTCTTTAAAACACTATTATTTTAGCAAAAATAAACCAAACCTTAGGTTGAAATGTGAGGATATTTTGGCGTCAGGCCTAGCATTCTATAATTTCCAAAACGCTTATAATTATCAATGTGAGTATTCATAGCCCTTTTTATGTGTTTTATATTGTGGGGAAATGACGTGATTTAATATTCAAACATTGATATTCATTGTTATTGTATTTCATTATAAATTCAATTTGAGACATGCTATGTTATTACTGTAATTATATGTTCATAGTTAGATAAACTTGATTATAACACAATCATTAATGCATACAACCACGATAACAACGATAGATCTATTGATTTGACAAACCCACCCTCTTTGTTTAGTCGCGTGGTGATTGGAATTGGAATCATTCATTTTATAAGGCTTCGTCTGCGGACCGAGTCAATTCAGTTATTAGGTTTGATTGTGTTGGTTTGTCTTTTATGTTATACTATTGCATTATAAGTCTTGACATTATCATGTGAATTGAATTGTTTTCAATCATTTTAATCAATCTATATATGTTCAAACCTGTGTTTAGTCACCGGCTAATTCGTTAGCTGACTCATTACTTTCTCACATGATTTTAGGATGCAGTTTAAAGGACTTCTTCATGCTCATATAGGTCTTGGACCTAGATTTATAAAAGACTTTATTATGTTATTTAAATCTTTATTGCATTGTGTTGTATCATTTGATTAATATTATTCAATGAAAATAACTTTTAATATTATTTTAACTTATTTAATTCCGTGTGTTATGAACAATATATTCACATTCGTCCGCCCCGATGATTCCACCGTCGTTCGGGGGGTGACAGAATGATTCATTTCCATGGTGACACCCTGAGCGTCACTTTTCACCGACATTGAATTCTATCATCCTTTGTCGTTTTTTTGCGTACGACATTTGCCTGTTTTAGTAGCTTCCATATAAGCTTTTATCATCTGTACCTTTTCATTTGTTGCCTCAATAACTGCTATGCTTTCTAATTTCTTTTTCTTTACCTCTTTCTAACAAACGTGAGGTCTACATATTCTTCCATAAAACATCTCATACGACATCCTTCTAATACAAGCATTGTAGTTATTATTGTATGAAAATTATAGTAATGGTAGATAGGTATCCCAGCTCGCACTTAAATCAATGATACAACCCAAAGCATGTCCTCTAAGGTCTTAATAGTCCTTTCTGATTAGTCATCTGTGTACAGGTGGTATCTTGTACTAACATGTAACATCATTCTAATGACACCATGGAACTTCTTCCAAAACTTAGATGTAAACCACGTGTCTGATCACCATCAACCAGTACACCATTCAAATAAGTTATTTCATTGATAAACATCTTAGCTTACCTTTTCAAGTTATACGTTTCCTAGATATGTAAAATGTGCGCTCTCTTTGTCAAATGTACCATTATTGCTTAAAATAACATCATGACCTCTAGCTACACGTGGTAGGTTCGTTATGAAATCTATAGTAATATGCTCTCACCTTCATTTAGGGATATGTAAGGGTTGGATCATCCCATATGTCTTCGGATGTTAAGCTTTAACTTATAGGCATGCCAAATATAACCCACATATTCTGCATCATCAACCTTATCCCAGGCCACTAATAGTTCTTCCTTAAGTCTTGGTACATCTTCATAGTGCCCATATGAATTGAGTATCAATTCTTGTGGGCTTTATCTAAGATTCTCATTCTTGAATCCATGTACCGAGGAATCTATACACGCCCAACTATGGTTCAAACACCATTGGCATTTTCTTACAAATTCGAAGCCTGACTTTTCATCCTTTCTTTATCTATTCGATTAGGCTTTCAATCCTCTACTTGAGCTCCACGTATTTTCTTTATCACGTTAGGGGCCATAATTAACTAGTAAGATCACGCGTGGATTGACTTATGTCTTTCTTTATTTCATCCTTTCTTTATCAAGCTCTTATGGTCGATGAATATCATGCACTTGATATCATAGAGACTATCCCTCTAGATCTTCAACGTGAATACAACTTCAACATGAATCAGCTATAAACTCGAGATCATGGTAGGGTAATTTAATGAAGAATATTTAATTGTCAAGATACATAAGCTATCATTTTCTTGAGTTGTATCAGAACACACCCAAACCCCTATTAAGAAGCGTCAATGTTAGAGCTCATGAAAAATTAGCATTTGTTATTTCTTTTTTGTCATAGTGTAGGGACTTATTTTGTAAATATATGTTCCTTTTGTTTTCATTTGATAGTATATATAGGATGCTTATGTATTTTGTAGGGTAGACAATTAGACGTTCAGTTTACCCTTATACTTGTATCCATAACATTTTGCTATCAATGAAGCTATGAATTTTTGAAGTAATTGTTTGTGTTTGATATAATTGTGTTTGAATTGATCATTGCATTATCATATTATCACAGATCGATCCATTTGAACCTGTCAAATGGTATTTGAGCCTTTGGTTTAGTGATTTGAGCTTATTTTCAAAGTTTTGAGCTCAGTGAATCACTTGAAATATGTGTTGATTGCAATTCGATTGATTAATTGTTGATTTTAGTTGTGTTTCATCTATAGAAACATGAATTAAATCACAATTTGATGTTTAATGCATTCGGATCTTTTAATTGATCAGATTTGTATGCGAAAAGTTGTTCTTCTCGGACTCTAATTCAATCTGAAAACAGAATTGTTGTAGTTAGTTGATTGAAATGATGATTGAGGATTGTTAATCGGTCTATATACTACCTAATTGGAAGGTTTTTGATCAATTGAACAAGTTTTGAAGAAATTGATAAGATCTGGTTGTTATGAATGTGATGAATTAGGCACTTGAAGTGTAAAAATCATCTGAAATTTGCCTAAGTGATTAAGCGCTTTACAACTGTTTAGGCGCTTAAGCAGGTTAGGACCGTTTTTGTATGGAGTACTAAAGTATTCTGCGTGAGACCAGATCAAATAGTATAGAATTCTATTTGATTGGCAATCCAATCAGTGAGAACGAACAACCTAATTGATCTAACGATGAAACAAACGTTAAGAATAAGTTGGAATCGATGACGAACGAACTATGAACTTGGATGGGCGACTTAGGACGCTCTGGATGGCTAGGGTATGAAAGTATTCAAAGTGTTTTGTTTATCCAAAAATTATGTGGTATTTATAGGTTTTCAGTGTTCACTCGTACGACTGAACCATAAGCATGGTTCAGTCGTGCGACTGACTCATGCGGTTGACTCATACGCACGACTGAAGGTTCAGTTGTGGACTGAATCAATCTTATGTCTCAGTCATGCGACTGATCTAGTCTCCTGGTTCAGTCGTGCGACTGGTTCAGTCATGCGACTGGTCCATAAGTATGGTTCATTCATGCATATGGTCCATAAGTATGATCCATTAGTATGAATAACCACTTGACTAAGTTGAACATATTTCTAAGTCATTATTGACTTAGAACTATGTTCAACAACTTCAAACCTATATATAAAGTTCATACATGTGAATCATACTCAATACAATAATAATATGAAATAATCAAACACAAATAAACATCAAAATGCATTTCATTTATCATTGAGTCATCATATTACATCAGTGTAATAAATGAAAAACTATTACATTTAAGATCATAAACTAGGCACATAATGTGTCAACAAACTCCCCCTTGGACCTAGTTTAGCCTATTGTCTTACATCCTTCACATGCTCTTTGAATTTCTTGTACTTCTCTTCTCTTGTGACTCCTGCGTGAATCTCAAACGTGAAGCATAGCCATATAACGTGTTAGAATTGTAGGGGTTGTACAATATCCTATGAGTCATAGAACAGAGGCCACTTGTAGAGTGTGTAAATATCTTCTGCAGACAAGTTCGTTAGCCACAGCGGGTCAAATACCCGGATAGTCTCTATTTTAGCCTCTTTATACAAAACGATGACCGCTTCTCCTGTCCTGCAGTCATAATACCACCATTTGAAGTGTGGAGTGAAGTCCTGAGGCATCTCCTGCAGTGGGATCTTAGACATTGTGCGTGGGGACTCCAATTCAGCACTACCTTTGGCTTCCCAGTATTAGGGTCAACTTTAGTCCTATGAACAAACCTTTTAGGTTGTTGAGGTCTGAAGTTCACCCATCTGGTGTGGTATTCTCTCTTAATCTCCATCTTGAACCAACCTGACATCTTTCTTGGGTTGGCGTACAAAAGGTCTAAACAAACTAACCTGTTTAGCTTAAAACTGGGAAGAGTCTTCAGATCATGAGGATATCCGAGGTACTCAATCCCCTTCTCCCTCTTGACAGCGTACACCTCCAAGTCCTCAAAATATGCCCAATTGATGATTTTTCCTGACACCTTCTGATGTCTCTTTACCTTGTATAGTTTGGTATAGGCATTTGGCTTTGGAGGTTCTCGTTGGGCTTTCATCTCCTTCAAACAAGCTACCCATTCAACCTTCTTTAACTCAATATCAGCGTCTGGGGATTGGGCTTTATCTTTCTCCTTTTCTTTATCTTTCTTTTTCTCATCAAGAGTTCTAAAAGTATCACTGCCAAATATTTCACCCAGATCAGGGATAACATTACCCTCATGGTCAGTGTACTCTGGATAGTACTCTGATGTAATATCCTTAATCTCGATCTCATCCACACCCTGTAGCTCCTCATCACTCACAACGTCTACCTCAGGAGCATCCTTGACGAGCTTATCAGGATAAATTTTGAACATCTCAGCGAGCTGCTCATCAGTGAGGTCATGGATGATCTCTCCTTCCTCAGGAGTGTAGCTCACAGATCGTCTTATGATCCCCTACAAATCAAGAATCATAGTGAGCTGAGTCTTGATTTGCTGAAGGGGTGACGTCATAGTCATCTGTCTGTTGAGCTTCATCTGTTTGATTAAACATTAAAATAGATAAAGCTCAACAGACAGAGGAGTTGAGGAGGAGGAGGGTCTCTGATCTTGATTTCGCTTTATGCACCTCTCTTGAGAAGATGGATTTGAGGCTGATGCAGATGCATCACCTTTCTGATCATCCTCATCATCATCATCACCGCCTTTGCCCTTTCCACTACCTCCCGCCTCATCATCCTCATCATCATCATCCAATTTATCATCAGAAGAATCATCATCATCATCATTTCCACCATCATCACCATCACCATTAATCTTCAAGGGCTCACTCTTAGTTCCCTTCAACCTCACATCAGTTTCTTGTTCTTCTTCTCCACTTCCTCAATCCTCTTAAAAGATGACATCAATAGCTCGTTTTGGGTAGTCAGGGCCTAGTGAGCTCTAGCTAACGCTCTCTCGTGAGCTGTGTTCTTCTATGTCGGCTGGGCTATCTGCTTGGCCTGAGCAGTGTTAACCGCCATCAACTGACTCATCTGGTGAGCTCTTATATCATCTGTTGCTAGAAGCTTGAGCACCAATCTGTTGAGGCTAGCTAACTTCTCCTCTAACCCAATAGTGGGTAGAGAAGATCACTGTGGAGGTGGGAATGAGGTGCAAGTGCCAACTTGGGGTATAGTAGGTGTGGTGGTGGATGTGGTATAGATGGGAGTAGGAATGTGAGTGGGTTGTGGTGGAATTGATGTATGGGTGGTTTAAGTGGATGTGATTGTTTGAGTGGTGGTGGGAGTAATAGTGGCTGCAGTGGTGGCAATGGTGGTAGGGTGAGGAACAGTGGTGGTGGTAGGGTGAGGAACAGTGGTGGTGGTAGGGTGAGGAATAGTGGTGGTGGCAGTAGCTGTGGTGGTGGAAGAAGTAATCAGCACAATCCTTTGCCTCTTGCCCTTCTTCCCGTAAGGCTGGGCCATCCTCTTCCTCCTGGAGCCCTTGGAGATTGGGGCTCCCCCTGGGCTGATCGGCTGTTCGGGTGTGTACGTCGGATCTGTGACATCAGCATCACCACCCTGAGGACCAGCTTGGCGTCCCCCAACCGCTACTTTCCCCTGCTCGGTAGCCACAACTCGGCTACCGACTCTCTTCGTTAGGGGATCATCATCCGACTCCTCCTCATCTTCATCTACCAGGAAGTACCGGTGGATAGCAGCCTGCTTAGATCCACCGGGAGCTAAGGAACTACTCTGTGGAGGTGGTGGAGAGATAGTAGAAGTGTCGGTGGCTCGTGTTTGACTTGAGCCAGCATCTCCACCACCCTGACCATCATCTCCACCACCCTGACCATCATCTTGGTCATCATCATCATCATCTTCGTCATCCTGAACCACAATGGGCTCAACATCTGAATCACTGTCATCATGGCGCCACTTCTTTCGTGCTGGCGCCACGTAGTCCATGTTGGCCAGGTGGCCAAATAATCTTCTAACCGGGGGCTTCACCTGCTTCCCCCGGTACACCTTTATCCGTCCCAATGTGATGTCTTCCATAACCTCCAGGGACACCACAACATCCTTCTCCTTGGGTAAGTGAAGAAGCTTCTCATCAATGATCATCTGTAGAAACCTCGAGTACATGCAGAATCCTTCTTAACCCTTCGCCTTGATGTTCTCTATCAAATACATGAAGAACATCCAAGAGAAACTAAACGGTTGGTTAAGTACCAGTGCAACGTATGCATTCTGGATTTGGTCGGACATCTCATCGAATCCTCCACGCTGGGAGGCAATGCATTTAAGGATCACATGTGCCAGGTACTTAAACTGTGGGCACATGTTGCTCTTGTTTAGCATGACGGCATTGATGTCTCCGGCGTACTTGATCCTTAAAAAGCATCCCCAAATAGTCAGGGGATGTAGCTTGGTTGGGTAGGCTCCGTCCTCACCCAAGTCCAAGACTCTCTGTAAGTCGTCTTCCCCGATGTCTATGTCTTGACCGAAGATAGAACTTCGGATACGGTATGGCTCAGTAATCGATCGACTATGGCATTCTCCCAGAATGCCTGCTGTATGGACCTATGCGGTGTGCAGGGAGTCGAAATGGCCCGGTAGATCCTCGATTGTCGGAGAATGGCAATGATCCCGACGAACTCTGAAGCGTTCTGGGATGTAAGGTCTAGATGAGCACATATATTGTGCTTTGTGCTCATCGTCTATCTTTCAGCCATGTTGCTGCAACACACGAAACAGATATGTTAGATCCGTTCATAAGAAAGAACAATTTAATTTGAATAGAATGTGTCTAACTGATTCAATTGTACGAATAAACCATACGGCTGAGCTCAGTCGTACGATTGAGCCTACGACTGAACTTAGTCGTATGCTATGCCATGCGGTTGAGTCGGTCGTGTGACTGAGTCACCTATTGATTCAATCGTGCGATTGAATCATGTGTCTGGCTCAATCGTGTGACTGAAGTTCATCAGCATGTCCTTTCGTATGAGCACTGTTCGAGTACAAAATTTTGAATCTTTGTCAGAACGTTCAATTACACTTCGAATTTGGATTCATTTGGTTCACAGGGACTCGATATAACACTTAATGTCTTTTAAATACACACTTATGTACATTAAAATGTTCTATTTATGGTTTCAGTTACGGTTCTTGTTTTGACAATTTCGGACTGTTTGGTTCGATTAATCTCCTCATTAGTCACGTTTTCAGTCTCATAGTACCTGTAGATGAGCAATACTCAATAACTCAATCGGAGTGGTAATCACAATAATAAAATTTACATAGAGTGATTGGGTAGTTCGGCGGTTTTGAGAGTTTTTTTTGAAGTCAAGTAGGGTTTACGACCGACTGAGCCCCTTTTTATACTAATCTGTGTTTCAGTCGTCTGACTGGACCTATACGCATGATTCATTCATGCGACTGAGGTTCAGTCGTACGACTGACTTAAACTTCTTCAGCCAGTCGTACGATTGGATCATACTTATGATCCAATCATACACTTTGCCCCATACTCATGGTCCAATCGTGTGATTGGCTCATGCTCATGGTCCACTCTTGCGATTGGTTCATACTTATGGTCCAATCGTGTGATTGGTCCATACTTATGATCCAATCGTGCGATTGGCTCATTCTTGTGAGTTTGACTTCACTTTTATCAACCTTTCAAAAACTTGAATTTTATATATGACATTATGACTATTGATCATCTCAGACATGATCCTTTTAACTGAAAACTTTTGATCACCTCAGACGTGATCCTTTTAATCAATACTGTTTGTTCACCTCAGACGTGATCCTTTTACTTGAAAACCATTTGATCACCTCAGACGTGATCCTTTTAACTTTAAGACCTTGTGATCACCTCAGACGTGATCCTTTTAAAATTCCAGAAACAGGCTTTTATCAGATTAACGTTAGGTTCAATTTGTGACATTCACAGATTTCCTCTTGTTAAATAGTCCGACGACGACTCGATACAGACTTAACTAAAACTAAGAAAAACTTTAAACAAATTGAATTAAGACAATATTTTTGTATTTTTCATGTGAGGTGGGTTGAAAACATTTTAACTTTCCTTAAACGAGTTCTCCCCCTGAGCAGAACAGTTTCAAGCATTCTCATCTTATCTAGAAAGATTTTTATGGAATCATACAGGCATAAACATAATTATTTGGGACCTTTTATATTTATGCAAATACAAATAAAGTTATATTTACCAATCACAGAATGTTATTCATCTAAGAGTCAAGAGCACTAACAGAAAATCATGCTAGAGCTGTTATGTAGTACACATTCATTTTGACCATTGGGGAATGCTGCCACGATGATTGTCAGTATATTTGTCCACCTAAATTCATACACAGATTTTCGACATACATTGGTGATTATTTAGGTTTATTATTTCAACAAGCATTTGTGGATCCCACACATATATGGTAATCAACTTTACTCAGGAGATTTTAAGCGGTCTACGGGTTTTGACAAGAAGAAACTATTCTAAGAGCTTTCAAAGAGATGCCAAGCCTCAGGTCAGTGCCATCGCATAACAGAGAGGCGCAAACAACAATGAATTCTAGAATATTTAGATTGTGCTTATCATCAGGTCAGTGCCATCACACAACAGAGAGGCACACAATCTATATTCTTGTTAGAGCAATTTTATTTTACATATAACGCACCAACGACAATTGTCATTATCTTGATTGCGTTTCACTTTTTTTCATTTTGCTCATTTTTATGGTTGTCCGCACATATTTGTGGCCTTCATTTTGCTCTTCACCCCTTATTGGAAGTAAGTTGATTGTGTTAACCAGAGATAAGATAGAAACCCACAATTTGTTGAACGATTTAGTTTTAAAGTTGTTCACCAATGAAGTCTACTTTTCAATTGTGTTGAATCTATCTACACATCATATAATGGACTAGCAACCCCTTGACCTACTTTCTCTATGTAATCACAGTAGCAGACTAGCTTACTATCATATTTCCACTCATTAGGCTGTGACTTCTTAGACTTATAAATTTCTGTAAATTTGAATATAGCATTTTAGAACATTTTAGATCTTTTGGTGTCCCAAACAACTCGATGCCTGTGTACTATCATTTTCCATTAAGTTGAATCAATTTCACAGATTTGATGTCTTTACTTTTCAGCTTATCTGCCCGCCCTCATTTTTTTAAGTAACTAAATACTAACTACTGAAACTAAAACTATTCTCCCCCTAAAATTCTAAAACCAAAAATCTTTTTGTGTTTTTGAATTTTTAAAATAGAAAAAATAAAAGAAAATAATGAAAATTAAAATATAAAAAATAAAACATAGAGTCGGACTATGAGCTTGATTCATCTGAAATCACATCATCTTTCTTTTTAATGCCATTGACCTCTAATAGATACTGAAATCGAGGTTTATCAAAAGCTTTTGTGTAGAGGTCGGCGCGTTGGAAATCCGTGTTTATTTTAACGACATCAATTAATTGTTTTTCAAAGCAGTCACGTATGAAGTGATATTTAGTACCAATGTGTTTAGTTTTGGAGTGTTGGACCGGATTTTTAGTGACAGCAATAGCAACAGAATTATCAACAAAAATAGGGGTGTTAGAAAATTACAAACCATAGTCTCGCATTTGCTGTTGAATCCAGATGATTTGTGAACAGCAACTTGCAGTGGCAACGTATTCAGCTTCACATGTTGATAGAGTAACCGACGTCTACTTCTTACACTGCCAGGTGACTAATCGTCTTCTAAATAACTGACATACCACAGATGTTGACTTGTAATTCATATTGAATCCTCCATAATCCGAGTCACTATACGCTGTAAGCTCAAAGTCATCATCATGAGGATACCACAACCCAAGTGTTGGAGTACCCTTCAGATAACGAAATATCCTTTTTACCCTAATTAGATGATTCAGTTTAGGTTTTGCATGATATCTAGAATAGAGACACGTGGCATACATAATATCAGGACGAGAAGCTGTGAGGTACACGAGAGATCCGATCATTCCTCAATACATAGTGGCATCAACAAAATCACCATTTTTGTCGGGTGCCACATCATGGTTCTAGGTAAGTGGAGTACATGCAACCGTTGCATTCTCCGTGTCAAACCAACTCAGGATATCTCTAACATATTTGGTCTGATGCAGTAAGATTCCATTTGGTGTCTGATCTACTTGTAAACCGAGAAAGAACTTCATCTCCCCCATGGTACTCATTTCAAACTCAGCTTTCATCACAGATTTGAATTCTTTACATAATGCTTCGTTCTTGGAACCGAAGATTATGTCATCCACGTATATCTTCACCAGTAGTAAATCACCGTCTTTTTCTTTGATGAACATCGTGCAGTCAATTCCGCCTCTGTGGAAGCCATGTTTCAACAGATGAGTAGAGAGTTTCTCATACCAGGCTCGAGGGGCTTGATGGATCCCGTACAAAGCCTTGTCGAGTTTATAAACTCTATCCTAATAATAAGGATCCTCAAATCCTTCGGGTTGACTGACATACACTATTTCACAGATCTCACCATGAAGGAATGCACTTTTCACATCCAATTGATAAACTTTGATCTGCATAAAGGATGCATAGGCTAGGAAGATTCTTATTGCTTCCATCCTGTCCACTAGTGCAAACACTTTATTGTAGTCAACTCCTTCGACTTGCCTGAACCCTTGAACTACCCGCCTAGCCTTGTTTCTGATTATGACCCCTTGGTCATCCTTCTTACACCGAAGAACCCATTTAGTGCCAATCACCTTTGCACCTTTTGGTCTGTCCACAAGAGGCCAGACTCCTAACTTCCTGAACTGAAGGAGTTCTTCTTGCATAGCACTTACCCATGCCTCCTCTTTTAAAGCCTCGCTTACATACTTTGGCTCAACTTGAGACTCGAAACATTGATAAGCACCATCATGTAGATATCCCTTTTCCATGACTACTACATAATCAACTGAGTATAGCTGATTTCTTGTCTGAACTCCCGATAGAATATCCCCGATGATGTTGTCCAGGGGATGATGCACATTAACTCGAGTTCTAGGAATGGTGGGTACTGCTACTTCATTATCCAGATTCTAAATCCCAGGTTTAGTTTCTGTGGCTGTTGGAGTATGGGGTTCAGAAGTTCCAGTTACGTCATGATCAGATGCTGGTGTACTTTTAGTAGCGGGAACCTGCTCCTCCTGGTTTGCACTCTCAGTTTCAACGTCCTCATCATCGGAGGAAGAACCACTTACCTCAAGCTCTCCCCCTGAAGGGCTAGAAGTATCTTCTAATAACACCGATGATGTCGAGTCTCGTGTAGGAGTGTTCAGAACATCATACATCATTTGAGCAGCTAACTCATCATCAGAATGGGAAGGAGGTAGTTGAAGGATTTAAAGAATCCATCATAGTCGAAGAAAAAGGAAGGTCCTCTTCCCGCAGGGGGTGGTGTATCTTTGTACATCAACATTGCACCACACTTCTACCTGACTAGTTGAGTTATTGTAAACCCTTTTGTCTGGTATACTCTATCCAACAAAGATACCTTCTTCTGCCTTATCGCAGAACTTCCCAGTCTGATTTTTCTTTAGCAGCATGCAGGGTGCGCCAAATGGTTCCAGATACTCTAAGTTGGGTTTACGTTCCTGGAGCAACTCGTAACAAGTTTTTCGATGACTTTTGACCACTAAGACCTGATTTAGAGTATAACATGCATTAGCCACTGCCTCATTCAACAATTGAATTGGCAGTTTTAAGTCAGCTAGCATTGTCCTTGCTGTTTCTATGAAGCTCCTATTCTTCCATTCAGCAACGCCATTCATCTGTGAAGCGTGGGAAGAAATGAATTGATGAACAATCCCTTTCTCATGACAGAATGCCTCCATCCACTGATTCTTGAATTCTGTCCCGTTGTCTGAACGTATTTTCCTAACTTTTAGCTTGTAGAGTGACTCCAATGTGGTAACTAGATGTTTGATGGATTCAAATGTCTCTGACTTTGCTTTCAGAAACATCACCCAAGAGAATCTTGAGTAATCATCAGTCACCACAAAGCAGTACCAATCTCCAGTAATGCTCTTTGTGCTGACTGGGCCAAACAGATCCATATGTAGAAGCTCAAGAGGAATCTCGATAGAATGAACTTTCTTTGACTTGTAAGACTTCTTTGCCTGTTTCCCTTTCTTGCATGCTATGCAGAAGTCTGGAAGCTGGAAGTTCTTTACAGTAACTCCATCCACCAGATCATTCTGAACTAAATGATTCATCTTCCTGGGATTGATATGTCCTATTCTCCTGCGCCCGGAAACTGAATCTCTTTCTGTTGCTTTTGAGAAGAAGCACTGAGCAGTAGACTTAGTTATGGAGGCTTTGGATAGGTCCAAGACATACAGGTCGTTATATCTTGAAGCCGACATTAGAACTTGCTCCTCCAGGATGACATACTCCTTCTTCAGTATGTAGCACTTCTTGTTGTCAAACACAACCTTGAATCCCCTATCATAGATTTAGGAGACAGAAAGCAAGTTGTTTTGCAATTGCTGAACGTAGTTGACCTTGTCAAACTTCACTTTCTCGTTTCCCACTTCGCCTTGTGCGGTGATGTAACCTCCTTTATTCCCAGCGAATGATACGTGTCCCCCTTTAATTTGCTTGACGTTGAAAAGGAGGGACGAATTCCCGGTCATGTGCCTGGAAGCCCTACTATCAATAATCCAGGTATTAGTGATAGCGTTATAACGGACACCTGCACACACAAAGGAAATGATTAGTTCAGGTTTAGGACCCAAGCCTTAACTGGCTTGGGTGTCCCAGAGGTATCACACATCATGAACTCAACCCCCTGACATTCATAGGATGAGCACATATCTTTCTTCTTCTTGTCATCACTATCAGACACGTTACTTCATTTTCCTTCCATAAACTAGTTTTGTGTAAGGCTTGTTTGTGGTAAACAGACGACTGGCTTATGGTTTGAACTTTTGGTTCACTAATAATCCTAGGTTTAACCTTAGGTGGTGCAGCTTTGCTTTGAGCTTGTCTGTTTTGAGTTTGATGTTTTATAGGAGTATTAGATCTAATTTTACAAAATCTTGGTTTTTCGTCATCAAAAAGTTCAATTTTCTTTTTAGGTGTCTGATAGTAAGGACAATTTAGAGAAATATGTCCTCATTTTTCCATAACTGTAGCAGGATCTCCCTTCGACAGTATGAGGAATGTTTTGATGTGGGGTTAAGTTTGGTAGGGGGCTGGGTAGTTTCTCTTCCTTTTTAGATGTTTCACCTTCTTTAACAAACTTAATTGTTTTGACACTTTGAACATCTTTTGCTTTCAATTTATTAGGATTTTGATGATTTACACGTTTAGGGTTCATTGATTGAGACTGTTTAGGTTCTAAAATAGATGTTTATGAACCTGACCCTAAGTTAACCTTTTTAATTTTATCATCCAAATCCTTAACATGCATCTTATCTTTAGATATCAAAGCAGTAGCCTTCTGTTCAGTGACAGACTGCACAGTTTTACCTGTACAATCTGGATCACTGACTAGAGGAGTAGACACCACATGATCCTTTACTGGGTTATTATTGATTGGTCTATATTTAGTATTTAAAAGGATTGCATGTGGTGGCGGTACTACCTTATATCCCAGTCCTTCCCCGCCATTACGTTCTTTCACTAAGTTTTGAACTATGTGAGAGGAACTTCCTAAACTGTGCAGTTTTTGTTTTAATGATTCAACTTCAACTTGCAAAACTGCGTTTTCCTTTTTAGTTTCTTCCAAAGTGATTAAGTAGAACTTAATGTCATTTGATTGATTTATGGTAACAACCTCGGTTTCCCTTAGTTGTTTCCCTAAAAGTTCTAACTTTTCTTTGAAGCAGCACGTATTTTGTTTTAAAATACGATTTGCTCCAGTGCAAAGTTGTAAATCATTTAGTAGATTATCATTGTATTCTAATAACCTAGCAAACTTTAAATCAATGCTTTCTCTAAATTTATTACATTCAGCAGAAGCATGTTTCTCAAATAATTCATCTTTAGAGTATACCTGTGTAGAACCAGACGAATCAGCCATCAATGTAGTGTCAGACTCTTCAATAACTAGAGATTCTGAGTTTGCAGCACTTAGTTCCTCTTCAACAAGATGATCAACGACGTCCATAGCTTCTTCGATGTCTGAACGTGCATGCTCAGCTGTGATGTCTCCTTCACTTGCAGATCCATCATCCAAGGTATCAACTAATGCAACATTTGATTCTCCCTCAGATACAAATCAAAAGGACCAGTCTTGTCCTTCATCTCCCTGAGCAACCAAAGCCTTATATTCTTTACTTGATGATGCTCCAGCCTTCTCTTTATCTTGACGGTTGAATATAGGAAAAGGATTTCCATTCCCAGTCTTCTTTGGCTTTATGCACTCACACTTGAAATGCCTATTTTCTCCACAGTTGAAGCACGTGACCTTGGTTTCATCAAACCCAAAAGTAGTATCCTTAGTAGCAACCAAGTTCTGCCTCATCTTCTTTACAAACTTCTTAGCCCGTCTAACATCACTGGCTGAGGCCCACATAATATCCATGCACTCCAACTCAGTCTCATCAACTTGCTCGTAGTCCTTGTTAGCAAGATGACAGTTTCCAATCTTCCCAGTGACTAATCCATCATAAGATTGAACAATAGCAGCTAGAAGATCCATATGCTCTTTAGCAACTTCCACAACGACATTTCTGAGATTCTCGGTCTTAAGCTTGGTTATATTTGCCTCAAGAACAATATATTGGGTTCCAGATAACCCTGACGTTTCGTTTCCTGATGAACTACTTTAGGAAGGAGCAGAAGAGTTAGACACAAACGCCGTTCGTAGCGGTGTGCCTGATGAGGCCGGAGTTGGAACATAATTGTACAATGCAAGATTCTGAGCATAGGACCCTTTCTTTGACTTGTATTTCAGACGTAGTTCTTCCTCCCTTAACTTCAGAATGAAATCATTTATGTCTAATGTAGCAAGAGTGTCATTTTGTCTCAGATTAGACACAAATGGATCCCATTTGTCTAGCAGACCATCAGCAAAACTTGAAACTTTATCTTCCATGGATGTGGTCACGCCATGAGTGTGCAACTCACTCATTAAGTGATAGAATCTATCAATTATGTCATCTAAGCTCTCTTTTCCTATTGGTGAAAAATTGTCAAATTCCTTTTTAAGAGATTTAGCCTTCAGTGCCTTCAGAGTTGCATTCCCCTCATATCGTTTTTCTAAGGCCTCCCATAACTTCTTCTACTGCTTGTTCTCTAAGAACTGATAGAACATGTCCTTACGTATAGACTGAGTCAACAAGGCAAATGCTTTCTTTGTAGCATTATGAAGAGTCTTCTAGGATTCACTCATTCATCCCAAAGTTAATTTTATCCTATTAGCACTGACCGGTACCGTTTAACCAGCTTCTATAGATGTCCAAAGGTTGGGGTCAACTCCATTCAAGTAGATTTCAAACCGCTATTTCCACTGTGGGTATTCATCCAACGTTAATAGCTTTGGCGGTTTGTTATGGTTCCCGATCTCATTTTCTAGAAGTAAAAGATTCTGGATACGCGAGTCCTTTTTAGCAGTGTATGCAGAAAACTAAACTTCCATTGCTTTGAACTTGATGAACTTAGAACATGACAGATTGACTTATGCGATTGAACAAAACGACTGGATCAACCATGCGATTGAAGGATGCGAATGACTTCAATCGTGCGATTGGATTCAGTCGTGCGACTGAACAGGACGTTTGAGGTCAACCGACTGGAATAACTCAACCGTGCGAATGAACTGTACAAATGAGTCCAGTCGTACGATTGAACTATGCGAATGAGATTCAGTCGTGCGATTGAGCTAATCGTGCGACAAAGGCTGTTGTTGCGGGAAAAATCGAATTTTTGAACACTTTGACACAAAAATACGAATTTTTACAAACCCTAATTTTCCGTATGGTAAAAGGTCAAAACTTGAACACAGAGACTCATCAAAAACACGATTTGAAGCCAAAAAGTGGATCTTTTGATTGAAAACGTTGATTTTAACACCAAAACCAATTGAATCCACGCAAAATCACGAGCCTAAGCTCTGATACCACTTGTTAGGACCATTTTCATACAGAGTACTAAAGGATTCTGCTTGAGACCAGATAAAATAGTGCGGAATTCTATTCGATTGACGATCCAATCAGTGAGAACGGACAACTTGATCGATCTAACAACAAAACAATGTTAAGGATGAGTTGGAATCGATCAGGAACGAACTATGAACTTGGATAGGCGACTTAGGGCGCTCTGGACGGCTAGGGTATGAAAGTACTCGAAGTGTTTTGTTTTTTCATGAATTATGTGGTATTTATAGGTTTTGAGTGTTCATTCGTACGACTGAACGATTAGCATGGTTCAGTCGTACGACTAACTCATGCGGTTACCTCATACGCACGACTGAAGGTCCAGTCGTGTGACTAAAGGTTCAGTCGTGCGACTGAATCAATCTTATGTCTCAGTCATGCGACTGATCCAGTAGTATGGTTAATTCGTGCGACTGGTCCATAGTATGGTTCATTCGTGCGTATGGTCCATAAGTATAGTCCATCAGCATGAATAACCACTTGACTAAGTTGAACGCATTTCTAAGTCATTATTGACTTAGAACTATGTTCAACAACTTCAAACTTATATATAAAGTTCATACATGTGAATCATACTCAATACAATAATAATATGAAATAATCAAACACAAATAAACATCAAAATGCATTTCATTTATCATTGAGTCATCACATTATATCAGTGTAAGAAATGAAAGACTATTACATTTAAGATCATAAACTAGGTACATAATGTATCAACAAAGCACTATTGAGGCATTTTAGAATTGGGCGTTTTACAACTATTTGGACATATTACAATTGTTTGGACATTTTTGAAACTTGTGAAATTATAGGCGTTTTAAGACTGTTTGGTCTTTTCAGGTTAAAGATTCAGAAATTTAACCAAGTACCCCGGTCATTTCTACACTATTTGTGCGTTTGACAATTGTTCAGGCATCATCAGTTAGGTGTTTCAGAATTCAACTAAGGCATTTCCTTAGGCATTTCTAGTTCCAAGTTGGGCGTTTTAGAAATATCAGACGCATCAGCATTCAGTCTTTTCATTAAACACTTAGTCAACTTTTCCAAACTAAAATCCAAAAATATTTTCATTTCATTTTTTCTTTTAAAATTTTAAAAATAACAAAAACAAGTTATTTTCATTACTTCAAAATACAAAATGGTTAAGTCTGAAAATTCTGAGAACAGGGTTCCCAAACTCAAGAACATAACTGATTTCAAGAATTGGTCACTGAGATTAAAGCATCATATAAACACCATTGACACTAATCTATGGAAGTCAATAGAGAAAGGACCACATATCCCTATTTCATCAGATGGTCCTGATAGAGTATTTGTCGATACAAAAGACTCTTAGGAACCTTATCTAGAGGATGGTCTCTGTCACACCCCAACCTTGACGGCGGAATCGTCGAAGTGTGAGGGTTAAGATTGTTCACAACCACATAACGCTATCCTTAAATGAAAATAATATTATCATAAGTTTCAAATGAAATACATTCATAGGTCTCAAACATGAAAAAGTTCCAAACAATACAAAACATAACATAAGCATTTTATTCATTAGCTAGGTCCAAATCCTAGTTTATTGCAAGCTTCAAATGATGACTTCAAACGTGGGCATTTCCTGAAACATGTTAAAAATAACGGGTCAACTATAAAGTTGGTGAGTTCCCAAGAGTTTCACATACATAATATACAATGGATTTTAAGTAGCAATTCATGTCATAGGTTATGAGTTAGCAAGTTTATAAAGCACATATAGTACAATCAAACCTCGACTAGATTATAAGTTTATATGAGTGGCCAAGTGTACTCGGTTCCCTAGTTCACAAGCATACGGCTCCTAGGAGTCGGCAATACATCGACTTTAGCACCAAATAGGCTTGTCAGGCCCAAAGATCTAAGACGTCGCTAGGCTAACAATAGTTAATGATTGTAAACAGTATATGTAACTCATATAAGACTTACAATAACACAAATAACCATGACAAATAAAAGTATGAATTGCATGTGCTTTTATAAGATTTAAACGTTTATAAGTGTATGTTGAATAATGTAACATGTTTCACCCCAAAACGGTGTGAAATAACATAAAAATGGGCAAGGAAACTCACATGATCAAATAAGTATAAGGACGACAATTAATAAGAATAATAATAGATGTAGTTCCAACGTGAATCGTCACAAGGTACCTAATTATGCATATGTTTACAAGATTTAGGTTAACAACAAGATTAACGATTTAACGTGTACTAGGGTATAGAATTTGAGGTTTTGATAAAAACACCTTATTTTAATTTTAAAGAAAGAAAAGAAAAAATGATACTAATTAAATGATCTGTCATGAAGAAATATGTTTGCAATAATCAACATAGTTTAAATATATAAAGTGTAAATATCTTCTTATATACATTTGTAAAAATTATAGTTTTAAACAATAACATTTGAATTAATGAAAATTATAGTGATATACATCATCATTTATAGTCTTATTTTATAGAAAAATCCTAATTATAACATTTGTTAAAAGGTTTTTAAGTAAGTTATTTGATTATTTAAATCAAATAAAAATTTAAAAATTATTTGGTGTCTATAAAAGTTTTTAAAGTTTACAAAAATTATTTTTATGTTTATTAAACTTTTTCTATAATTATTTTATTGGCTCAAAAGCCTTAAAAAAATACATGAGGGTGCCCGGGTTCGAACCCGGGACCTCATGTGAAGATTTGCAGAGTCTTAACCAGTGAACAAGGGCTCTCGGCCACGGTTAACTTCAGTTTTAAAAAATTAAAAACATAAACATAAGAAAATCCCCTAAATCCATATGAACCCTAGATTTGCTTTCACCTAAATTGAAGGTCAATTCGTGGTTGTTGTTGCTAAAGATCATGAGGCTTTTGCTCCCCATGTAAATTCGAGTAGGTAGGTGATTTCAATTACCCGGTATTGAGGTGTAAAACACAAGAACAGGTGATGAACAAGCCGCGACCTCGTAGAGCTTGATTGATGTTCAAATGAAGATGATAATCAAATTCGTTCCACAGGTAGCTTCTAAGGGTCTGGGTGATCAAAAGCCCTATGTTAATTTCAAGTTTAATCAGGTAGAAGGTGGTGAACACTTGGGTACAGGTCGCGATGAAGATGATGATTGGACTTGTTGTTTGTATTTGATTCAGGTGCAATTGGGATGAATGATAGCTTTATGCTGGTTAAACGTTCGATTATGGGTCATTTAATCCGATTATTATTAAGTTTTAATGGTCGAACGGCTCGGTGATTATGGATTGCCGGTTACTCGATCGATTGTGTTTGTAACCAACGTTTAAATGCGTTTAAAGTTCATTACCGGTTTCTAATCATGATAACGAAGCGATTGGGGTGATTTGGGTATAAAAAATAGATCGAATTGATGGTTTTTAGGCCTGGCCGGAGCCGCGGCCGGCGGTGGCCGGAAGGCCGCCGGAAAAACGGGGTGGGCGGGGGGTTTGGGTTGAAATTTTGAAATTTTACACAAATGGTCCCTCAACTTTGATTTTCTATTATTTTATGCTAAAACTTCAATTTGAAGTTTATAAAATTACATTAAGACACCCTCATCTTTTTAAACTTTAATCTAACTTATTTAATTATTCAGGTTTTATTATTACTATTATAATTTTATTATTATTATTATTATTATTGTTATTATTATTATTATTATTATTATTGTTATTATTAATGTTATTATTATTATATAATTAATATTACTATTTAATTGATTAGAACTTTAAGTAAACAAGGAATGAAACAAGAATAGCCCACAACGTTTCATAAATGGCATGAATGGTCCTTACAAGAATTTAACGAAGTTAACTTATATTGAACGAAAATACGAAATGTTACAGTCTCCAAGTTGATGACTTAAGGAAGGTGAAGAATGACATCAAAGCTTACTCACTTATATGTAAGGGGTTACCATTGGAAGTCTTGACTAGACTTGAGGGCTATCAAACTAGTTACGCCATGTACAGATCTTTGAAGATCATATTGAAGGTGGTAAAGAGATACAAGATCTTAAAAAGTAGAAACTCATGAGGCAATTAGAGTTGTTTGAGCATCTTTTCTGGAGAAACAATCAATCAGATGATGAACAGATTTGTGCAAGTAACTACTGAATTGTCAACTGCTGGCATAAAAATGATCTCAAAGATCTAAACGGCTACCTTCTCAATGCTCTTCCATCTTCATGGAAACAGACAATTACTCTGTTGAAGCATACTGAGAAGTCCTAATGGATCTTGATCTTCTGATTGCTAAAATTGAATCAGCTGAAATTGATGAGAGCTCCAGAAATAATGATAGAGCTGCTAAAACTTCAATTTGAAGTTTATAAAATTACATTAAGACCCCCTCATCTTTTTAAACTTTAATCTAACTTATTTAATTATTCAAATTTTATTATTACTATTATAATTTTATTATTATTATTATTATTGTTATTATTATTATTATTATTATTATTGTTATTATTAATGTTATTATTATTATTATAATTAATATTACTATTTAATTGATTAGAACTTTAAGTAAACAAGGAATGAAACAAGAATAGCCCACAACGTTTCATAAATGGCGTGAATGGTCCTTACAAGAGTTTAACGAAGTTAACTTATATTTAACGAAAATACGAAATGTTAGAGTCTCCCCAACTTAAAAGAATTTCGTCCCGAAATTAAAAATAAAACTATACAAATAGATACGGGTATTTCTTCTTCATGTGCTCCTCACGTTCCCAAGTAAATTCAGCGCCACGCTTGTTCTCCCAGCGCACTTTGACGATTGGGGTGGTTGTGGTTCTAGTCATCTTCATAATGCGAACCATAACTTCAACAGGTTTCTCGACAAAGTGTAATGACTCGTCGATCTGGATGTCATCCAACGGGACATGCAGACCTTCGTCAGCCAGGCACTTCCTCAAATTCGAGACATGGAACACAGGATGAACTCCACTAAGGTCGGAAGGTAATTCCAGTTTGTAAGCCACTTTCCCAATCTTTTTCAGAATCTTGAAAGGTCCTGCAAATCTTGGAGCTAGTTTACCCTTCTTTCCAAAGCGAACAACACCCTTCCACGGTGAAACCTTAAGAAGAACCATCTCCCCAACTTGGAATTCCAATGGCTTACGTCGCTTATCAGCATAGCTCTTTTGTCGACTTCTTGCCACTTCAAGGTTCTTTCGAATGATAGAAACTTTATCGGTGGTCTCTTGTATAAGTTCAGGACCAGTTATGAAGTTTTTACCAATGTCGGTCCAGCAGATCGGTGAACGACATTTACGACCATAAAGTGCTTCGAATGGTGCCATCTTGATACTCGAGTGGTAACTATTGTTATACGAAAATTCCGCGAGCGGTAAATGCGTATCCCAATCACCACTAAAGTCTAGGACACAAAGGCGTAGCAAATCCTCCAAGGTTTGGATGATTCGCTAGGTTTGGCCATCAGTTTGGGGATGGTAAGCCGTGCTTAGGTCCAATTGAGTACCCAAGAGTTCTTGCATAGACGACCAAAAGTGCGAAGTGAAACGAGCGTCTCGGTGGATATGATGTGAAGAGGTACCCCATGACGACTTACAATTTCATCAACGTATATACGAGCCAACCTGGATGTCTTGTAAGTGTCACGTATGGGTATAAAATGTGCAGACTTGGTCAGTCGGTCGACGATCACCCATATGCTATCATGTCCACGAGAGGTTCGGGGTAGCTTGGTTATGAAGTCCATGGATATGTGTTCCCACTTCCATATAGGAATCTCGGATTGCTCAAGTAATCCACTTGGACGTTGATGTTCGGCTTTAACCTTCGTACACGTGAGGCACTTAGCTACATAAGTCGCTATGTCTTTCTTCATTTCAGTCCACCAATATTGACCACGCAGATCCATGTACATCTTATCGGAGTCAGGATGAATAGAATAACGAGTTTGATGAGCTTCGTTCATGATAAGAGTACGAAGATTATCACGATTTGGAACCCAAATTCGGTTCGCGAAATACATCAACCCATTAGGTTTCGTCTCCAATTGAGTTAGAAGGTTATGCTCCAGTTCATCCTTCAGTCTCCCTTCTCGTTGAACTAATTGTTGAGCCTCCAAGATACTAGACTCGATGTCACTATCTATTCTCAAGTTTTGTAGCAGTACAGAAGCCTCGTTGACATCTAGTCGAATTTCAGTATCGAATTCTCTTAAAGTATCAAACCATTGTTGTCGATCGCAAATTTCTTGGAACGAGGTCATCTTGTTATGGACTTTACGGCTTAGTGCATCGGCTACGACATTTGCCTTCCCAGGGTGGTAACGAATGTCACAGTCATAATCACTAATCAACTCAACCCAACGACATTGTCTCATATTGAGACCTTTTTGATTAAAAACGTGTTGAAGGCTTTTGTGATCGGTGTAGACTATACATTGCGTACCATAAAGGTAATGTCTCCAAATCTTCAAGGCAAAAACAACAGCACCAAGCTCGAGATCATGTGTTGTGTAATTCACCTCGTGAACCTTCAATTGTCTCGGTGCATAAGCTATGACCTTTCCTCGTTGCATAAGAACACAACCAAGGCCTTGTTTTGATGCATTGCAATATACGGTGAAATCATCGTTTCCATCGGGTAGGGTCAAGATAGGAGCATTGCACAGTTTGTGCTGTAATGCTTCAAAAGCTTCTTCTTGCTCGGGCCCCCACTCGAATGGTTTATTCTTTTGTGTTAAAGAGGTGAGCGGCTTCGCGATCCTTGAAAAGTTGGCGATGAATCGCCGGTAATAACCAGCAAGACCAAGGAAAGAACGAATCTCGGTCGGAGTCGTGGGAACACACCAATTCTTCACAGCTTCCACCTTTGCAGGGTCAATGTGAATTCCTTGGCTATTCACCACGTGTCCTAGAAATTGAACTTCCTCGAGCCAGAAATCGCACTTCGAGAACTTCGCGAACAATTGCTCTTTCTTCAACAACTCAAGCACTTGTCGCAAATGCAGTTCATGCTCGGTGTTAGTCTTGGAGTAGATAAGTATGTCATCAATGAAGACAATCATAAATTTATCTAGATAAGGCTTGCATACTCGGTTCATGAGATCCATGAAGACAGCAGGTGCATTAGTTAAGCCAAAAGGCATCACCATAAAATCATAGTGTCCATAACGAGTACAAAACGCGGTCTTTGGGATGTCATCATCATGGACTCATAATTGATGATATCCAGAACGTAGATCAATCTTAGAGAATATAGCAGCTCTTTGAAGTTGATCAAACAAGTCATCGATGCGAGGAAGAGGATAGCGGTTCTTGATGGTAAGCTTGTTAAGTTCACGATAGTCGATGCACATACGAAACGATCCACCTTTCTTCTTCACGAAGAGGACAGGTGCACCCCAAGGCGAAGAACTAGGACGAATGAAACCCTTCTCGGTTAGCTCTTGAAGTTGACTAGAAAGTTCTTGCATTTCCGATGGTGCAAGTCGATACGGTGACTTAGCCACGGGGTTTGCTCCCGGTATCAAGTCAATTTTAAACTCAACTTCACGTACGGGAGGTAAACCACTAAGGTCGTCGGGAAATACTTCAGGAAAGTCTCGGACAATCGGAACGTCCTTAAGTTCTTTCCCTTTGACTTTTGTGTTGACCACGTAAGCCAAGAACGCCATATAGTTCTTACTTAAACACTTTCGGGCTTGAGTGCAAGACATGAGTTTAAGCCCTTTGGACGATTATTCGCCGAACACTTTCAAAGTATCCCCAGATGATAACGGTATACGGATGCACTTCTCGAAACAAACGATCTCTGCATGGTGTTTGGCTAACCAATCCATACCAATGATGACGTTGAAGCTTCCAAGTTTCATAGGAATAAGATCAATAAGAAAATCGTGGGTGTCAAGACTTAAAATGCAATCACGGATAACGACATCCACGATGATCGGTTCTCCATCGACAACTTCAACGGTGAGAAGTCTTTCTAGTTTCGTATGTGGCTTAGCAAGTACGGGTTCAAACTCTAATGAAACAAAACTCTTATCGGCTCCAGAGTCAAATAGAACGTATGCATAAGTATTATTAATAAGGAACATACCTGTTCAAGGTTTAAGGCATTTAGCGATATAGGTAATGTATGAAAGAGACTTAGATCATAAACGTTAGGGTTGAATTTAGCATACCGTTCACCACATCGTTGTTTGCTTGTGCTTGATTAGCATTGATGTTGAAGGCACGTCCTCGAGCTTGTGGAATATTACCCGCAAGACGAGGGCATTGTGGACGAACATGACCAGGATCTCCACAATTATTGCACGCACGATTGGTGACCGTTGTACCGTTGTTAGGTGCACGGCGACAAGTCGCCACTAAGTGACCATATTTACCGCATAAGGTACAGATGCGGCACGGGGCGTTCCCCGGATGATGATACCTACATGTGTTGCACATAGGTTGAGGACCAGCATAAGCCCTAGCCATAGGCATTTGGGTCACAGGTGCAGCCGCAGGTACCAGTTGTCTTTGAGGTGGTTTGGGTGCAGCCACAACATAATTGTGTGTTGGCGTAAACTTGCGCTTCTTATTGTTGTTATTGTTGTTGTAAGACGGTTTAGCTTTGATTTCCTTAACAGCTTCAGTAGCCATCCTTTCCACTTTCTTTGCACCCTTCACAAACATGGTGCCCGCTCGTATATGATTCTCGGTGAGTTGAGCGGTGATAGTAATGGCTTCTTCCAAGGTTGTGGGTCAGCTACCCACCACAGCATCTTGAATTTGGGATGGTACACCCTTAATGAACTTTTCAATGTTACGAGGTACAGTGTCGACCATGTGAGGCAACAGAATGCTCAACTCATGGTGCCTAGTTGAGTAAGCCAGATGGTCACCACCGTCTTGTTTTAGGTTTCAGAAATCCTCCTCAAGCTTTTGTATTTCACTCCTAGGGCAAAACTTGGCGATGGCAATGGTCTTGAACTCTTCCCAAGTGAGTGCCAAAATAGCCTCAGCTCCTCGATTCCTCTTCTCGCTATTCCACCAGGTAAGTGCCCTTTGTTGGAGCATACTTGTGGCATAACGAACTTTGAGTGCCTCGGGACACTCACAGTTGGCAAAAGTGTTCTCCATGCTCTCGAACCACTCAAGAAGGCCAGTGGCTCCTTCCTTGCCACTAAAACTAGTGGGCTTGCAAGAGCTAAAGTGCTTGAAAGTGCAAGTTTGGTTGTTGCGCCCTTGGTTAGCACTATTCTCTCCTTGACCATTTCCATTGTTGTTAGAGTTGGTCATTAAGGTGCTATTGAGTTCAGCAACCATGGTCGGGATGACAGCAGCCATTTGTCGCGCAATCATGGTGGCTAGCTTACGATCGGACTTTCACGCTTTCCATGATGACGAGACATGCTGGAATATGCAAAATGAGTTAGACACGAGAAAGAGAATAATAAGGGTTATAATTTAAACAAGGATAAGTCAAGAGTTATAAGGCATATGGAATGATTCCATTTGGTAACGCATTATCATTTGGAAACGTTGACACGTCAAGGTATATTGACTCATTCGCCTTAGAAACTTGTGTATGTTGACCATAGTTTATCACTCATCCCAGAAATCCCCAGGTAAGCGTAACTGGTCCCGTAGGATTTATGCGAAACGCTTACCTTAGCCTGAAGGCTTTTTGCTAGGAAAACCAGAATACAGGTATCTGTGTCACACAATATTTATTAGGTTCATGAAATCAAAACCTTGATGAGATTTATATAGATTAGACATATTGTCTAAAGATCCAAGTCATAAGCATAAGATTCCACGTGTCGTCGAGAATAAGATTAAGAGATTCATGTTCGAGGAGAGTCAAAGAGTCAAAGTTAAGTTTAGGGAGACAAGTAGCAAGGTTTTAAACATTAAAAGGCAATCCTATACTAAGGCATCAAGTTGCACATAAGTATGGCATAGCATTATGTAGCATGCAAACAATATATATAATTCCAAGAATAATAATATTATTCTATGAGGTCCATGCATAAACTATAGTCTAGGTCACCATTTCTAATAACCTAAATCCCTATAGTTATGGGCTCTGATACCAATCTGTCACACCCCAACCTTGACGGCGGAATCGTCGAAGTGTGAGGGTTAAGATTGTTCACAACCACATAACGCTATCTTTAAATGAAAATAATATTATCATAAGTTTCAAATGAAATACATTCATAGGTCTCAAACATGAAAAAGTTCCAAACAATACAAAACATAACATCAACATTTTATTCATTTAGCTAGGTCCAAATCCTAGTTTATTGCAAGCTTCAAATGATGACTTCAAACGTGGGCATTTCCTGAAACATGTTAAAAGTAACGGGTCAACTATAAAGTTGGTGAGTTCCCAAGAGTTTCACATACATAATATACCATGGATTTCAAGTAGTAATTCATGTCATAGGTTATGAGTTAGCAAGTTTATAAAGCACATATAGTACAATCAAACCTCGACTAGATTATAAGTTTATATGAGTGGCTAAGTGTACTTGGTTATCTAGTGCAGAAGCATACGGCTCCTAGGAGTCGGCAATACATAGACTTTAGCAATAAATAGGCTTGTCAGGCCCAAAGATCTAAGACGTCGCCAGGCTAGCAATAGTTAATGATTGTAAACAATATATGTAACTCATATAAGACTTACAATAACACAAATAACCATGACAAATAAAAGTATGAATTGCATGTGCTTTTATAAGATTTAAAAGTTTATAAGTGTATGTTGAATAATGTAACATGTTTCACCCCAAAATGGTATGAAATAACATGAAAAGGGGCAAGGAAACTCACATGATCAAATAAGTATAAGGACGACGATTAATAAGAATAATAATAGATGTAGTTCCAACGTGAATCGTCACAAGGTACCTAATTATGCATATGTTTACAAGATTTAGGTTAATAACAAGATTAACGATTTAACGTGTACTAGGGTAATAGAATTTGCGGTTTTGATAAAAACACCTTATTTTAATTTTGAAGAAAGAAAAGAAAAATGATACTAATTAAATGATTTGTCATGAAGAAATATGTTTGCAATAATCAAAATAGTTTAAATATATAAAGTGTAAATATCTTCTTATATACATTTGTAAAAATTATAGTTTTAAACAATAACATTTGAATTAATGAAAATTGTAGTGATATACATCATCATTTATAGTCTTATTTTATAGAAAAATCCTAATTATAACATTTGTTAAAAGGTTTTTAAGTAAGTTATTTGATTATTTAAATCAAATAAAAATTTAAAAATTATTTGGTGTCTATAAAAGTTTTTAAAGTTTACAAAAATTATTTTTATGTTTATTAAACATTTTCTATAATTATTTTATTGGCTAAAAAGCCTTAAAAAATACATGAGGGTGCCCGGGTTCGAACCCGGGACCTCATGTGAAGATTTGCAGAGTCTTAACCAGTGAACAAGGGCTCTCGGCCACGGTTAACTTCAGTTTTAAAAAATTAAAAACATAAACATAAGAAAATCCCCTAAATCCATATGAACCCTAGATTTGCTTTCACCTAAATTGAAGGTCAATTCGTGGTTGTTGTTGCTAAAGATCATGAGGCTTTTGCTCCCCATGTAAATTCGAGTAGGTAGGTGATTTCAATTACCCGGTATTGAGGTGTAAAACACAAGAACAGGTGATGAACAAGCCGCGACCTCGTAGAGCTTGATTGATGTTCAAATGAAGATGATAATCAAATTCGTTCCACAGGTAGCTTCTAAGGGTCTGGGTGATCAAAAGCCCTATGTTAATTTCAAGTTTAATCAGGTAGAAGGTGGTGAACACTTGGGTACAGGTCGCGATGAAGATGATGATTGGACTTGTTGTTTGTATTTGATTCAGGTGCAATTGGGATGAATGATAGCTTTAGGCTGGTTAAACGTTCGATTATGGGTCATTTAATCCGATTATTATTAAGTTTTAATGGTCGAACGGCTCGGTGATTATGGATTGCCGGTTACTCGATCGATTGTGTTTGTAACCAACGTTTAAATGCGTTTAAAGTTCATTACCGGTTTCTAATCATGATAACGAAGCGATTGGGGTGATTTGGGTATAAAAAATAGATCGAATTGATGGTTTTTAGGCCTGGCCGGAGCCGCGGCCGGCGGTGGCCGGAAGGCCGCCGGAAAAACGGGGTGGGCGGGGGGTTTGGGTTGAAATTTTGAAATTTTACACAAATGGTCCCTCAACTTTGATTTTCTATTATTTTATGCTAAAACTTCAATTTGAAGTTTATAAAATTACATTAAGACACCCTCATCTTTTTAAACTTTAATCTAACTTATTTAATTATTCAGGTTTTATTATTACTATTATAATTTTATTATTATTATTATTATTATTGTTATTATTATTATTATTATTATTATTATTGTTATTATTAATGTTATTATTATTATTATAATTAATATTACTATTTAATTGATTAGAACTTTAAGTAAACAAGGAATGAAACAAGAATAGCCCACAACGTTTCATAAATGGCATGAATGGTCCTTACAAGAATTTAACGAAGTTAACTTATATTGAACGAAAATACGAAATGTTACAGTCTCCAAGTTGATGACTTAAGGAAGGTGAAGAATGACATCAAAGCTTACTCACTTATATGTAAGGGGTTACCATTGGAAGTCTTGACTAGACTTGAGGGCTATCAAACTAGTTACGCCATGTACAGATCTTTGAAGATCATATTGAAGGTGGTAAAGAGATACAAGATCTTAAAAAGTAGAAACTCATGAGGCAATTAGAGTTGTTTGAGCATCTTTTCTGGAGAAACAATCAATCAGATGATGAACAGATTTGTGCAAGTAACTACTGAATTGTCAACTGCTGGCATAAAAAATGATCTCAAAGATCTAAACGGCTAGCTTCTCAATGCTCTTCCATCTTCATGGAAACAGACAATTACTCTGTTGAAGCATACTGAGAAGTCCTAATGGATCTTGATCTTCTGATTGCTAAAATTGAATCAGCTGAAATTGATGAGAGCTCCAGAAATAATGATAGAGCTGCATCAACATCTCAGTATAAGTATGTTGCTTCTCCAGCCAACATAGTAGAGAATGCTTTTCTAGCAAAGGATGGTAACTCTCCAGAAGAAGAGGGTGATTTGTTTGTTGGAGATGGTTTCTTCACAGATTCTTCTTATTCAAGTGCTCCTGTTTTACATCTCAACCTCAGTCTCCTCCTAAAACTCAAACTCCTAAACCTCAAACTGAGACTCCATCTTCTAACTCTATTAAAACTAGCAAAGTTAAAGATGTTATCAATATCCTTTTCAGGATGATAAGTCAAAATATGCTTTTACTGCTTTCATGGCAAGTATTCATGCTTATCAAGGTAGTCATTTAACTCAAGTTGATCTTATTTTGTAGGATTTGTTTGAGATGGATCCTGATGATATGGAAGAGATGAATTTGAATTGACAGATGGTAATGATTTCTTATAAAACACAGAAACACTCATACGTCAACAGGAACTACAAGCCAAGTGCAAACAAGACTGTTGGTTTTGACAAATCAAAGTCAAGGTTTTTCAACTATAACAGTTATTGTCATTTCTCTAGGGAATGTAAAGCTCCTAGAAATCAAGGAGGAAATGGTCAAGCTGGTTTTAGCAGTCAAAGATATCAACAACAGCCTCAGAAGACCTTCCAAAAGCCTTATCAAAGTCTTCGCATGCCAGAACTTAAAGAGAAATCAAAATCAACTGAAGAGCCAAAGAAAGCTTTTGTTGTCAGCATCAAAGATGGCTATGACTGGAGTGCACATGCTGAACAGTTTACAACTGATCTCACCTCAAGTTTAGCTCTAGTTGTTGAAGTACATAATGAAGATTGGTCTGATGAAAATGATCCAAAGGTTGATGGTGATTCAAAAAATAATGATGAAGAGTATGATTGGAGTGACAAATCTGACCCAAAAATGGATTCAGAAGAAATTGCTCTCATGGCTTAGTCTGAACAACCAAAGGTTGATCATCCATCATCTGACTCTAAGACTTCATCCTTAAGTTATACTGAAATTCCTATTGAATTCAAAGAAAAAATGTGCATAAAAGCATATTTTGATCAAGTTGAGCATTACAGAACATATTCATTTAAAATCTATGAAAAACTTAAACAAGAAGAAGTAATGCACAACAAACTAAAAAATGATCATAAAACCTATGATGAAAAGATCTTATCTCTTTAAACCTCATGAAATAAAACATTAAAAGAACTCGAACTTGTTAAAAAACAACTTGAAGATATGACCAAAAATTTAAAAGAAGAAAAAATAGCTCATGCTATAACTCAGGTTGATCTAGCTAAAGTTAAAAGTTCTAAAACTATTATAAAACAATTTGTAAGTGAAAGGAAAGATAAAAATAAAGCAGGTCTAGGTTTCACACATGAAGCCATGCCTGAATATATTTCAAACACTCTACCAGAGAACTTTAACACACAAGATCATTCACCTGAAAACAAAGTTAAGCTAAAAGCCTTTCAAATTAAGAAAAAGAACATGCAATCTGATGTAGAATGTAATGAAGAGAAGACAAATATTGAGATATTTGAGGAGCAAGATTCTGAAAAGATAAAAAATGGTTATCCGGTGAAAGTTAAATCTTATGAACTAAGACTAATGAAGAAGAAGATGTTTGTTCCTAAAGAATCTCAACTGATGAAAGAAAAGGATCAAAATCATGAGTGTGTTGTTGAAAGCTGTTTATCAGAAGCTTTTGTTAAAGATGTGAAAGTAAAGGAGAAAGGGAAAGCAAAACAGGATGAAGCAATATCTGAGGAATCTTTTCCTTATGGACTAAACAATCCAGATTTCATCAAATGGCAGAAAGAGCATGAAACTGCCAAAGAGTCTTCTCCTGAAGATGCTCAATCCCAAAGCAAGTAGAAATCATCAAGATCAAGAAACCAAAGAAGGAGAAGGAAAACTGCTAAAGCAAAATTATCATAGAACCAAAGTCAAAATAATAAAACTCAAAGAACAAACCAATCTAAGCAATTTAAACCGGTGAAGTTTGTTTCTACGGGTACTTTTGATATGAACATAATTCTAGAAACCAAATCAAATTCTAAGAACAAATCTAACTCTAATCTAAAAATAGGTTCAGTTCCTAAGTCTTTCACTGTTAACAAAAGATTTGTATCTAAGAAGGAATCTAGAAATAATGTTCATGAACAAAAGTCAAAACCTAAATCTCAAATGAACAAAGTCTCAAATCAAAAACAACAGATTAACTTTTCAACTCCTAAATCAAAAAAAGGATCAAATGTGGCTTCCACATCTAAAGTTAATCATCAGTTGTTTAAATTTCAACAAAGGTACTATGATATTTGTGACATGTATAATCCTCAGACTGCTGAACGTTACTTTTACAAGTATTATCATATTTATGATATGAAAAACCATTCAATAACTAATTGTTATTTCAACATGTATTGTAGCATATGTGATGAAAGAAATGACAAAGCTGAAATTCATACTTCAGAAAGAACTCACCATAGATTGGATATATTAACTCATATTTTCAAGGAAATCAAATCATGGTTTTCAAAGGTTAACAAAACAACCTTCCTTAGACTTGAGATCTTTTAGACGAATTGATTGTGATTATGATAATTCATATTTTGTGCTAACAAAGAATTATAATCAAGTTAAATTCATTACACGATCTGTGAGAATGATAAATAAAAAGTTTGGTAAGCAAAATTTTTCTAAAAATGATGGTTTAAACTATCTTGATTATGATCTTCAAAATCGTTACCATGCTTTGAGGATTAAACAAATCAAAGATAATAAAAAAATTGTCAGAACTGGAATTAATAAACTGACACAGAAAAAGAAGCCTGATTTGAATAAGCTTCATATTCAACAGTTTACAATTGTTGATAAATTTGGCAAGCCCAAGACCATCTCAGTTTGGGTTGATAACTCAACTTAAATCTTTTTAAAATACAAATACACCCAAGAAGACCTATCAACACGTGGTACATTGATAGTGAGTGTAGCCGGCATATGACAGGCAACCATGCCTTGTTGCAAGATTTTAAGTTAAAAGATAGTACTCATGTTGCATTTAGAGGTGATACAGGTGGTAAGATAACAAGGGAAGGAACAATATCTAATGAGATCATTAGCTTTGATAAAGTAAACTATTGAGCACAATTGAACTTTAATTGTTTAAGTGTTTCCCAAATTTATGATATATCTTACTCTTCTTTATTTGATAATTCTTGTTGTTATATTTTGAAGCTAGGTTGTCAGATAAGCAAAGAATGGGTAGTTGTTAAAGCTGTTCGTGATCGAGATGTATATAAGCTAGATATGTCTCAAGTCGATCCTTCTATAGAAATAACTTGCCTTATTGGTCAAGCATCAAATGATGAAAGTCAGTTATGGCATAGACGTCTCGGGCATTCCAATTTCAAGAACATGAACAAGCTTGTTGCAGGAAATCATGTAGTAAGAATTCTAACAAAAAAGTTTGTTGTCACTGATCACTGCACAACATGTTTAAAAGGAAAGCAACACAGAGTGTCTTATAAACCCAAGCTGATATACTCAAATTCCAAACCTCTCCAGGTGTTGCATATGGATTTATTCGGTCCAACAAATATGTAGAGTATTGGAAAGAATCTTACTGTTTAGTTATCATTGATGAGTTTACAAGATTTTTATGGGTTTTCTTTTTATATGCTAAATCTGAAACCGCTGAATTGCTAAAAGAATTCATTATTAAAGAAATAAATAGAACAAAAAGTGAAAATCATTAGAAGTGATGATGGAACTGAATTTAAAAATACCAATGATGACATGTTTTATACAGAAAAAGGAATCGCTCGTCAGCTCAATGCTCTTAGAACTCCAAATCAAAATGGAGTTGCTGAAAGGAAAAACAGAACTTTGATTGAGGCGGCACGTTCCATGTTAGCATATGCAAAGATTCCAATCACTTTCTTGGATGAAACCATATGCACAGCATGTTTTGTGTAGAATTGTACATTACTCGTGAATGATAAACAGAAAAATCCTTATGATTTGATGTTTGGTAGGAAACCTAATATAGATTTTCTTAAGTGTTTTGGTTATCCAATTTTGATTTTAAATTTCAAATGTTCAGCTAGGAAAATTTGATGCAAAATCTGATGATGGATTTTTCATTGCATATTCGTCGATTTCAAAAGCCTTTAGAGTTTACAACTCTAAGACGAATGTAATCTTTGAAACATCTAATGTTAAATTTCTTGAAAACTTATTTCCATTAGTTTCAAATGGTCCAGCTTAGTTATTTGATTTAGATTTTTTGTCAAACTCTTTCGATTCTAACTTGTTTGAAATTTCAGGTGAAAAGAAGAAACAAGGTTGAAATCTCGGATCTTTCAGTGATGATTCTGATTCTGATGATATGGATGATCAAGCCCAGACTACCCCTTCTTTTCATTTGTTAAAGATCCTATATTTCGTTCTGAATCTCATGATGAATCTCAATCTCAACAAGCACAAGATCCTCTGAATTTTTAAAATTCAAATGATTCACAATCAATTCCTAATGATGGTCATGAAATTATTCAACCTGAGTCTGGAACTTCATCAGTCTCTGATGATGTAGTTGTTACTGGTCATCTTGATTATTTATCAACTCACTAACTCAAGTTCCTGATTTCACTCCACATACTCTGAACCTATTGCAGCAGCTTTCTGACTTGAACCAGACTAATCTGGATGTTCATGTTCAAGAAAATGAGATTCCGACGTCTCGTGTTCATAAGAACCATCCTACGTCCCAGATTATAGGTCCATTGAATGAGAGAACACGAGGAGTCGTTCTGAAAAAGTAAATTTATGCTTATACTCGTGTTTTCTATCTCAAATTGTCCCTAAAAATATCATAACAGTGTTATACGACAATAGTTTTATTGAAGCTATGCAAGAAGATTTATTACAGTTCCCCAACCAGGAAGCATGGAAGCTTGTGGATTTACTTGAAGGGGAAAATGCCATAGGCACCAAATGGTTATTTAGAAGCAAATCAGATGATCGAGGAATTGTTATTCATAACAAAGTGAGACTCGTTGCACAAGGTTACACCCAAGAGGAATGAATAGATTATGATAAAGTGTAACACCCGAAAGTTTGACTTTTTGGTAGGCTGTGCGACTGAGCCTCAGTCGCCTGGGATTTATGCGACTGGAGGTTCAACCGCATGCTATTCGGCCGATTGAATCTCAACCGTACGATTGGAGTTCAACCGCCCGAATGAAGGACGAACCGCATGGAACAGATGCGACTGGGGTCCAATTTCATGGTGTTCATGCGACTGAAGGTCCAGTCGCCCCTGGACCAGACGCGACTGAGCTGTGGGTATAAAAGAGGAGCAGCTCTCATTCTCCTCCCAACACTTGCATATTTCAGTCGGGAAAGAGAGCAGAGAGCGAACAAGAGCAGAGGAGAAAGAGGGAAAGTGCTGACCGAGCTCCGGACTTGTCGTGAGGCTAGCCAAATCGAAGCTCATCAACTCCTACCTGTTAATGTGAGTTCTAGAACCCCTCATTTACATGTTTTCTAATGATTTTGGGGCTGGATTCACATAGAAACCCTGTAAGTTTGACCCATTTGGGTAAATCTTGAGTAATATGTTTATAGTAAGAATTAGGACTTGTATATGCTTGTATGATGTCCTAGTATGAATCCCTGAGGCTTGGGAGGGTCGATTTGGGCTGTAAATGGGTTTATGATGAGTTTGGGTGCGTGGGTTCGCGACTACTGTTCATGAAGAACTCCAGTCGCTGCCTAGTTAGGGTTATGCGACTGAAGGGCCATTCGGCCGAATGAGGATTAGTTGATGTCCAATCGTACGATTGAGGCTCGGACGCATGATTGAGCCTCAGTCGCACGATAGGCTATGCGATCGGGGGTTTCGGTCGCGTAGGTCCAATCGCAGGGTAGTTCAATCGTACGGTTAAGAGTCAGTCGCATATAGCCCAGTCGTATAGTGTCCATTCGTGCGGAAGAAAGTCCAGTCGCACGATTGTATGCCCATTCGCATGACAGCCCAATCGCACGGTCCAGTCGCATGGGGGACATGCGACTGGGATAGGTTCAGTCGCCCACGAAGGGCTGATGTGAGTGATGATGCTATGTATGATTACGTATGTATGATGCTATGTATGATGATGAATGTATGATGGGTGTGTATGTTCCTTGTGATTGTGTATGCTTATCTTTCCGAAACTTTACGAATAACGAGAATGAATGAATGAAGTATTATGTAACGTAAAGTGAAAGATAATGAAAGAGGAACATGATGATGAATGCATGTATTAACGAATGAACGAAAAGAAGAATGATGATGAATACATGCATTAATGAACAAACGAAATAAGTCTTGCAAGCATTGAATAACGCGATTGGTCCTTCTCTGTGATCGACCATGGTCATGGTACCTCTACCGCTTACCTCTAGTACCGTGGCATACGTTTTGTTGTTCATATGTTGACTTCGGCCCGGTAGCTAATAACGATCGGGGTGTAGCATATGGTATTGGTAAAATCACCTTTCAATGTGCAAGTAAGTATGAAACGGGATTCTTGTCATTCGACCACAGTAATCATAGCCGAGTGCTATGAAGTGGGTAAAGCCTGACAGAATCCATACGAGAAGTTAAAGATAACGATGTATAACGAATGATGAAGATAATAATGAATATTATCTCTGCGTACGTATGATGTATGAACGCATGTATGAAAGGATACCTTTAAATAAGTAAAAGTATGTTTTATTATAAAACTTGAACTCACTCAGCAACGCTGACTTTTTATGTGTTTCCAGTTGGCAGGTAGTGTTGCTGAGGATGGCACGAGGCGGCTACTCAGCTCTTTTGGGATGGCATTCTCCATTTGATAATGCTGCAACGTCATGTGTTGCGGGCCCATAACGCACGCAACATGCTACGTTGCCTACCATTATGAGATTTCTTGAGGATTCCCATAAACGGGATTACTTAAGAAATCTCCTTTATATATTTTTGAACTTAATATCTTCTTTATGAAGAAAAATATATTCTTTTTATTATTTTCTTTCTATAGAGGTCGCTGTATGACCCTATGATTGCTGAGGATTCGAATAAACGAGATTATCCTCGGTTTCCTATGCCTCAGCAGCAATCATAGTATAGCTAGGCAATGTAAGGAAAGCTTGTATTTTGTAACCAAGACAATGATGTAAAAGCTTTTATGATGAAATGAGAATGACTTTTATAAATTCCGCTGCGTTATTTCATTATGTTTACATTAAATGTATGTTTTACGTGTGATGACGACCAACTGTGAGATGCCCGGGATCGGGGCCTTACAAGTTGGTATCAGAGCCAAAGTTTAAGTGAAATGGGTAAATTTTTAAAAATAAACCTAGACTTAAACTGAAAATGGGACAGAAAGGAAGAGAATGCCATCTGAGTAGTTGCGTGCCATCAGGTATTTTTATTAAAGTTAATCATGATTACGTGCGCATGATATGTGTTTATGTGTACTGTTAGACTTAGATACTAATGTAGTCAGGACAGGTAATGCTCGGGGTGCAAAGAGTAAAGTAAGTGGCTAATCACAACTGTCCACTGTAATTAGGGACTTACTATACTTAACATAAACTGAGCTATTTCCTTGAATGACCATGTTGGTGTTTGAATCTTTCAGTGTGATAGAAGATGGTCGGTGGTAGATCATCTAAAGCTTCCCGTGGCGGTGGACACGGTGATGAACCGCGTAACAGGCGAGGAAGACTTAGGACAGAGAAAGTAGTTCATGAGGAAAACGAGACTCCTCATCAGGAGGAGACAGACGAAAGCGCGAATTTGAGAGCCTCGGTAAAATAGGCAGTGGTTGAGGAAGTACATCAGGTCATGCAGACGATCTTACCGTCTGTAGTGACCGAAGTGATAAAGGCAGTACGTGAAGATGAGAGACGAGGGAGGAATCGGTCCTCAGGTAGACAGCAACAGACAGAAGCAGAAACAGTATTATCCGATGATGAAGAGGAAGAGGAAGAAGAGCAGTTACGGGAGACAGCCCGGGGTTGTAACTACGGGGCATTCATGAGGTGCAAGCCCCCAACTTTTGATGGTTCTGGTACTGCTACTGATGCTCACCAATGGGTGATGGAAATGGAAGCTGTCCTCGATATTAGTGATTGCCAGGAGGACAAGAAGGTGAAGTTTGCTACCCACTCTTTCACAGGGTCGGCTTTGTGCTGGTGGAACAATATAGTCCAAGCCGAGGGTAGCAGGGCTATAGGGAAGATGAAGTGGGCTGAGTTAAAAAGGCTGGTGATTGAGGAATTCAGTCCTCGTCGGGAAACGGACAGAGTTAAGAGAGAGTTCCTGCAGTTGGAGGCGGGGACGATGACCCACCAACAATACACCACCAAGTCTAACGAATTGGCGCTGTTGGTGCCAGAGCAGGTGACGCCGGTGTCTCGAAAGATCAACCGGTATATTCAGGGGCTGCCAGCTGAAATTCGTTGGCACTTGATTTCTGCCCGACCAAGCACTTTCAGGTCGGCAGTGGATTTGGCGGGAAGGTTATTCGATGAACGGGCTGCGTTGGTAAAGGCTGAGGGTAGCAAGAAGGGAAGTGGAGAGAAGAACTGGCAGGGGAAGAGATTTGGTCGGGGTGACACTTCGACGAACAACAAGAAGGCGAGGGTGGATGACCACCGGGTGGTCGTGACTGGAGCTGAGGTGAGGAAGTGTGGTAAGTGTGGAAGGGAGCACTCAGGGGAGTGCAAATGGGGATCCAACATCTGCTTTAGGTGTGGGAAGACGGGACATATATCAAAGGATTGCCAGATGGGCAAGTGTTTTAACTGTGGGGAAGGCGGTCATATGAGCAGGGACTATAAGAAGCCGAGGGCTGAGGCTTCAGGGGTAAAGAAAACGGGAAGTGAAGGTCCGAGAGCAAGCGCCAGAGCATTCACAATGACGCAGGAAGAGGCTAGGACGGACCCCGATGTAGTGTCCGGTACGTTTCTGGTGAACCAAACTCTAGCCTCTGTATTATTTGATTCGGGTGCCAGTAGGAGTTTTATTTTTGCTGTTTTCTGTGCCAAATTACCCGTTAGTAGTAGGCGTGTGGATGTGCCGTTTGATGTAGAGACTGCTATAGGAAAAACCACTAGGATTTCCGAGGTAATTGAGGGTTGCGATGTAGAACTGGAGGGTCACAAATTCCCAGTTAGACCGTTTGCGATGACATTGGGTGGTTTCGATTTGGTGCTCGGAATGGATTGGTTGGCGGATTTTGAGGCGAACATTGTGTGTCGCAAGAAGATGATCAGTTTGACAGCGCCCGACGGTAGTCCAGTGACAGTTTATAGCGATCGGGTTACTATGATCCCGAAGGTGATCTCAATGGCAGTGGCGGGGAAATGTATGAGGCGTGGGTGTGACGCCTTTTTATGTTATGTAAAGGATGTAGAAAAGCCAGCACCACAACTATCTGATGTTCCGGTTGTGAGTGAGTTCCCAGACGTGTTCCCGGAAGACTTATCGGGATTGCCACCTGACAGAGAGATCGAGTTCCAGATTGATCTGATACCAGGCGCCCAACCTGTTGCCAAAGCACCATACCGATTGGCCCCGACAGAGATGAAAGAGTTGATGGAGCAGTTACAAGAGCTGCTGGTAAGGGGTTTATCCGACCGAGTATCTCACCTTGGGGTGCTCCGGTCCTGTTTGTAAAGAAGAAGGACGGTAGTATGAGGATGTGCATCGACTACCGCGAGCTGAATAAGTTGACGGTAAAGAACAGATACCCCTTGCCGAGGATCGACGACTTGTTTGATCAACTTCAGGGAACTAGTTGGTTTTCACGAATAGATCTTCGATCAGGCTACCATCAACTGAAGGTGAAAGAGCAGGGTATCCCTAAACCAGCTTTTCATACGCGCTACAGTCACTATGAGTTCCTCGTCATGTCTTTTGGTTTGACCAATGCGCCAGCTGCTTTTATGGATCTGATGAACAGGGTGTGCCGGCCAATGTTGGATAAATCAGTGATTGTGTTCATCGATGATATCTTGATTTATTCGAGGAGCGAAAAAGAGCATGCCGGTCACGTCCGGGAGGTGTTGGAGACTTTGAGAAGGGAGAAACTGTATGCTAAGTTCTCCAAATGTGCCTTCTGGCTACGCGAAGTTCAGTTCTTGGGTCACGTGGTAAATCCGGATGGAATTGTGGTTGATCCGGCAAAGGTGGAAGCGGTGATGCAATGGAAGTCTCCAAAGACGCCATCTGAGATCCGTAGTTTCTTGGGTTTGGCGGGTTACTACCGAAGGTTCATCCAAGACTTTTCCAAAATTGCTTATCCACTGACCAAGTTGACCCGGAAGGATGTGAAATTTATATGGGGTCAAGCTCAAGAAAAGGCATTTGAAGAACTGAAGACAAGATTGACCCAAGCTCCGGTTCTGTCATTACCCGAGGGAAGCGAAGATCTAGTGGTTTATTCTGATGCTTCCTATTCGGGATTGGGATGCATGTTGATGCAGAGGGGAAAGGTTATAGCTTATGCATCCCGGCAGTTGAAAGTCCATGAGGTTAATTACCCTACTCATGACTTGGAGCTCGCAGCTATGGTTTTCGCGTTAAAGATTTGGAGGCACTATCTCTACGGAACGAAGTGCACCATCTTTACCGACCACAAAAGCTTGAAGTACTTCTTCGAGCAAAAAGATCTGAATATAAGGCAACGACGATGGTTGGAGCTTATAAAGGACTATGATTGTGAGATCCATTACCATCCGGGCAAAGCCAACATGGTGGCGGATGCCCTTAGCCGAAAGGAGAGGCCCGAGCCAATTCGGGTGAAGGCGTACCAGCTAATCATGACCTCCGACGTGATGAAACAGGTCAAAGAGTTCCAAGATGAGGCTTTGAAAGACGAACATCTTAACTCTGAACGAATGAGAGGTCTGGTCGCGGAGTTGGGTGAGAACGCAACGGGTGTTAGAACCCGGTTTGGGCGTATGTGGATTCCTCGACTTGGGGATCTGCGAATGAGGATTATGGATGAAGCTCATAAGTCTCGATACTCCATTCATCCCGGTGCCACCAAGATGTACCAAGATATGAAGAAAGATTATTGGTGGCCGGGTATGAAACGTGATGTGGTGGAGTATGTGAGTAAATGCCTCACGTGTTTGCAAGTAAAGGCAGAGCACCAGAAGCCGTATGGAAAGATTCAACCGTTGGACATACCGGAATGGAAGTGGGAGCACATCCCCATGGATTTTATCACAAAGCTGCCACGTACCCCGAAAGGGTATGATACGATCTGGGTGATTGTGGATCGATTGACGAAGAGTGCTCACTTCTTACCGATGCGCTAGACATATTCGTCCGAAAGGTTGGCCGATCTTTTCATCAAAGAGATTGTGACTCGTCATGGTGTACCGGTGTCGATTGTGTCTGATCGCGACACCCGGTTTACATCCAAATTTTGGAAGAAATTCCACGACGCTATGGGGACGAGGTTGCATATTAGCACGGCTTATCACCCTCAAACTGATGGTCAGTCGGAGAGGACCATTCAGACTTTGGAGGACATGCTCCGAGCATGTGTTATTGACTTCGGGGGAAGTTGGGATGACCACCTACCGTTAGCTGAATTCTCGTACAACAACAGCTATCATGCCAGTATTGGCATGCCACCCTATGAGATGCTATACGGTAGGAGATTCAGGACACCCGTCTGTTGGGGTGAAATTGGTCAGAAAGAATTGGGAAGCGTCGAAGTGGTCGAGGCTACGACTGAAAAGCTCGAAAGAATTAAAGCTTATATGAAGGCGGCCAAAGACCGATAGAAATCGTATGCCGACAAACGACGCAGGCCGATTGAGTTCCAGGTGGGAGACCGGGTTATGTTAAAGGTCTCACCTTGGAAAGGAATCATTCGATACCGGAAGCGGGGTAAGTTGAGCCCGCGGTATATAGGCCCTTTCCAAATCATTGCTCGGGTGGGGGAGGTAGCCTATAGGTTGGATCTACCAGATGAGTTAAGTGGAATTCACCCGACTTTCCACGTGTCTCATCTGAGGAAATGTTTGGCGGACGAGGACATGGTCGTTCCACTGGGGGACATCGAGGTAGACGAACGGCTCAACTATGTAGAGCAACCAGTGGCGATCATCGATCGCAAAGAGAAGAGATTAAGGAATAAAGTGGTTCCCCTTGTGCGTGTACAGTGGCAGCACAGGAAGGGATCCGAGTCAACGTGGGAAACTGAAGAAGAAATGAGGCAGCATTACCCATGGTTGTTCGAGGAATGACAGGTTTCGGGGACGAAACCTAAAATAAGGGGGGGTGGACTTGTAACACCCGAAAGTTTGACTTTTTGGTAGGCTGTGCGACTGAGCCTCAGTCGCCTGGGATTTATGCGACTGGAGGTTCAACCGCATGCTATTCGGCCGATTGAAGCTCAACCGTACGATTGGAGTTCAACCGCCCGAATGAAGGACGAACCGCATGGAACAGATGCGACTGGGGTCCAATCGCATGGTGTTCATGCGACTGAAGGTCCAGTCGCCCCTGGACCAGACGTGACTGAGCTGTGGGTATAAAAGAGGAGCAGCTCTCATTCTCCTCCCAACACTTGCATATTTCAGTCGGGAAAGAGAGCAGAGAGCGAACAAGAGCAGAGGAGAAAGAGGGAAAGTGCTGACCGAGCTCCGGACTTGTCGTGAGGCTAGCCAAATCGAAGCTCATCAACTCCTACCTGTTAATGTGAGTTCTAGAACCCCTCATTTACATGTTTTCTAACGATTTTGGGGCTGGATTCACATAGAAACCCTATTTTTGAAATAGTGTAAGTTTGACCCATTTGGGTAAATCTTGAGTAATATGTTTATAGTAAGAATTAGGACTTGTATATGCTTGTATGATGTCCTAGTATGAATCCCTGAGGCTTGGGAGGGTCGATTTGGGCTGTAAATGGGTTTATGATGAGTTTGGTTGCGTGGGTTCGCGACTACTGTTCATGAAGAACTCCAGTCGCTGCCCAGTTAGGGTTATGCGACTAAAGGGCCATTCGGCCGAATGAGGATTAGTTGATGTCCAATCGTACGATTGAGGCTCGGACGCACGATTGAGCCTCAGTCGCACGATAGGCTATGCGATCGGGGGTTTCGGTCGCGTAGGTCCAATCGCAGGGTAGTTCAATCGTATGGTTAAGAGTCAGTCGCATATAGCCCAGTCGTATAGTGTCCATTCGTGCGGAAGAAAGTCCAGTCGCACGATTGTATGCCCATTCGCATGACATCCCAATCGCACGGTCCAGTCGCATGGGGGACATGCGACTGGGATAGGTTCAGTCGCCCACGAAGGGCTGATGTGAGTGATGATGCTATGTATGATTACGTATGTATGATGCTATGTATGATGATGAATGTATGATGGGTGTGTATGTTCCTTGTGATTGTGTATGCTTATCTTTCCGAAACTTTACGAATAACGAGAATGAATGAATGAAGTATTATGTAACGTAAAGTGAAAGATAATGAAAGAGGAACATGATGATGAATGCATGTATTAACGAATGAACGGAAAGAAGAATGATGATGAATACATGCATTAATGAACGAACGAAATAAGTCTTGCAAGTATTGAATAACGCGATTGGTCCTTCTCTGTGATCGACCATGGTCATGGTACCTCTACCGCTTACCTCTAGTACCGTGGCATACGTTTTGTTGTTTATATGTTGACTTCGGCCCGGTAGCTAATAACGATCGGGGTGTAGCATATGGTATTGGTACAATCACCTTTCAATGTGCAAGTCAGTATGAAACGGGATTCTTGTCATTCGACCACAGTAATCATAGCCGAGTGCTATGAAGTGGGTAAAGCCTGACAGAATCCATACGAGAAGTTAAAGATAACGATGTATAACGAATGATGAAGATAATAATGAATATTATCTCTGCGTACGTATGATGTATGAATGCATGTATGAAAGGATACTTTAAATAAGTAAAAGTATGTTTTATTATAAAACTAGAACTCACTCAGCAACGCTGACTTTTTATGTGTTTCCAGTTGGCAGGTAGTGTTGCTGAAGATGGCACGAGGCGGCTACTCAGCTCTTTTAGGATGGCATTCTCCATTTGATAATGCTACAACGTCATGTGTTGCGGGCCCATAACGCACGCAACATGTTACGTTACCTACCATTATGAGATTTCTTGAGGATTCCCATAAATGGGATTACTTAAGAAATCTCCTTTATATTTTTGAACTTAATATCTTCTTTATGAAGAAAAATATATTCTCTTTTTATTATTTTCTTTCTATAGAGGTCGCTGTATGACCCTATGATTGCTGAGGATTCGAATAAACGAGATTATCCTCGATTTCCTATGCCTCAGCAGCAATCATAGTATAGCTAGGCAATGTAAGGAAAGCTTGTATTTTGTAACCAAGACAATGATGTAAAAGCTTTTATGATGAAATGAGAATGACTTTTATAAATTCCGCTGCGTTATTTCATTATGTTTACATTAAATGTATGTTTACGTGTGATGACGACCAACTGTGAGGTGCCCGGGATCGGGGCCTTACATAAAGTATGTGCTCCAATTGCAATACTTGAAGCAATTCGGTCTTCCTGGATTATGCATCATATATGAAATTCAAGCGCTTTTTTATATGGACTAATCACCAAGGATGTATATGTCAAGCAACCTCTGGGTTTTAAAGATTTAGAATATCCTCATCGTGTGTACAAGCTTAGTAAAGCATTGTATGGTCTTTATCAAGCTCCTAGAATTTGGTATGATACATTGTCACAATATTTGATCCAGCATGGATACACGCAAGAGAAAATTGATCTGACTTTGTTTATAAAGAAGGATGCTGATGATCTCTTATTTGTTCAAGTGTATGTTGATGATATCATATTCAGTTTTACAAGTCCAAAATTATGCAATGAATTTGAAGAAATCACGAAGTCTCGTTTCCAAATGAGTTCTATAGGAGAAATTAACTTTTTCTTTGGTTTGTAAGTGAAACAGTCTTCAGATGGACTTTTTATTAATCAGGAGAAATTTGTTGAGAAACTCTTAAAAAAGTTTAAACTACAAGATTATCAATCCATAAGAACTCCAGCTGACATCAACACGAAGATTGAACCTGATCTGAAAGCAAAATCAGTTGACCAAACTTTATACAGATCTATGATTAGTTCTTTGATGTATCCTACCGCATCTAGACCTGATATAATGTATGTTGTTTGTGTATGTGTCAGGTATCTATTTGACCCGTAATAATCTCACGTAATCGCTGTTAAACGAATATTTAGATATCTCAAAGGAAAACCAACTTTAGGGTTGTGGTATCCTTATGAAGGAAACTTCGAGTTACATGGATATACTGATAGTGATTGTGGAGGATGTGTTTCAGATCATAAATCTACAACAGGTGGATGTTAGGTTTTGGGTCTCAGATTAGTCTCATGGCAATGTAAAAAACAAAAAAATGTATCCATTTCAACCACAGAAGCTATGTATATTGTTGCTTTAGCAGAATGTTCTCAAATCCTTTGGTTATAAAACCAACTGCTGGATTACGGGTTCAATTTTCTTAAAACTTCAATTTACATTGATAACACTGCTGTTATGTTTATCACAGCTAATCTTGTCCAGTACTAAAAAACAAAACATATCAAAATTCTATATCATTTTCTTAGAGATAACTCTGAAAAATATTTAATCATTTTGGTTCAAATATCAACTGAAAACAGTTGGCTGATCTATTCATAAAAGCCTTCTTACCAGGTCGATTTGGGTATTTGGTCGAGTCAATTGGCCTTATTAATCATGTTTAATTACATGATTAAGTTTCATTTTGTTGTTGAATCATAAACAAATGAAAAGAGCCCTCTCCTATCTAAACAATAAAATTAAAAGAGAAACTCTCAAAGTTGACTGTCTGATTGTATATATTATGTGTGTGTTAAAAAGAAAGAAAATACAAAAATAGAAAATAGTGAACAATAGAAAATAGTAAAAAATAGAAAATAGTAAAAAATAGGAAATTTTAAAACAAAAACTACATATATAGAGTTTCTTTGTTTATTTATTATTTTAGAAATGAATCTGACTTTGTAATATGTGAGAAATGATATATACATTGGTTTGATCAATTGCATATTCCACTCATTAAAAGAGTAAATTCTTGTGATTAAAATAAATCAATTATACTGAAAGAGTAAATTCTTGTGATTAAACTAAATCAATTATGATTTTGTGTGTGTCCATCTTAGTTCCAATGAGTAGTGTTGACTCTTCTGATTGATTGCATGTAAAGTTACAAACTCACACCTGGTGGTGATATGAATAACCATGAGATCTATTATATCATCTTTTCACTTCTCTATTATAAGTCATCATAGACCTGAAGTGCCGAGATATCCTTTATCGTAAGTCATTACAAACCTGGATATTCTCACCTGATGCAAAAGATGCCAATGTGCACAATCCATTCAAATGGACGTTTTAGAGATTATCAAATGGTTTATCCATGATTATTCTCTTCTTAACATAAAAATGAGATCTGGTTATAAGTATATATAAGGTTAACAAGTTGAGCAACAGTGCTTTATTGCATATCTTGATGATGGTTGATCTTTCTAAGTCTAAGTGTGGGTTACATAATGTCATATCTAATCCATCCTTAAGCAGTCCAAGAATTGAAAAAGTAAGTGTGCTGATAATCTTGCCAAAAGCATTCATTTTCCGTCCTTAGATCTCGTGTCTAATCTGCTGCATGAACGCTAACCTGGAACACACCTGATCAAGATTTATTCATTGTCTATGACTATTCAACATTTTATTTTATTTTAATATGTTGATCTTAAATGATATGATCTCACTGCAGGCATATGATTAAAAATGTACATAGTAAATTTTTATTCTATCTTTTTTGTTTTTGCATGATTTCTGTGTGCAAGCATGTTGATTTTGATTGGTTTGCTATTTGTATCCTAAAAGAAACTTCTAAATTTATTAACATAAAAGTTTAGGGGAGTAAAGATAAAAAGAGAAAATTAATAAATATGTCAAAATGTGAATAAAAATTCAAAATAAAGTGCTTTGGCTGAAGAGGATGAAGCTATAATTCAAGCATGTGTATTTGATATGATGTAAAAATGAGCCTGAAAATAATTCAATATAAGTGGAAAAGCTTCTTGCAAAAAAATTAAAATGAGATTATTTGTGTTGTAAAAAGTTTCAAAATAGAGACTAAAATGACGGGAAATTGTTTGAAAATTTTTTTTAAAATGTGCTTGATTGGTGATTCAATTAAAAATGTTCAAAAGTGAGTTTCAAATGATTTTCGATGATCTTTACCAAAAACAATTTGATATTGTTAAATTTGAGGGTAATTAGTCAATATTTTGGGTGATAATCAAAATTTATCTAAGTGTTGAGAAAATGTGTATGAACAGTGGTGATGTGCATAAACAGTGTTCATAAGGATGTTGTGAAAATTTGCAAGTGTCAGACTTATGGAAGGTATCTCATGCGCCCGAACAGTGCTCAAAAGCCTAATTCAGGAGTATGATGGATTTTAGAAAATTTGTTCAGGTGTTGGGCGTTTTGGTAAACCTCATGCGCCTAACAGTTGTCATGTTACTGAAAAATTGTTGAAGTGTTGGGCGTTTCAAGCAAACCTCATGCGCCTGAACAGTTCCAGACTTTCCTAAGTGGTTAGACGTTTGAAGTGATACCTGTCTAAGTGTTGGGCGTTTCAACAGGCTATCATGCGTCTGAACAATGTTCAAGCTCCAAGGTTTATGAGAACCAAGTGTAGGTGTTTTAGTCTAAAACATATGCCTGAAAAGTGCCTAAGCGCCTGAAAAGTGCCTAAGCGCCTGAATAGTGCTCATGCGCCTAAGGGTTTTTGTGACAACCCGAAAATTTTTCGTGATTTAATAAAATTTTTATGTGAATTTACAATTTGTTTTTATATTTTTATATTATTAATAATAATATTAATAATAATAAAATAATGACAATAATAATAATAATAATAATAATAATATTAGAAATAATAAAGTTAATAATGAAAATAATAATAATAATGAAAATATTAATATTTACAAAATTAATTTAAGTGATTAAATAGTCCAGGGACTAATTTTGAAATTTTTAAAACATGTTTTAAAAACTTAAAACATGAAATAATGAGTTTTCCAAACCACAGGGGCTATTCTGTAATTTATTCAAACCCAACCCCCACCCGCCGTCGACCCACTGTTCCGGCCATCCTTCGGCGGATCTCCGGCCAACCACAAACCACCAATTTACATGGTTTTAATCGAATCAAACCGTCCCGACACAACCACCTGCAAGATTCGAACCTGGCCCACTCACCAATTTGAAGATTTGAACAGATAGTGCGATCTAACCACTCTCGATCACGGTCGGCAACCTTTACAGCTTCGAAATCACACTAACAACTATTTTAATCAAATTGATCAAACCTAAACAACCTTATAAATACTACTAATCAACTACAACTCCCAATTGCATCAGAAACACATCCATTCATCGAATTTGATTCTCTCTTCTGTGCGACCTGCAACTCACTCGAGATCCAACATAGACCCATTATAAACCCAAATTGGCAGAGGGTTATTGTTCCCAACCACCATCCGAAGCTACCCCCAGGTTTAATTTGAATAACAACAACAAATTCACATCGAACTAATTCAAGGCACACTCGAAGTTGTTCTACAACCATTCTTACCAATTAAACATCGAAACAGGTAAATTGAATGCACCACTCTGATCTATTTATCATGGGGAACAAAAGCCCCATGAATCTATGCATTATCATAGCCGAATCGAGCTTCAATTTGATCGATTACAGAATTAGGGTTCTTGATTTGGGGGAAAACATGGAATTAGTTGTTAAAAGAATTAGAAACCGGGTTTTGTTGCGATTAGAGCCTTTGGCTCACTGGTTTGTGCGCGGGGTTATGGGGGGGGGGTGGTCACGGGTTCGAACCCGTGCACCTCCCAATATTTTTTTAAATACCTTTTAAGCCTTTTAAAATACATAAAAATTACCAAAAATCATAAAAATAATTTTGAGAACTTCTTTTATTTTAAATACCTTTAAATGATTTTCTGTAATTTATTTATTTAAAAACACGTTAAAAATAAATTTATAAAATATTATTTAAAAATATTATAAATAACCATTTTTATAAAATAAACTTTAAATGATGATTTAAAGTATTAATCCATTGATTGGACACCATATTATTTTTAAATCATAATAATTGTAGAAATTTAATTATTTAAAAACCCTAATTATTTATGTAAATAATTATTACCTATGTTATAAATTATGATCCTTGTAAAAGTGGATTTTTAATGATAATTTAAATCATCAAAATTATTTATGGATGTTATATTATTTATGGATTTATCCTGATAATATAAATACAAAGTAGATTTTTATAAATTTAAATATTTATAAATCTTACAAAATTAAATATAGACTTACATGTTTAAATAGTATCTACGATTTATTTAGAATATAATGATATATTAAAATCATTATTAATTTGATCAAATATCATGAAATGCAAATCTTTAATTATTAAAGAATGAACAAAGACAATTAAATGATTTAATTATATGTTTATAACAAATCCTAGAAAACCAAACCCTAGATCAACTGAACACCAGGTTCAAGATCTAACTTATTTAGGTTTTGGATTTGTATATGTTTGCTGACGTGAAATATAATTCCTTAGCAAGAATTTACTAGGTTGTCAACACCACACAAGGACTGAGGTGAGTTCATAACTATTCCCCTTTTTAATCATTTAAATATTTTGGGGCTGGAATACATGTTGTAATTGAAATTACAAATTATTTTTGTGTATTACGTTATATAATAATTTGATCACATTTATGATTACATATGGTTATTATGAAAATCCTTCTCTGTATACTGGACTATAAATAAGCAGGGATCTTTTGGATAGTACTATCGCGGAGTGACTTACCCCCACAAAGGTATGGACATGTGATCCATATCAGATGCACAAATATCTTGTTGTCATTTGGGATGACTGTTTCTGTAGTGAGAAGGCAGATGCGCACTTTATATAGTTTGCAATATAGTTCCAGTTACAACCCATATGAGGATAAATGTAAAGAAGGATTTGCTCCCTCTGATTTGAAATTATTATGATAATATAATATACACATGAAAAGGATATTAAACTATGGTACATGGACAAATCCTATGTGAAGGACTTGTTGGGCTTGTACATAGTGGGTATGTGGGATAGCGGGTTCACCTTAATAAAAAGGGTTCCGACAGGCTATTCATATACCGGTGAGTAAATTAAACTCACACTTTTACAGTAAATCCTAATTGAGGATAATTGATGATTTATCATTATGTTTTACTTACCTATGAACTCACCAACCCTGTGTTGACACTTGATTTACATGTATTCTCAGGTATCTAATAGGAGCTTATGGACATGCACGTAGGATCATATAAGAGTTCAAGATACCTATTGATTATCATCTGAAATATGATTAAGACATGTTGTCATGAAACAATCTATATTTATTTCCGCTACGCATAATATTACTCTGAACATTATTGTAATAATTATCTAAAAACCATCATATAGATATTTGCATCTCATGTGTAACTACTGTGTTCGATCCTGTTTGTTCACCCCTCCGTGATAAATTCCAGACCCGGAATTTGAGGGTGTGACAGATTGGTATCAGAGCCACTGGTTATACTGAGTTAGGGATTGCATCTAGCCTATAGCCACACACAATAGTTGCACAAAGTAAATTTCCTTAGTTAGAGATAGAATAGGATTAAGAAGTTATATGCTTAAACTTAGATAGTTGTGTTCCTAAACATAACTTTGACTCTTTGACTCTTTGACTCTTTTCGATAATTCCTAAACTTATTCTCAACGACATGTGAAATCTACACTTATCATCGTGCCTAAATCAATTTTTTTTTAAATTCGTCAAAGTCTGTGACTTACAACTTGAAACATGTAATGCTGGAAGAGCGTGATGCCTGTATCTCGAGGTGTTCTGTCTAGGCAAGGTATTCGCATATATCCAAATCAACCGATGGACCTGTTTACCTTACCTGGGAACCCTTGGGATGAGTATCTGCTTATAGGTAGGCATGTCTTCAACAAAGTTGTGATTGACACAATACTTGATTAGTCAACGTACTCGCTTTGATTTACGAATCAAACGATTACACCTGGAACATCTCATTGCTATTATGCCAAATTCTCGACTGTCGTTTTCATGTGAATAGCTCATATTACCCAATTTCCATGAAAAATCCTTAATGATCTTTCAGAATGGCTTCTTGTCAAATCCGTTCACGGTCTAGAAACTCTGGCTGTAAGATTTCTGCTATTGTAGCACGTGAAGTTACTACGATCATACACAAGTCTTTAAGGCAAATAGGTCAAATTACCTTGATACGTTCCATTTGGTAATCTAAGCTACGTGTGTCCTAACCTAAAGCGAGACTTGTTTCCTTAGTACTCATGCCTTGCCGAATTTAATCGAAAAATCCAGTTTTCTTAAATTCCCATCTGTCCTACAGTAATTGTCCATACTTTGAATATTTGATATAAAATACATCTATTGAATATGTCAAAGTGTGAATTCTCATCAAACAATTTCATGATAGATGGACGCACCAGCGGGCAGAGGCAGAGGTAGAGGACGAGCCAGAAGAACTGACCCAATAGGGATGACCCCTGAAGAAATACAAGCCTTGGTCAATCAAGGTGTTGCTGCAGCCCTAGCCACTCAGGCTGCTCAGAATGGTCATCACTATTCATATAAAAAGTTTCTAGACTGCAAGCCTGACACCTTCACTGGAGCAGAAGGGGCCATTGGACTCATAAGGTGGTTCGAGAAATGTGAATCCATCTTCGCTATATCTGAATGTCCCGATAAGAGTAGGACCAAGTATGCCTCCGGAGCCTTGAGTGGAGCTGCACTCTCGTTCTGGAAGACAGAAGTTTCAAGACTTACTCTCTCCCTAGCCAATGCTATGGATTGGGAGGAATTCAAACAGCTGATGATGGAAGAATTCTGTCCGAGAGAAGAAGTACAAAGGTTTGAAACCGAGTGCTGGAACCACAAAATGGTAGGATCTGAAATTGAAAAGTATACCACCGAAAATCATGAGTACGCAACTTTGTGTCCTCACATGATGGAGCCTGCTCACAGAAGAATTGAAGGCTATATCCGTGGACTGTCTCCGGTCATTCAATCTATGGTCACTTCTCCAACCCAACTTCAATCCAACAGGCCATTAGGATAGCTCACAAGCTGACTAATGAGGCTGTGGCTCAAGGGAAGTTGCCTCCAAGGAACAAGGGTAAAGGTGTCGTTGCTGAAAGCTCGGGAAAGAGGAAGTTTGAAGATGCAAACGAAAGCGAGCATCAAGGTGCAAACAAGAAACCCGATCAGAAAAAGCACCATGACAATCAGGGCATTCCGTCTAGATGTCAGAGGTGTAGTAAACGTCACCATGGCAAATGCACTACAATCATCTGCTACAAATGCAACAAGAAGGGGCATACCGCTCCTGAATGTAGGTCCAAGACTCAAGACCAAGGAAGAAAAGAGGGTAATCAGCAGAACGATGGCAAGAAGGAAGTGACGTGCTACAGATGTGGTGAAAAGGGCCACGTTGCTAGTGATTGCAATGGGGAGAAGAAGGATACCGCCAAGGGCAGAGTCTTCGTAATTGGCAAAGGTGAGGCTCTAAAAGACCCTAACGTTATTAAGGAAAATTTTTGGTGAATAATATCTATGCCATAGTTTTATTTGACACGGGAGCTGATAGAAGCTTTGTATCCAATACTTTCTATAAGCACTTGAATGTAGAACCTATACCCCTAGATGAGCCATATGTAGTAAAATTAGCAAATGGTAAATCCTTGATCGCATCACAAATCCTGAAGGTATGAAGGATAGGCAGCTATCATTAGACATATTGTGCTTATGTGCTTGTAGTTTACTTGCTATTACTTAAGTCCTGTCCTACTTAGAGCCTTCATAGTATCTCCAATCATGACATTAATTTTATCTTTTAAGAGACATTCCTCCACTTAGCATTACAGTAACTGAGGAACTGATTAAATGCTTAGACTGAAAGTAGACTACAGGAAACATAGAAGAGTGATGATACTCACTATACATATTCTTTGGGATAATGCTAAGGAAAATTAGAATGTCGTGTAACCGGCTTAAGCACATTTTTAGTATACTGGTGATACTTATAAATGGGGTTACTATTACTTGAGGAATGAAATGCAAAAGTTGGAATTGAAATTCTAAAATCATGCAATGGTAGAAATAGGCAGTGGCTATAACTAGAAAGTAAGAATAGTTAGATAAAGGACATATAAAATCAAGGTAATACATTATGCGGTCATACATTTACAACTGAAGCAAGTCATATTCGACAAGACCAAATGTTGTTACATGCCTTATCATTGGTAGCCACACATCTAATTGATATCAGGACTGATAATAGTTTTGATTCTTCTGGAATTACTCTTTAACTTAGTATTAACCCTAGTTGCTTAGAAGTTACCTCTAGACACGGAGTGTCAGTGTCTATCATCTCTAATCGTGACCCACGATTTACCCCTATCTTTTGAGATAAACTTCAGAAAGCTCTAGGCACTCGCCTAGATATGAGCACAGCCTATCACCCTCAGACTGATGGTCAAAGTAAAAGAACCATACAGACACTTGAGGATATGCTCAGGGCTTGTGTGATTGACTTTAGAAAGAACTAGGAAAGCCATCTACCTTTGGTAGATTTTTCCTATAATAACAGCTATCATTCGAGCATCAAGGCGGCACCATTCGAGGCCTTATATGGACGTAAATGTAGATCACCGCTTTGCTGGGCAGAAGTCGGAGATAGTCAACTTACTGGCCCAGAAATGATCTTCGAAAATCATGAGAAAATTGTCCAGATAAGAGAACGCATGGCTGCTGCCAGGGATCGCCAAAAACGCTATGCTGATAAACGCCGCAAGCCACTGGAATTTCAGGAAGGAGATAAAGTTTTGCTAAAGGTATCTCCCTGGAAGGGAGTTATACGCTTTGGGAAACGGGGAAATTGAACCCTCGCTATGTGGGACCTTTTGAAATTGTCAGAAGGATCGGCCCAGTAGCCTATGAATTAAATCTACCTCCTGAACTTGGTGGTGTGCATAATGTTTTCCACGTATCCAATCTAAGGAAGTGTTTATCCGATGAATCACTTGTTGTGCCTTTAGAGGAACTACAAGTAGATGAGAAACTCAGGTTTGTCGAAGAACCAGTTGAAATCGTGGATAGGGAAGTTAAACAACTAAAGCATAGCAAGATTCCGATTGTCAGAGTTCGGTGGAACTCCCGGCGTGGTCCTGAGTTCACTTGGGAACGAGAGGACGAAATGATGCGCAAGTATCCTAACCTGTTCAAGAATGTTGCTAGTACATCTTAATTTCGGGACGAAAATTCCTCTAATAGGGGGATGATGTGACAACCCGAAAATTTTTCGTGATTTAATAAAATTTTTATGTGAATTTACAATTTGTTTTTATATTTTATTATTATTTAATAATAATATTAATAATAATAAAAATAATGACAATAATAATAATTATATTATTATTATTAGAAATAATAAAGTTAATAATGAAAATAATAATAATAATGAAAATATTAATATTTACAAAATTAATTTAAGTGATTAAATAGTCCAGGGACTAATTTTGAAATTTTTAAAACATGTTTTAAAAACTTAAAACATGAAATAATGAGTTTTCCAAACCACAGGGGCTATTCTGTAATTTATTCAAACCCAACCCCCACCCGCCGTCGACCCACTGTTCCGGCCATCCTCCGGCGGATCTCCGGCCAACCACAAACCACCAATTTACATGGTTTTAATCGAATCAAACCGTCCCGACACAACCACCTGCAAGATTCGAACCTAACCCACTCACCAATTTGAAGATTCGAACAGATAATGCGATCTAACCACTCTCGATCACGGTCGGCAACCTTTACAGCTTCGAAATCGCACTAACAACTATTTTAATCAAATTGATCGAACCTAAACAACCTTATAAATACTACTAATCAACTACAACTCCCAATTGCATCAGAAACACATCCATTCATCGAATTTGATTCTCTCTTCTGCGCGACCTGCAACTCACTCGAGATCCAACATAGACCCATTATAAACCCAAATTGGCTGAGGGTTATTGTTCCCAACCACCATCCAAAGCTACCCCCAGGTTTAATTTGAATAACAACAACAAATTCACATCGAACTAATTCAAGGCACACTCGAAGCTGTTCTACAACCATTCTTACCAATTAAACATCGAAACAGGTAAATTGAATGCACCACTCTGATCTATTTATCATGGGGAACAAAAGCCCCATGAATCTATGCATTATCATAACCGAATCGAGCTTCAATTTGATCGATTACAGAATTAGGGTTCTTGATTTGGGGGAAAACATGGAATTAGTTGTTAAAAGAATTAGAAACCGGGTTTTGTTGCGATTAGAGCCTTTGGCTCACTGGTTTGTGCGCGGGGTTATGGGGGGTGGTCACAGGTTCGAACCCGTGCACCTCCCAATATTTTTTTAAATACCTTTTAAGCCTTTTAAAATACATAAAAATTACCAAAAATCATAAAAATAATTTTGAGAACTTCTTTTATTTTAAATACCTTTAAATGATTTTCTGTAATTTATTTATTTAAAAACACGTTAAAAATAAATTTATAAAATATTATTTAAAAATATTATAAATAACCATTTTTATAAAATAAACTTTAAATGATGATTTAAAGTATTAATCCATTGATTGGACACCATATTATTTTTAAATCATAATAATTGTAGAAATTTAATTATTTAAAAACCCTAATTATTTATGTAAATAATTATTACCTATGTTATAAATTATGATCCTTGTAAAAGTGGATTTTTAATGATAATTTAAATCATCAAAATTATTTATGGATGTTATATTATTTATGGATTTATCCTGATAATATAAATACAAAGTAGATTTTTATAAATTTAAATATTTATAAATCTTACAAAATTAAATATAGACTTACATGTTTAAATAGTATCTACGATTTATTTAGAATATAATGATATATTAAAATCATTATTAATTTGATCAAATATCATAAAATGCAAATCTTTAATTATTAAAGAATGAACAAAGACAATTAAATGATTTAATTATATGTTTATAACAAATCCTAGAAAACCAAACCCTAGATCAACTGAACACCAGGTTCAAGATCTAACTTATTTAGGTTTTGGATTTGTACATGTTTGCTGACGTGAAATATAATTCCTTAGCAGGAATTTACTAGGTTGTCAACACCACACAAGGACTGAGGTAAGTTCATAACTATTCCCCTTTTTAATCATTTAAATATTTTGGGGCAGGAATACATGTTGTAATTGAAATTACAAATTATTTTGTGTATTATGTTAGATAATAATTTGATCACATTTATGATTACATATGGTTATTATGAAAATCCTTCTCTGTATACTGGACTATAAATAAGCAGGGATCTTTTGGATAGTACTATCGGGGAGTGACTTACCACCACAAAGGTATGGACATGTGATCCATATCAGATGTACAAAGATCTTGTTGTCATTTGGGATGACTGTTTCTGTAGTGAGAAGGCAGATGCGTACTTTATATAGTTTGCAATATAGTTCCAGTTACAACCCATATGAGGATAAATGTAAAGGAGGATTTGCTCCCTCTGATTTGAAATTATTATGATAATATAATATACACATGAAAAGGATATTAAACTATGGTACATGGACAAATCCTATGTGAAGGACTTGTTGGGCTTGTACATAGTGGGTATGTGGGATAGCGGGTTCACCTTAATAAAAAGGGTTCCGACAGGCTATTCATATACCGGTGAGTAAATTAAACTCACACTTTTACAGTAAATCCTAATTGAGGATAATTGATGATTTATCATTATGTTTTACTTACCTATGAACTCACCAACCCTGTGTTGACACTTGATTTACATGTATTCTCAGGTATCTACTAGGAGCTTATGGACATGCACGTAGGATCATATAAGAGTTCAAGATACCTATTGATTATCATCTGAAATATGATTAAGACATGTTGTCATGAAACAATCTATATTTATTTCCGCTACGCATAATATTACTCTGAACATTATTGTAATAATTATCTAAAAACCATCATATAGATATTTGCATCTCATGTGTAACTACTGTGTTCGATCCTGTTTGTTCACCCCTCCGTGATAAATTCCAGACCCGGAATTTGAGGGTGTGACAGTTTTCAATGAAATATGACTAAGTATGTTCATATGTCTAAGCCTCATGTGCATAACCAGTGGTCATACGCCTTCACAGTTGTCATGCGCCTAAGGGTTTTTACACTTATATATATTTAACACTTGTTAGATTTCATCATTTTTCACAAACATAACACTATGTTACTCTTTTGTTCAATACTAATACTCACATACTTACATCATCTGATAATTTTCTACTAATCCGTGTAATTTATAGGTATAATAAATGAATCTAAATATCATATTGAGCTTATAACATCAGATTTCATCACATGTTTCGAACTTTGACTGGGCATTTGAAGGCTATTTAGGCGTTCGAACCCTAAGGATTTAGAAAATTGCAATTTGTGGTTTAAATGTGTAATAATAACTGAAACTGAACATCAATGTGTTGCTAAAACATGTTTTTGATCAGATTGTGATGATCAAAATCTAACTATATCATCATGTGTTCTTGATGATTCTATGTGCATCAGCCGACTCACTTAAACAATAACTGAAAAGTCAATTTGAAATTTTTGTTAAAATTGATATGTAAATCTTCTTAATTCATATAATCAACTGATTTCAAAATGATTTTCATGATTTAGCATTATTTAAATCATTTGAACTTAATTTTGAATGTGCTCTGCATATGTAAAGTGTGTTCAACACTTAGAACTTTTAATTAAAATTGATTAAGTTTTTGAAATTTAAAATTTGCTAATTCAATTGAAATTTAATAAATGTGCATAGTTCATGGTGTTTTACTTGATTTAATCTCAAAAGTGGTAACGCGTATTTATAACAAGTAAATTCTATGCTCTTAGTGTATAAAACGTTTAGAAAATATTCTAAGTGTTATTGGTTCAAAATTGATAACACATAATGTGATTTAAATAATTGTAATTCATATATACTTATACTTAGAGTTCGAGCCGAAACATAATATAGCAGCCTTCTTGAATGAAGATGTTCGTGAAGCTGTTAACTATGAAGAGATTATCAGATTTGTGTTGAGGACTAAGTATGTATATGCCATGTGTGCTCAACAAGTCATATATGCTCGTTTCATAAAGAAATTTTCAAGAACTGCTGAAGTTGATAGAGATGAAGAAGGAAGGAGAGTTGTTAGAGGATTCATTACTGATTACAGAATGATTGAGGTGTCTGAGCAGTCTGTCAAAGAAGCTCAAAGACTTGGTGACAATAACTCTTGGGACTTAGCTAAACTGAATTTTAATGAATGTAGAGAAACAGTTTTGGCTGTGGGTCATCCTGATCACTTTCCAAAGAAGCAATTATTCAAAGCCAGAGTGTATAACCATTGGAAACTCCTAGGTTATATATTCCAACATTGCATGTCCAAGAGGAGTGCAGGATCGAATTCGTTTCCTGTTGATATTGCATCTCCTGTAGTAGCATTTGCCACAAACAGAAGGTTTAATATGGCAAGATGGATCATGAATGGATTTGTTTTCAATCTTGAAAATAGATAAGGAACAAGTACTTGATGTATCCCAGATTTCTTCAAATGATTATAAATGAAGAATATCTTGATCTACATGCTTATGGAGTGAGTAGAGAAAGATTAGAGTTAGAGCATATGTCTAAAACAGTATATAAAAGACTTGCTATCGTTACTGGTGCCAGAATGTGCGCTTTTTGATTGTATGAGGACAATAGCAAGAGATGAAGTGAACATTGATGAAGATCATTTCCATTTGATTGAGGATGCACCAATTGATCATAGTGACTTGATTGAAAAAATCCTCATGGATTATCTGAGTCTGAGGATGAAGATAATAATGATGAAGAAGATGAGTCAGAGAGTGAAGAAAGTTCTTCCTCAAGTGATGATGATGATGATGATAATAACGCTGGAGGGAATGTGATTGCGGTTGAGAATGAAGGAGATAAGAAAGTTGATAGTGAAGAGACTGAATCAGATAATGTTGATAATGTAAATGTTAATGATGATGCTGCTGATGATGTTAATGATAATGATGATGAAAGAACTGAACAACAATAAAATATGGACTTTACTTTTGATGATGTAGATATGTTTGAGCATGTTATTCAAAATATATCTCCTGTTGTTATTTACTAAACCCAATAGCACAAGAAAATGTTATTGATAAGGAGTCTTCTCTCATGTCAAAACAAAATGTTTCAATTCAAATTGATTTCTTGAACAATGAGAAGATAATTGATTCATTGAAAGAAAAGAATAGTGAACAGCTTGAGCTTATTGAGAAGTTGAAAGAAGAAAATGTTCTCTTAAAAGCTAATACATTAAATAAAATTTGAAAATTGCTGAGTTCGAAGAAATTCAAGAAATGAATGTAAAGAATGTTGATGTATTAATAAGAGATTATGATATTCTTGATGAAAAATTCAAAAGGTTGAATGATGAATATGTGAAATTGAAAGAAGAGCATGAGAAGTTGAAAGAAATCTCAAAAGCTCAATCTCAAGAACATGACATTGAACCATCAGAGAACGAAATGCACCTGAAAGCAAATCAATGGAAGTTCAAAGACTCTCTGAAACTGCAAAAGGGAATAGAAAGATAGATGAACCTTTGACTGAATCTAAGACTGTTGATGATCAAAAGCAAATTGAAGGTTTAGATAATTTGGATTCAGATTTTCCTGATGATTGGTATGATGAGGTTTTAGAAGATAAAGATATTCATGAAATTGCTTATTCTCTAATTAGAGATGTACAGGAAGACATCCCAATGGACATTGATGATAGATATAATTATCTAGTCCAAAAAAAATACAACCGTGTATTTTTGGATGGTCTAACTGTGTCTCAAATTAATGAAGAATATGAGAAATGCTTGATTGCTAATACTGCAGCTCCTATGGATCCTAATGAGATTTGTGTAGAACATGGAGAATGGGTAAGGATGAGTGAAAGTATTAACATTGATGATATTCCAACCTTTGAACTTCACAATCCTAACACAGAACATATGAGTATTCATGAGTTAAGATTGTTGTTACAATCTAGAAACTATCCTAGTAAGAAACTCAACAGACTACAATCAACTTCTCTGAGGAACTTAGTTAGAAGTTTTCAAGAGACTGAAAAACAAAACAACAATATGACTGTATTAGACATGGATTATCCTCAATACTTGAAGATTACCAAAAGAACTAGAATTTTAAAGCCTCAAGAGATAAAATCTATGGAGTTAGTGAAGAGAAGTCATGATAAAAGAAAAGAGTTGATTGATATGTTTCCGAAGAACGAAAAGCAAGTCTATAAGGTTTTAATTGACCAGAAACAACTCTGGAACAAAGCTACATCTGCTGGTGATATTGTAAGGAATGTATTGCAGACAGGACAATCAATTTCTAAGTTACTTAATGCTATGGTTCTGCATGATAACACAAAAGAAGTTAAGATTATAGCCTGGAAATACGATGTGATTTTTGATGCAATTCTTATTAAGTGGGTGAATGCCATTTTTGATATGTATCACTTTTATTCAAGCATCATTGCTTTACCCGTGCAAGATCTTAAGGAATTACACATGTTAACTATGATCAATCCTACAAAGGCCTCTCGAGGAGAAAATTTTGTTAAGCTTCTTGATTATGGCATTACCAGGATGGAATCATATCTCAAGACTAGATGTGATCAAGAAGACACGACATATTTCTAATTTTTTTAAAAGCAAAAGAAAAGTGGCTTATAGTTCAAAAGAATAAGAAAGATTTTTTGATGCTTACAGTGATCAAATATTTGATAAAGTTACTAACCCTGGATTGAAGGTGATTGATGGCACATAAACTTTAATTAAGATGGTTTTACCATGCTGATTCATTCCAGTTGATGTTGGTTAGAAACTTGGATGGTTGGGATAAAGATATGATATCATTGTTTGGAGTTTTTGAACTTAAACTTCTACATCTGAGTTATATCTTGTTTTTGTCAAATCAGAAGTTTGAACATGTATCTTCTGAAGTTGCAGACAAAGATAGAAAATACTTTATGACAATTATCAAGGTTATGGATACAAGTATAAAGCGAATTTCATTGAGGAAAGCTCACCTTATGCAAATATAGTAAAGAAAGATATAAAGAATATTGATTTTATGAGAATTTTAAGTAAAGGAGTTTTGGAAATTCATTCTCATGATTATCCTAAACCACTTGAGTTCTATGCAAATATTAACATAGTAGGATTGTTAAAGGAAACTTTGAAGGTAATGGATAAGATGGAGATTAAGACAAATGAGTCAAAGCCATAGCAAGCTATTCTAGCCAAGAAGTTCAAGTCAGCAATCAAGAAAGCATTGAGAGAGCAAGAATTATACAAAGACAAACCATTGTTCAAGATAAAAGAAGAACCAGAAGAGTTCACGATGGACTGAAAACCAATGCAAATCTTAGGGAGAGTATTTTTAGAGATCTTAAATGATTAGCATTTATTATTTTCTTTTTGTTATAATGTAGGGACTTATTTTGTAAATATATGTTCATTTTGTTTTTATTTGATAGTATATATAGGATGCTTATGTATTTTGCAGGGTAGACAATTAGACGTTCTGTTCACCCTTACACTTGTATCCATAACATTTTGCTATCAATGAAGCTATGAATTTTTAAAGTAATTGTGTTTGATATAATTGTGTTTGAATTGATCTTTGCATTATCATATTATCATAGATTGAACAATTTGAACCTGTCAATCAAAATAGACTACATTTTAACTATTGAAATGCATTTCATGATTGTCGCCCCTATTCAAACTTTGCATCCTTTTAGGTTAACTTTGTCAACGGTGAGCCGATTCATGGAAATCTTAGATGAACCTCCCATAATAACCCGCCAAGCCATGGAAGCTTTAAAATTTTGAATGGCGTCTTTGGAGAACTCTATAGGATAACCATTTCAACTTTAGTAGGATCAACCATGATACCATTGTGTTAATCACATGCCTTATAAATTGCACTTTACATAGCCAAAACACGTACTTTAAATTTTTGCATATAACTTTTTCTTTACTAAGGGTTTCTAACACCTAACGATGATGATCAGCGTGGTCTCCCTTGTTCTTAGAGTTAACATGGATATCATTTATAAACACTATCACCAATCTATCAAGCATCAACTAAAAAACCATGTTTGTAGGTCCATAAATGTCATAGGAACATTTGTGAGACCAAACAACATCACAAGAAACTCATAATACCCATACAACGTTCAAACACTATATTTGGAATATCATGTTCTATTATGTTTAGTTGATGATAACTTGACCTATGGTCGATCTTCAAGAACCAGCTTGTGCACTGCAACTGATCAAAAGATCATCAATCCTAGCTAATGGGTATTTATTCTTCATTGTTAGCTTATTCGGCTTTCTAGTAGTCTATACACATGAGCATACTTCCATCTTTCTTTTTCACATATAGCACCAAAGCATCCCCTAGATAAAATGCTCAGTCTGATGAATCCTTTATCAAGAAGGTCTTGAATTGGGTTCATTAACTTTTTCATTTCCCATGAATCCAAACAGTACAGTGCTCTATAAATCGATCTGGAACTCTATCTCTCGATCAACTAGTACTCTCAAATGATCCTCAAGGAACAGATCCGTGAAAGAACACATCACATTTATATCTATCAACTATAACATTTAGCTTTACCATCTTTCCCATAAGCCACAAAAGCTCCAAAACCTCACCTCATAAACTTCTCAGCATTTATCGTCAAAGCTATCTTTGTAACCATGCAGACTTATCGCCATTAACTATGACTTGACTACCATGAAGAATTATCAAATGGATCATCTTTCTATGACATATAATATTATCCCCATAAGGTGCTAACCAATCAATGTCCGAAACTCCATCGAATCCACCTAAGGTCATAACATCAAACCTAATGAGGAAACTACGACCTTCCACTTCTATTCTATAGTCATCTATTCCCTTTGATATCATAGTTTTCTTAGCAATAGTAGGATCTTCTTTGAAAGCACCATCTATCTCTTTAACAATACAGTTAAACACTTTTTAGAATGAAGAAGTAATAAAACTCCTACTCATACTGAAATAGCATAAAATAAAAGCAAGTACTTCATCAACTGGAAACATACCTGGCATAACATTCGGCTGACTTTTGTCTTTCTCTATTATCATCATGAAAGTACTAGCCTTTTCTTTCCTTTTATCACCAAACTTCATATCTACTTTCTTGCCATCATTAGAACCACTAGTCTTTCCGTTGCTAAAATCTCAGCTAAAATTTAATGAGCCACCATAATTATAGCATTTTCCCGCCCATATGAAATCTTTTGCAAATTGTCTTGTCTTTCAATAGTGGTGGCTCAGATTTATGCCAACCCTTCACTCTCCATCATTCTTCCTCCCGTACTTGTGATTATCCCTTGAACCTTCCAGTTTCACCTTCTTGAACTTTGGCCTAGACTTATCCTCATGAACTTCTTTTTTAGCTTTTCTTCCTTAGATTTATTACTATACAATCCAGCTTAGTTCCACTAGGGATTCGAACATTCTTGGTTTTCTTTATTCTATAGAGGTGCAAACTCTATATGGCAACCACTAAATGTAGCATTTTATCCTTCTCTGTCCACTACTAACTAAATAGGGACCAATTGGCCATCTTATTAAACTTGATGGTGTACTCCTTGTGAGTCATCTTTGTTGCCCTTAGGCTCAAAAGCTCTCTCTACATACCATATCCATATCATTCTAAGGTTATATGTGACATCCGTTACCAAAATAAGTGTATTGACCATTGACTTTAACCGTTGACTTAACTTTTGACTTTGACTCTTTGACTTTGTTTTGGTCTAATTAATGAACTTTGACTTGAAAGCGGTCATAATGTTGACTTGGTCTAAGAATAGTGTATTAGACGCGTGTAGAAACACTAAGTTCTAAAGTTATGTATTAAGGGCTTTATATGTTCTAGTGGGCCTTGGACATGTTGATAGTGGACATTTACCGATTTGGGCTTAGCACGATGGTTTGTGCTTAAAATTGGACTAAAGACTTAAAAAAGATAAAAATTATACACCTTACGTTAAGAACGCAAACAAAAAATCGGACATCAGTGGGATTTGCCTAAAGTCTACTAAATAGACTTAATTAATTCAAAAATATAAATTAAATAAGTTATATAGCATATAATAGTCCATTGGAATCGTATTAACTCGTAGAAATTAAAAACGTAAAAATTGGGCGACATGCGAATCGGGATAAGACTTATTCGAAGAAACGGGTCAAGGGCCTGAATGCCCTTGCCCCTCCCTTGTTGCAGCCGAAACTAGTAGACAAGGGGAATACCCCCTTGTTTTCTCACTTTTGCAATCTTATTCTCCAAGCAATTTCCATATTGCAAACCCTAGCCACCACAAGCCAATTTCACCTTGTTCTTCATCAATCTTCATCAAAAATCAGCTTCATTGTGTCATTCCATCGAGTTTTGAGATAATCAATACAATCAAAATAGTGTTTTAAGCAAGACTCCTTCATATTCTAATCTCCGGTAAGAAAAATCGTTTCTTGATGATTTTATTCTTTGATCTACTTTGATTTCGATAATATTTATCATCTAAACACAAAATCATCATCTAATATTCTTATATTCTTTGTTTTGGATGTTGGATCGTGAAAATCTAGGTGTTACGAGTGTTGGACTCTCAAACCGGTAAAACCCTAGTGCCTTTGTTCTTAATTGTTCATTGATCTTGTGAATTGGGATTGTAACCTCTTGAAATCTGGACTTAATGGACGTTTTTGGATCCTAATTAATTATTAAAACCATTAATTTTGTTATGGGATCGATTCAGGTCAATAAAGATCGAAAATCAAGTTTTAGAACTCAATTGACAATACTGAGAAATTGGACAGTTTGCTGTCAGAAAAATGGATATTTTGTACAGGTCATAACTCGGACATAATACATCCAAACGGGGAAAATTTGAGTCTAAAATCAAGTTCTGTGAGTCCTCTAACTAACCCAAGTGGTCTAGTGTCGTTTCAACATCGTTTCGTCCTCCAAACGTGGCTAACAAAACCGAATGTCAAAACTGACGAATCTGGGCAGCAGGTTGGTCTGTATTCATTGAGTCATAAGTTTTTCATATCTTATCCAATGGAGATGAATCTTGTTCTTTTAATTTAAAGTCTCCTCTTTCACGTGGTACCTTTTACGCAATGATTCGTTATCGTTTCGATATCCAAACAGCTTATACAAAACTGATGCGCAATCAGATGTACGTGCTGAAATATTTTGATAAACTTGAAAATAAGGTTTGAAACTAAATAATCAAATAAAGACAACGAGTGGGTTAAACAAGTAAATTTAAGGTGTATAAGGTTTTAAATAATTAAAATATATAACTTATTAATAATGGGTTGGTAAAGGTTCATCGAGGGACGTTAACGATGTAAAACATAATTATTGAACTAAATTATGAGACGGCACTTGAGACACTAATATTAAAATGGACTTAAAAATAGATTTTTACTAAAAACATTAATCGGAATGGAAAATAAGGACTGGACTTCGAGTGCTACACCCAACTAGGTCAACTTGGCCTTTTAGTAACTTGTTTGGTGTTTGTTTTCTATAGTGATATAACGTTCTTACTATGGACTTTGGGATTTTGCTTGAGGTGAGTTTCACGGCCCCTTTTAATTATGTTTTCTTGGGGGAAAAGCTTGCTCAATTTTTTGTTCTATGTCGTGCTTCAAAGAACTTATGTGTGGTTTGAGTCATAGGATCGAGTCTAGATTTTTTTATAAATGTGTACTGTACTTGGACCTGTACTTGGACTGAACTGGACTGTACCTGGACTGGACTGTCATCGAGAGGTATTGTTAGTACTAACGAGTTGATACCCCACCCCTGTCTTTGGTATGCTAGCTAAGACTGACTTGGCCTTATACGAGCCCTTGGGTGAATATAATCCGGTTATTGGACTTGGACTCATAAATGGACTTTTATGAAATTCTATGACTACTATGCTCTCTTACCCACACACTTATTTTATTTACTACTTTCACTGCGACGCCTTTTGGTACTTATAAACCTGTGAACTCACCAACGTATGTTGACTTTTAGAGCATGTCTTTTCAGGTACTTAGGTGCTTGGCTGTGGACTTTAGACAAGACTGCTCCTTTAGGAGCAATAGACATTTCTTGAGACTTTTGGACTTGTTTGGCTTGTTGAACTGTAATTTGTTGGATTTGTAATTAGGATTTTTTTGGTACTTGTGCTACTTTGTTTTGAATGGAAACTTTAGATTACTTTTGCATTTATGGTATGACATTTTGGAATTGACTGTACTTGACACGTGTCCCTATGTCTCGAGCGACGTCATGACCCATTTACGGAGAATACCTTAAGTGATTCTTTTAGACCTCCAATGTGTTATGACGATCCCGTCCGTCGTATCCTCGTGTTTTCGCTTCTAGCGGGGGTGTGACATTATACCTTTTGATCACTAGCTTCTTCAATTCTAGCCATCTCATCTTCTTGATTGCATGATCGACCCTGGTCTGTTTGATCGTAGCCACCAATGAAGGGCTTCAAACACTAATGAGTAGGCAATAAACTTCACTACCTAATCCTCCCTACATTTACTAATCTCTATCACGACGTCCATTTTGTGACCCACTGAAAGGTAGTAGTGATGTTTTTCTTCCTATCATACAAAGGATAATTGCATCCCTTGGATATCTGATAATCAAAGCCTTTAGACATCATAATCTCCACTTCACTCTCACTTTCCATTCCTTCTTTCTCTTCCTCCTACTCTTTATCTTCATCAAAATTAGACTTCCTAGTATTGTTTTGTTATCTTTGCCTCTTCTCTAAATCTTATTATTTTTCCTAATTTCCTTGAAGATCTTAATCATAATAGAGGAATCATATTTTGAAGAGCTGGTGCACCTCAATAGCAATGGCTTCTCTAACTGTCAATTCTAGATGAATCGACTCTCGAACTCTTGTGGTAAGAGCCTTACACTACACATGCTTAGACTCGGATGCATATAAGTAAGTACTACAAGATTAGACCCCCGCTTCGTCACGGAATGGTTTTAATGTATACGATAATGTCACAATGATAGTTTTTGGGGTTATAAAAGTTGAAAGATTTAATATGATAATTTATACTTTAGTACTAAACATCAGAAAAAGATTACGTGCGAAACACCGATAAAAATGTAATAGAAAAAAACTATAAAAAATAATAACTCAAAACAGAGAAGAAAAATAACGAATACATACATTGTGACTTTATTATAATTAACGAGCTTTATTATAAAATGGTTAAAAGAAATTTTGACAAACTCGAATACTTATATATAACTGTCGAAGTTTAATACTAGATAGGAATTTCATCGGTATGGCATTAGAACTGCTCGAAGAAGTACGATATGGAAGGTAATTTAAAAAAGTTTAGGTGATTAAAAGTAAATTTGACATAACTCGAAGGCTTAAGTATAAAATAAAAAATTCAGGTGATTAAATGTCAATTTGACGTAACTCAAAGGCTTAAGTATAAAAACTAATAAAAAGTTTAGGTGGTTAGCTGTAAATTTCACATAACTCGAAAGCTTAATTATAAAATATTAAAAAAAATAAATGAGTAGGTATTCATTTGAAAAAAAGGAAAGTGATGTGTTTAATTTTAAAAAATCCTAAAGGTTTACATTAAAATTATAAATAAAAAAAACAAAGTAGGTTTCTTATTAGTTTGGAGAAAAAAATTATTGTGGTGACATTAAGAAAAACTTTATCTTCACTATTCATAATATTTTCTATTTGTTTATATAGTGATATGGTGGCTATTATCAACCATCTTTTCCGACCTCCACTAAATACAAATATATTTGAGTACTATTATTATTATAACTATATAAATATTTAGTAGTTATATGCTTAGGTGTTTAAATAAAAAATACTTAAATCAAATAGTATTAGGTTATAATAATATATATAATAAATGTATATATTTTATATTAATTTAAATTATTATATAAGATAGTATTAAAATAAATATATATTAATAATGAATTAGTTAGGAGAAATTTATTAAATATAAGAAAATTAGAAACTATTGTATTAAAAGTGTGTCGTTCTCAAATATTTTATATAATAGTATAAATAAAGTAGATATAGATTATTATTATCATCATTAGTATAAAAATATTTAATAATTAAATAGTTAAGTATTCAAATTAGATACTGCTTATTTATAAATATTATTATTGTTATTGTTGTTGTTGTTGTTATTGCTGTTGTTGTTTGTTTTGTTGTTGTCGCTGCTACTCTACTCTGTTACTGCTCCTGCTGCTGTTATTGTTACTTGCTTGCTGCTATTGTTGTTATTGTTATCATTATTGTTACTGTTGTTGTTATTGTTACTGTTGTTGTTACTGTTATCATTATTGTTACTGTTATCATTATTGTTACTGTTATCATTATTGTTACTGTTATCATTTTGTTACTGTTATCATTATTGTTACTGTTATCATTATCATTATTGTTACTGTTATCATTATCATTATTGTTACTGTTATCATTATTGTTACTGTTATCATTATTATTATTATTATCATTATTATTATTGTTATTATTATTGTTACTGTTATCATTATATTATTATTATTATTATTATTATTATTATTATTATTATTATTATTATTATTATTATTATTATTATTATTATTATTATTATTATTATTTGTTGGGTTTGATAAGCCTGGTGTTACACCCTCAAAATCCACGTGCGGGGTAGGTTTTACCGCGAGACGCGTGACATACCAGGATCTCAGTCATTAGTTACCAAGAATGACTATATATGGACTAACATTCAAAATAAGATATTTACTTTAATATTGCGGAAGCGATTAAGATGTGCGTCGCTTGACGAATAGTCTAGGCTTAATGTTATACACCTTGTAAACACATGAAACTGGGTCATTCGCAGGAGCATATGCGAATGAGACTCAATCATACGACTGAGCCATGCTAATGGACCTGTCGTGCGACTGAGAGATGCGATTAGGGCATTCGTAAGAGTAAACCAAAGAATGGTCCAGTCGTACGATTGAACCATACGCATGGTCCAGTCGTACGATTGAACCATACGCATGGTCCACTAGCACGAATGGGCCCAATCGCATCTAATATGGGCCGAAGCCTATATATACCAGTTTGAATGTGTAGAAGCGGAAGGGTTTTTGAGAGGAAGTCTGCGCGAAGCCTAAGGGCTGCCGGATGAGAGGGGAGATCATGCTCGATCTCCCCTGGCCAAGAGTCTTGATTCTTAAGTTGTAACGAGCTTAAAATCGTTAGGTTTATCAATGAAATCATTCGATTTTTGTTCGTGTTACTGATTGACTTTTGGTTTATGTTTTTATTTATCTTTCCGTCAAGAACGTGCTCGGATGTCTACCGATCCAGCGTCTTAACATAAGAAACTAGAAAATCTAAAATAGTGTAACATGAGTTGAAAATGCGCAAACATACGCGCCCAAAAGTTATGCAAAAACAAAGCATACGTATTTAACATCCATAAACAAAACACTATTTCATGACATGCAGACAACTTCATAATGCTGACTCGTGAGTGCTCCTAGACAATTGGAAACCTTAACCTGAGAATAGCATACTAAACAAGTCAACACAATGGTTGGTGAGTTCAAGAGTTTGCATTAAACCAAAATCAGTAATAGTTGCAAACATGAGAAGTATATTGTAATAGATAGCTAGTCTATAAACAAAAAGTAATAATCATAGTGATTTCATGATTGAAGCCGACTGTGTTACGTTTCTTGCCTCCTGCCACGACTTACCAGGTTGTGGCAATGTTCATTAGGACAATATTGCACCCGTCTGACATCGAGTAACACATGTGGGGCTCGTCAGACCCAATAGTACTACCTAATATTTCCCACTAATTCATTATTAACAATCCAAAAGTGTGAGGACTTTCCATGGTAATAAACACTATATTATACTATACACATCTCATATAAATAAAGCGTTTATAAAACTAGTATGCTATCTCCCACAAAAGAGAGTATGTAAAAAGAGTGTGGCATGAACTCACCTGATGAGCATAAGAGACACCTAAAGCTTAACTTGACAAGAAAGGGTTGAAAGACAACCTTCAGAGGTTACCTAGAACACACGAGTACATAAGTACGTGTACATGGTATCATAATCATTTAGTAGCTCCACCCAACACCGTTTCCTCATATTTAGTTCTTTTTGCTCAAAGATATGTTGAAGACTCTTGTGACCGGTGTAGATAGTGCACTTGGTACAGTACAAGTAATGTCTTCAAATCTTTAAGGCAAAAACCACTCCACCCAATTCCAAGTCATGGGTGGTATAGTTCTTCTCGTGAACCTTTAGTTGTCTCGAGGCGTAGGCTATCACCTTATCTCGCTGCATCAATACACAACCCAATCCCTGAATGGATGCGTCACAATAAATCACGAAATCATCTATTCCTTCCGGTAGTGCTAGTATAGGTGCACTACAGAGTTTCTGTTTTAGCAACTGGAAAGCTGATTCTTGATTTTCACCCTATTTGTATGTTGTTCCCTTGTGAGTCAAAGCTATGAGAGGTTGTGCAATCTTAGAGAATCCTTCGATGAACCGTCGATAATACCCTGCTAACCTAAGGAATTGCCGTATCTCGCTCAGCGTTTTAGGTACAGTCCAATTCTTTATTGCCTCAATCTTGGTAGGATCACATGTATCCCCTTCTCATTAACAATGTGACCCAAGAATTGTACCTCATGTATCCAGAAATCACACTTAGAAAACTTCGCGTACAGTTGTTCTTTTCTAAGCAGTTCCAAGATTAAACGTAAGTTTCCTCATGCTCCTCCTTAGTCTTCGAATAGATCAATATATTATCGATAAATACAATGACAAATTGATCAAGATAGGGTTTGCACACACGATTCATGAGATCTATGTGAATACTGCTGCTGCATTTGTCAACCCAAATGGCATGACCAAGAACTCGTAATGGCCATATCGTGTACGAAAGGCAGTCTTTGAGATGTCCTCCTCTTGAACTCTCAGCTGGTGATACCCAGACCTCAGGTCAATCTTAGAATAATAGCTTGACCCTTGCAGTTGATCAAACAATCATCTATTCAAGGTAAGGGATATCTATTCTTGATTGTGACTTTGTTTAGTTCCCTATAGTCAATGGACATCCGAAATGTGACATCTTTCTTCTTGACAAACAGAGCTGGTGCTCCCCAAGTGTGTGCTAGGTCAGATAAAGCCCTTATTTAATAGCTTCTGAAGTTGTGATTACAACTCCTGTAATTTGTTTGGTGCCAATTAATAAGGTGCCCTATCAATCGGGGTTGCGCTGGGAGTCAACTCGATCTTGAATTCCACTTGGCGGTGAGGTGGTAATCCAGAAGATCTTCCGGAAACACCGCGGGAAACACACAAACTACAGGAATATCCTCCATCTTCCTTTCTTTCCGGTTGCTTATCAGTGACAAGTGCCAATATGGCTAAGCGACCTTTCCTTAATAACTTCTGTGCCTTCATATACGAGATGATGCCTATCACCGCACCACTCATATCTCCTCTGACCGTAAGGACTTCTTCGCCAATGGGAATCCGTATGATTTTCTCATGGCATATGACTTCCTCTTGCTTATCAGAGAGCAATCCATTCCTATCACTACGTCAAACTTCCCAGCGTAACAGGCATAAGATCCATGGTAAATGTGTGACCGACAAGTTCTATCTTGCAATCTCTAAGAATATAGGTTACATGAATCTGTTTACAGTCAGCTAATTCTACAGTGTATTTAGATTCTAAGGCTGAGGGCATATCACTTAAAACTACAGAACTTAAAGGACACGAAACTTCTATCGGCTCTAGTATCAAATAGCACAGTAGCAAAACGACCATTAACTGAAAATTTACCAGTTACAATGCTAGGATCATTTAGAGCCTCACCTGAGCCAATGACGAAGGCTCTTCCCTTGGCTCCATTATTGTTGTTGCCACCATTGTCGTTGTTGCCATTGCCGTTATTGTTGTTATTAGTGTTGCTGTTGTTGCCATTGTTGTTGTTGTTGCCATTTTTTCTCAGCTGAGGACAATTGCGCCAGTAGTGGCCTTCTTTTCCACATTCAAGACAACCTTGGGAGTTTCTGGAGGTTGCTGCGGCTTTTTCATCAGTTCACCATGGCAGTCCTTAGCTGTGTGACCAATTTTACCACACGCTGGCACTTGAAAGTATCACACCTTCCCACGTGATGGTAGTTACACCTGTTGCACTTGGGATATTTGCCGCTATAACCACTAGGTCCTTGATTGTTAGGTATCACCTAGTTGAAGCTTCGGTTTGTCGAATCTCTGTTGTTGTTGCTGAATTGGCTGTTGTTGCTGTTGAGATTGACTGCTAGACGATGATGCTTTGTTGCTGGAACCATCCTAATTTCTCTTTTTGTCGGGCACGCTCGCCACAGCGCCCCGCTTGGGCAGACGTCCTTGCTCCACCGCTTGGTCAGTCAGCTTATGAGCTAACCGGATTGGTTGCTGAATAGTAGCGGGGTTAGAAGCAGTCACCATGCTTTGCATTTCAGGCACCAATCCCCGGCTGTAATGCTCAACCCTTTTGTGCATTTCATTCATCATCCCTGCGCACAAAGTAGCTAGTTCGTAGGTCCGGGTGGTGTAGGCCTCGATTTCAGAGCCTATATTCAAGCTGCCAGAATCCATTTCTAGCTTTTGTACTTCGTTGCAAGGACAGTACTCCTCAGTCATGATTTCCTTGAATTCTACCCAAGGAAGATCATGGCCTTAGCCTGGCCCGGCATTGGACCTGAGCGTTCCACCAGGAAAGTGCCGCACCTTTTAGAGTCCCGGTGGCATACTTCACCTGATCAGCAGGCGGGCAGTTGCATTTTGCGAAGACAGACTCAGTCTTCTCAAACCACCGTACTAATCCTACGGCTCCTTCTATCCCGCTGTAGGTGTGTGGTTTACAGTCCATAAAGGACTTGTAGGTACGTAGTGGTGGTCCTGTTTTGACATAACAAACATTAGTCAGATGTCATATACGGTTAACTAGGATAATTGGTTTAACTTCCCGTTGTCATTTACATGCTGGTTGTCCAGGATGGGCAGCAGCCACTGCCGCCTGAACGTGCTAATTTATTAGGGCTTCTAATTCAGCAGGCGTCATATTATGGGTCCACCACCACGGCCTCCGGCGCCACGTCCACGTTCACGTCCACGTCCACGTCCACCGCGTCCATATTTCACTTTACATTCACAAATACAATAATGAGTAACATCGAACATATTTATCTCATTGAAGTATAGTATACAATAAAAATAATGAATTTATCACTACCACAACATTGTAACAAAAATAATAACCAAAGGAAATAAATTGCAAATGAGTCACAAAATATTCATCAACGTCAAATTTGAGTTTTTCAGTTGGGTAGGAAATAACCCTTCCCAGATAGGTTTAAAAGAAAGAAACACTACATAGTCTAAGTCATACAAAGAAAGTCAATCCATAACATCCGATCCGTCGCTGTCGTCATCCATTTCTTTCGGTTCCTCCTCCTCAGGGGCTTCCTCAGGGTCCTCATCCTCAGGGTCCTCTACTGGAGCAGGAGCTATAGCAATCTGGAGTACTGCCAGTTGCCCTCTAGAGTAGCAAGCCTAACATTTGCCATTCCTTCCCGCTACTCTAGTTCATTCACGTATCCCGTAAGCGCTCCTATGCCATCAGCCATTGCATAGCACCCATTAAAGGTCTTCCCTTTTTGCTCCTCAAGTGTATCCACTTGTTGTCGTAGTTTTGTACCTCGTGCTTCAGAGTATAATTCTCATAAGTGAGTTTCCTGACACGTTGCTGCTTGGTGTCCAGTGCAGCCACTAGTGCAGAAATAACTTGCTCTTGTGGAGCATCCATAGTAGGAAGTGTGAGAGATGGAGTGGATGTAGATGCCCTCGTTGCGGTCGATTAGAGGCTACTGGCAGTACCTGCTCCCGTATATCATATGCTAGATGCGAGTAGGATAGTAATCCCAATCTCGTGGAGCATCACGTTCTTGTATCACAAATGGTTGATCCAATCAACTTCTTTAGAAGGGTAATAGTGTTAGGGCTAGTCAGGTCTATATCTGGTACAGGTGAATAAGGAGGTGACTCGGACCTCGCGGGCCTCTTACCCAAGTCACGCACGACGATGCCATGTTGCGAAGTACATGATATGTATGCCAATGAGTATACAGTAAGGGGAGTAAATGACAAGTAGCTAACAACTGTGCGGTTATAGTCTAGTGTGTGTATGCGACCTAGTTCCCTACAACCAATGGCTCTGATACCAATCTGTCACACCTAAAATCCTGTGCGGGGTTTTACCGCGAGGCGCGTTATCAGGATCTCAGTCATTAATTACCAAGAACGACTCTATATGGACTAACATTCCAAACCAAAGATTTACTTTAAATACCACGGAAGCATTTAGAAACTAGAAAAATCTAAAACAGTGTAACATTAGTTGAAAATGCGCAAACATAGTGCCCAAAAGTTATGCAAAAACAAAGCATGATTATTTAACATCCATAAACAAAACAATGTTTCATGACATGTAGACAACTTCATAATGCTGACTCGTGTGTGCTCCTAGGCAATTGGCAACCTAACCTTAACTGAGAATAGCATACTAAACAAGTCACACAATGGTTGGTGAGTTCAAGAGTTTGCATTAAACCAAAATCAGTAATTGTTGCAAAACATGAGAAGTATATTGTAATAGATGCTAGTCTATAAAAAAAAGTAATAATCATAGTGATCGCGATTGAAGCCGACTGTGTTATGTTTGTTGCCTCCCGCCACGACTTACCAGGTCATGGCAATGTTCATTAGGACAATATTGCCCCCGTCTGACCTCGAGTCACACACAGGTGGGGCTCGTCAGACCCAGTAGTACTACCCAAGATTTCCCGCTAATTCATTATTAACAATCCGAAAATGTGAGGACTTTTCATGGTAATCAACACTATATTATACTATACACATCTCATTTAAATAAAGCGTTTGTAACACGAGTATGCTATCTCCCCCATAAGAGAGTACGTAAAAAGAGTGGGGTATGAACTCACCTGATGAGCATAAGAGAGACCTAAAGCTTAACTTGACAAGAAAGGGTGGAAAGACAACCTTCAGAGGTTACCTAGAACACACGAGTACATAATACGTGTACATAGAAATCATAAAGAAAACCTAAGTGCTCTACAATCAAAGCACTCCAGGTTTTATAAAGACAAGACACATTTGACGGAGTTGACCCATTTGACCAGTTGGTGACATTATAGGTGAAGTTTTCATTTACATAATCATAACAGTACTTCATACATGGTTAACATACAGACTGATCACATATGACAGTTCATTGCCCATAAGTACTACCTAGATTATCATATCACCAAATATCATACAAGTCATTGCGAATCTCAACAATTATCATGCTCAGTATACTATAACACAACCAATACATCATACAAGGATCAAGTCACACACCACATGCCATGTGAAGCCACTCACGACTTCACACTTTGAACCCTGCAAATCCTACCAAGTAGGGACCTCAAATTCGCACGCGTGTATGATGATCATCAACACACCAATTAACAGCCCATAACATCCAACATGTTCATTCATGATCAACCATCAACTAACAATAGTCCTAACATACCCTTATAACCCATAACCATGAATTCCCACAAACTGGCCAAAACAGATAACTAACCAAATCAACATTCATTCAACTCAACCAATACATTCTATCATATTAGAAATCATATATGAACATACTAGCATGATCCTAATGTTCCTAACATACTTTAATCGTCATATTCAAAATTTGCATAATTAAAGTTTCCCTTTTGGGAAAGTACATCCCAAATTCATCAAACTCACATTAATTCATGAATTTACCATTTACATACCCATTCAAGTTCATAACATATCAAGACATGATCAACAACATCTAATTAACATAATTCATCAACTTTCATACCCAAAAGTTACTATCTTTAGTAAGTATGAACTACAACATGCACTCTTGAATTCCTAACATTTATAACAAAATATAGCATCTAATCATCATCATAACACATCCATAACACCAATTCATCAACAATTCAACATTTCATGCAAATTAAAGTGACTATTCTTAGTAACTTATGAACAACACGTCAAAAACGTAACTTTCTTGCATAATCCATGTTAACTAACATATATACAAGCTAACTAACATACTAACATCATCAAAAATCTAAAATCTACCTTCAATGAGGATTTCAAATGGAAACTTTCGGCCAACATGAAATACCATCAAAAACATGTAAAAATCTCACCAATAAACGGGTAATGACTTGTAATTAATGATTCCCACAAATTCTAAACCTTGAAATCGACCAAAATCGATGGTATTTGCTTGTTCTGCAGCTGATTTCGAAGTGGAGAGGGGAAAGGGTGCAGGTCGCGTGCCGTGGGGGGTGCGTTAGGGTTTTGGATTTGTTTTATTTCAATTAATTAATCCTATTTACCTATTAAACCCTCATAATTTGTAATTTTCTAAAATTAAGCTTTTAAATAGTTTTTAAATGGTTTTTAACTACTAACACAATTATTATTAGTCACAAATGATAATCATGCATAATTTCCATTTTTCACAAAACACACGAAATAAATATAACACGTTCCCACTTTATGCGATAAAATTCACAACTAGTATTTACATCACATAAACACATAAGCATAATTTAATAATCACATCTTCAGTTAAATTATTATTAGTTAAACATTATTAATTATTATTAAGTCACAACGTTAAAAGACAACTTGTGCCTCACAACACGTGTATGCAAGACTTAACGGAACTAACAGAGTTTGGTAACGGAAAATTACCAGATGTCACAGCTAGTGCAACCAAAACAAACACTTAACTAGATTTTGGTACAATTTATGAAGGACTTCCGAAGACAAAGCTGCATTTCCGAAGATAAGCCCATCACCTTCCGAAGCCAAGACTAGAAGAACTTCCGAAGAGAAACTTAGTCTTCCGAGACTACGTTACTTTTCCGAAGTATAAAGAAGATAAAGACTGGAAGCAACTTTTTCGAAGTAGTTGTTCCTTCCAAAGCCAAAGTAGCTTCGAAGACTTTATGTCTTCAGAAGTTTACTCACCTTCGGAAGTAACAACTGTGATGAGTGGATAAAGTAAGGTGTCTGTCAGTCAACTGCTAAACTGACAGACTGCATGGAACTTCTCTATGGGGGTATGTTTGACCTTACTTTATCCATTGCTCACCCATCACGTATTAGTACAGTTGCCAACTTTAGTTGGTGACAAAGGTAAGTCATGGACTTGTCATGACTACCTTATACTAGGATAATTCTTTATTCTAGTTTACATACTTCTAACATCTGTAGTATTTTGTCTAGTTGTATTACCTAGCTGGTTTTTCTAGTAGTATATATAGTTCTCATTGTAAGCTCATAAGAGCATGCTTGTAAGAGTCTTGTAAACTTTGAGTTGAGAATTAATATATACAAGTATCTTGTAAAACCTATTCTTGTGTCTTGCTTACTTAGTATATTATTATCAACTCTTAGAAGATTTTGCTTCATCGTTTGAGTGTAACCTAGTGAGTTTAAGAGAGAACCATTGTGTTAAGTGACTTGTATCGATCCTGCAAGCCAAAGATGGCATCACCATATAGCAAAGGTGCCATCATAGAAAAGGCTGTCAAAGATTACTCAGATGAAGACCAAAAGAAGATGGACATCGATAGCAAAGCCATGACTGTACTGCTTACAGCCATACCAAACTCCATCATGGTAGGCTTTGAGCATTGCAAGTCAGCCAAAGAACTCTTTGATGCTTTGACTCAGATGTACTCTGGTTCTAGTGACTCAAAAATAGATTCCATGAAGTAGCAGTTTGAAAACTTCACCTATATTACTGGAGAGACTATTAACCAAAATATTTCAGGTACATAGATCTTATCTCATCACTTCAGTCAGTTGAAGTTTATCTTGACAAAAGAGATCTAACAAGGAAGTTCATGAATGCACTTCCTCAAGAGTGGTTTTTTTTTATGTGTCTATCAAGAGAACAGAGAATTTGAACACTCTCACAATGACTGAACTATTCGGCATTGTCGATGGATATCGTGTAGAGATGGAGACTCAGAAAGGCCATCAGATGACAGAATTTCAGGTCCTTCCACTAGCAATGCTCTAGTTGTTGCTGAAGGATCAAGAAACCGCCAGTCCCAACAGTACCCGACTACTCCTAGCAGCAACCATATTCTTCTTGTTCATATATTACTTTCCCTAAAACACCAAAGTCTCAACAGGCTCAATCAAGTCCCTTCCGGACAATTGTGCTTTTGTTTCGGGAAATGAACATTCTAGTGACTTTCAGTTCTACTTTGAAGATCTAGAATGCTTCAGCCTAGATGATGTTGAATACATGGACATCATCCAACAAATGGCTCTGCTAACTTATAGAGGAAGAAGTTCTTTAAAAGAACTGGAAGGCAGTTCCCTCAAAACCCAAACACAGCAAATTCGGGTTTGACAAAAGCAAGGCCAAGTGCTACAATTGCAATCAACATGGTCATTTTGCCAGGGAATGCAGAGCTCCAAAATCCAATCCAGGAGCCACTCAAGCCTCTACACATCCTACCACACATAAAGTTGCTTCAACTGAACAACACTACTGTTGTTACTCAAGAAGTTGACTGGAGCTTCATGGTGCAGGAAGTGACTCCTGCACAAGCACACATGGCTAGAACTGATAACAGTAAGGTATATGAACAACTTTTCACTTCAGCTTGTATTGCTAAAGTTAAACTGTATCAGGATTATAACATGGAAATCAAATCTGATATTGAGTCCTTAAACATCTTAAAATCTGATTTTAAAAGGGTAGAATCTGACTATAAAATAAAAATTAAAGAGTTAAAAGAACTGTGTCCTCTTTGAAGCATGAACAAACCAATTATAGGACTCAAATCAAAGATTTAATTTCCAAGTTAACTGAGGCTCCAGCCCAGCTACTCATAGCTGAGGCTGAAGCAAAGAAGCATGCTATTGAAGAGCATAACTTCCAAACCATTCTTGCATCATCCTCCCACTCAAAAATATGATATCAAACAATGGTGGGTTGGGAACCAATGAAATTGCTCCACCATATTCTGATGAGTCTATAAGACAACCAAGATGTGGTACTAAGAGCAAAAGGTTCCCTCTTCTATCCCCTATCTTATGAGAGGAAGAATAATGCAAATATGGAGACCAATATAGGAATGGATCAGGAAGAGAAATCAATCCTCAACTATAATAACAACCCTAACCACAAAAACTAGAAGAAACAAAGCCAAGGCAGCCAGAAAACTACCAAGAGTAGCTGAGTCCAAGCTGAAGATAAACCCAAAGCAAAAAGTCGTGTTTATCTTAGCAGGATTCAAGGTGGTTGGAAGATCTAATCCAAGAAAGAATGCAGTACCAGCACTCCTATCCAGCTAAAGGATTAGAAACTGAAGGAGAAGACTGTTGAGAAATGCAAGAAAACAACAGTCACCACGCCCTATGAAAAGTAACATTGACTGCATAATGTGTGGTCTGCATAACCACATCGCTAAAGATTGTTACTATAATCCTTCAAGCACACATTATGCAAATAATATTAAGAAGGAAGAAGTCAAGGAAGGTTTCACATTTGACTTTATCACGTGGTTCAAATGTTGAGAAAATGAAAGTTACTTCCGAAGCCAATTACTTTCGAAATAAAATCATTTCTTCCGAAAGAAAAACAACTTTGGAAGTAAAGTCAAATTGCTTTCGGAAGAGAATTACTTTGAAACCTTCCTAAAGAAGACTGCTTTGGAAGAACTGGTTTTGAAAGATTCTTCCGAAAAGAAAGAAGCTTCGGAAGAAAGCTATGCTACTCAAGCTTTATCAAGCTCATCTTCGCTGGTCAACCAAAGGATGGAATGGAAGATTAAGAAGATACTGCAGCCCCAACCTCTTCCCCCACCTCTTCTTCCAAAACCATAATTGAACCCCCATGTCTACATTTGGTTCAATTTTTCATCCATATTGCAAGACCAACAAGGCTTGGGTTTCCAATAGCAACTAACTTTTTCACCTTATGTGCAGGGACATCCACTTGACAAAAATAGAATTATATGGATTGTGGACAGTGGGTGCTCAAGGCACATGACCTGGAACAGATCTCTTCTTCAACAATTTCAATATTTTGATGGAGGACCTGTTCAGTTTGGAGCTGAAATCGAAGGATACATTTCTAGCAGGGGAAGTGTATCCAATGGTAACAAAGGACAAAGTAAACTTTGTCAAACAGCTTGAACACAACCTGTTAAGTGTTTCTTAATTCTGTGACCAAAAGCATTACACGCTTTTCAAGAACATGAGTACATTATCCTCAAACCTGGGATGACAATTCCTCAGGAATTGGTGCTTCTTAGATCTTCCAGAAAAGGGGATATGTACTATCTTAATGTGAAAATACTTCCCCACTAGGTGAAGTATCATGCTTTCTTACCATATATAATAGTGATGAGTCAATGTTATGGCATAAGAGAATATGCTATGTTAATTTTAAGACCATGAACAGCTGGTCAAAAATAACCTGGTACATGGTGTGCCTAAAAGGAATTTATTTGCAAGGATAATTGTGTTGCTTGCCTAAAAGGGAAACAACACAAGTTCCTCATAAATCCAAAGAAGTGAACTCTATCACCACATCATTACACTTATTGCACATGGATCTCCTTGATCCTACAAGTATAATGAGCATGGAAGGAAATCATATTGCCTTGAGATTGTTGATGACTACTAGATATACATGGGTTTTCTTTTTAAGAACTAAGGATGAAACTGCTGAATTTTAAAAAATCTTATTCTTAAATTGAGAACTAGATAGATCATAGGTAGAAATATTAAGAAGTGACTAAGGGACTAAGTTCAAGAATCAAGTTCTTGACTCATTTTGTAACTCTAAGGGGATCACCAGACAATATAATGCTCCCAAACTCCTCAACAAAATAGTGTTGCTGAGAGGAGAAATAGGATACTTATTGAGGCTGCTAGGACTATGTTGGCTAATTTAAAGTTGCCTCTAACAATCTAGGCAGACGTAGTCAGCACTGCATGCTATGTGCAGAACAGAGTACTTATAGTTAAGCCTTATGGAAATACCCTTTATGAGCTATGGAACAAGAGACCACCATGCATTGGTTTTCTTAGGTCTTTGATAGCAGGTGCACCATACTTAACACAAAGGACAATTTAAAAAAATTGTTGAAAAGTCGGATGATGCTATCTTTGTTGAATATTCTTCAAGCTCCAAAGCTTATAGAGTATACAACAATAAGATCAATAATTTGAGGAATCATCCAATATTTTTGTTAACAAGCATAATTCTTGTGTTTAGGGAAATGTTCCTGAACATATCTTCAACTTAGAATTATTTCCAACTATTATAAACCTTCTTGTGAGATTGTTTCAGCTGGTACAGGTGGCCAGACAAACGGATTCCTATGAAGATCAAATGTTTGAGTTGCCAGGCCTCTTCCAAGATATCTAAGAACACATGAAGATCAAGCTCCCATAGCAGGTAATCGGAAGAGTCTCACCATCTCTAGAACCAATGAAGCATCAACAAGTTGTCAGCCAAATGAGCCCTAATCTTCACCAACTGAAAACTTCAATAACAACACCAAGCTGATAAAGACAGTGACATGGAGGAACAGGAAACTATTGATCCTACTTCACAGTAATTCATAACTGATGTTGTCATACATTCGTTGAATTAGTCCTCATTGAATGAATGTGAGACAACAGCTGGTCGTGGTGTCCATGATCCTGAGTAGAACATCTCTAACTTGGATCTATCTATGCAACTAGATGTAATTCCTAGGCTCAGGATCCACAACACCCACCCAGTTGAGAACATCATTGGGGATGTCTTAGAGGGAGTAAAGACAAGAAGTTAAACCCATCAAGGGAATGTCTGCTTGTATTCATGCTTCCTCTCTCAAATTGAGCCCAATAAAATAGAAGAAGCCTTAAAGGACAATAATTGGGTTGAAGCAATGCAAGAGGAATTGCTTCAATTCAAAAGGCAGAAGGTGTGAAACTTATGTCAACTACTATAAGGCCAAGTCCCTATAGGCACCAAATGGGTGTACGACAACAAGAAGGATGACAGAGGTTTGATCATCAAGAACAAGGCTAGACTTGTTTTTCAAGGGTACACACAAGAGGAAGGAACTGACTACACAGATGTCTTTGCACCTGTTACAAGACTTGAGGCTGTTAGGATCTTCCTTGCTTTTGTAGCATCCAAGAACTTCACTGTCTACCAGCTTGATGTGAAATGTGCATTCATGTATAGGGATATCGACAGAGAAGTCTATGTGTGCCAGCCACTTGGATTTGAAGATCCACGGCATCCCAACTATGTGTGCAAGTTGGACAAGGCACTCTATGGCCTACGCCAAGAATCTAGGCTGTGGTATAAGACTTTGTCTCAATTCCTATTTAAAGAATGGCTATACCAGAGGCATTATAAACAAGACATTATTCATAAAGAGGTCTGGAAAGGACATGTTGCTCATGCAAGTCTATGTGGATGACATCATATTTGGTTCCTCAAATGACCAAATATGTGGACTTTGAGAGCACCATAAGGAAGAAGTTTGAGATAAGTTTTATGAGTAAGATGACTTCTTCCTTGGAATTCAAGTGAAGCAGATGAAAGAAGGGTTTTTCATCAGTCAATCTAAGTACGTCAAGGACATCTTAGATAGATTTGAAATGAAGGATTGTAAGCCAGCAAGGACACCTATAGCCATGAATCATAATATTTGTCCTGACTCTTAGGGGGAGGATACTGATCAACATCATACAGGGGAATTATTGGATCCCTGATGTATTTAACTATAAGCAAACCAGATATCATGTTCGTAACATGCATCTGCGCAAGATATCAAGCTACTCCTAAGGTGTCTCACCTGGTTGCTGTCAAAAGGATTCTTTGATACCTCAATGGAACTCCTAAACTAGGACTCTGGTATCCTAAGAACAAGGACTTCAACCTCTATGGTTATACTGACAGTGACTATGGTGGCTGTAATATCAATAAGAAATCAACATCAGGAGGATGTCAATTTCTTGATGGAGGGATCATTTCATGTCAATGCAAGAAGCAATCCTGTGTCTCTGCATCAACTGCTGAAGCTGAATATATTGTTTTGTGCTCAACTGCTGTGGATTTAGAATCAGATGATAGACTACAGATTCAACTTCATGGAAACTCTTATCCACATAGACAACAGAGTGCCATTTCCATCACAGAGAATCCAGTGAAGCACTCAAAGACCAAGCATATGACATCAAGTATCATTTCATCCGAGATATTCATAAGAAGAATCTCATAAAATTAGTTAAGGTTGATTCAAATAATAATATCTGACTTGTTCACAAAGGCATTTGATGAACAAAGATTGAAATATTTAATTACAGCTATTGGATGATCAACCTTGACTAGATCTCTTTTGAAAACGTTTTTAAATATGCGATGGCCTTTTTGTCTAACAATTACAATCCAAGCCCTATTACAGAAATTTTCTTTAAATTTTCTAAGTAAAAATTCTTCCGAAGAGAAATTTACCTAGGGAAGAAGACTTTCTCAGTCTTTCGCATTTAAATTACTCTAAGTGTTTCTTCTCTTTCGCAGAAGCTTTAGCCTCGGAAGAAGTTTGATCAAGTATCAATAACATCTTCCGAAGCTTATTAACTTCTTGCTCTCGGAGACACTTACTCTAGGAAGAAAATTTGTCTTAAAACTATATTTGCCTTTGGAAGTAAAATTTGCTTCAGAAGAAACATTTAAAGGGAAACACAAGTGTTACCCTATGGAAAACATTTAACCTTCGAAAGAAACTTAACTGTAATGATATCTTTTGGGCCCCACTCTGTAAAGAGGTAAAAGATTTTGTCAATAAAAGAAGATGTCGTTGATTTATTTAAATGGATTTATCTTGCCGCCTAATCTTATCGAAACCTAAGCCATCTTTTCAAACATATTTACCCCTTATCCGTTAAGATTTTACCTACATTTATACATAAACTACGACCATCTCTCTCCTTTCTTACCGTTACAAAACTTTCTACCCACGATGTATAAAGATAACTCCTAAATTTCCCCCTACTATCCTTTGTCTTCTTCACCGTTTCTCCAATCAAACAGATACTCAGAAACAATGGCCCTCAATCTCCAACATAACCAGGTCATGATCCTTGATTTCACAAAGGATGACGACTATGCCCCAATCATCCAGTTTCTCAACCAATCGACATATTTCCCACCCTCACCGTGAACCCCCTTGTTTACTCCAACCAATGGCGGCTGACTTCTGGTCAAATGCACAGAGTGACACCTACAATGAGCAAAGGGTTATTCGGTAGACGATATGCGGCCAGGAGTTAGTTATTAGTGAAACCACCATCAGGGATCATCTAGAGCTCAATGATGCAGGCGCCCCTATTGATTTCCCCAACTCGGATTTGGAAGATTCTTATCTCCAAATGGGCTACGGAGGTGATGTGCACATGTCTATAGTTTATAACTTTTCTTATAACTAGAAGTTCCTGCTACATATTATTCTTAATTGCCTATCCAATAAATTTGGGGGATGGGATCAAATTCCACATGATTTGCGGTGCCTAGTCCATGGGATGGTGAGGAACCTACGTTCACTACTCATAAATTGTGCTGCTAATCTGATCAGCAATACTAAACCGGGATTCATTCTACATGTATCCTCGGTTCATATAACACATTATCAACTGTGAACTGGACCAGGACAAGCTTTAGTTTACCCACACTCTTTTGGTTCCCCCAGATGAAATCTAGCATCTTCAAGACGTTGAAGAAGGTTTTAGCTAACTTCACTGGAAGGTTCACCAATCTTCTTCGAGGTATGTTTGAGCCCATGGCTCATAGTGACATCCCTGCAGGCCGAGCAGGTGATGAACCCTCACCAGATTCACCCATTATCTACCATCCCATACAGTTCACTTACCACAGACACCCTAAACGAATCCTTGATCAATTTACTCTGATTGATCAAGTACCCTCTGTTCAATCTAATAAGACTAGAGTGGAAACATGGGCTCCCACTCAGTCTGAGGTCCCCCCATCTCAATAATAGACCTAACTATCATGGTTGAGTCTCCTCAGTCTCAACCAGACAAGCCCATAAACCTAGCCTTAAGCCCTCAGGGTGAGTCATAACCTCCCTGAGCAGCCTATAAGGGACAATCACATTATGGAATCCATTACTTATGCAAGGGAATCCTTAGGTGATGACCATGGTCCCGGGTCAATAGATATCCATGCTTTGACCTTCTTACCTGACTTGATGAGGATATCATACTCCAAATGGGTAGTGATATTGATCCATCTCACCACTCTCAAGTTTAACAGAGCCCTGTGGAGCCTCTGATATTCAGCCCACATCAGGAAACCAGTACTGAGGTGAGTCCTAAAGATGTGGAGGGGACTTATGTGGATAAAGTTACCACTACTAAGAGTGCTACATTAGCCTCTCAGGACAGTGGTAACATCAGTCAGCCTTTATCCATGACAACTTTGCATCTTAATGTTTCCGAGGAGACATTGAATTGCAGAGGAACCCTGAGTGCCAAGAAACCATATCCGGTGGTGCGGAGTAGCATACTAGGTATGTTATCCTATCTCCCCATGATTCCTCATAAGAGGATGAGGGTAGTCTGTAACTCACCATAAAGTATCTACTCTCCAAAATCTCAACCTTGAATCTAAGGTTTAGATTTTAGAAAGAAGATCTTCCACTCAGCAACTTAAGATTAACACTCTCAAGGCCTAACAAGCTGAGCACAGATTAAGAGGTCTGTCAAGCATGTACATACTCAGGTATCTGCAAGCTCATCTGACGCTTAAGATGATGCTACCAAAAAGCGGGAGAATGTGCAGGGACAAAGATCTGATGACGAGATATCTGCTCACTCTTTGGAGCAGATATCAACTCAGGGGGAGATGTCTGTCACTCTTTGGAACAGGCATCACTCCCATGGAGCCCAACATTGCCATAACCTCTCCTTTTGAAGCCACTTCTTCACACCCAACTCTCACTGCACCCATCTTTCCCAAACCACCTTCTTATGTTCAAATGAACCCTAGCATTTTCATCAACTTCTTTAATTTTTTAAACCAATTTTCGATGAGATCCTCATTTGAATATCCCTCCCTGATGTACTCTGACCTACTTTGGAGCTGAGGAACTTCAAAGGTTAACTGCACCTCCTAACTCGGGAAAGGTTTTGGCCACCTAAAGAGAGTGTGGAATCTGAGATTCATTTGAAGGGAAAACATAAACTGATGGCCGAGCACCTGACTTAGAAGGGATAGGAATGCAGTTGCTCTGAAGCTTCGGAAGTTACTTCCATAGAGGGCGTTAAAACTTCTGAAGAGGTTTACCATCTACTTCTGAAGCCACTAAGCTACTTCCGAAGCTAAGGAAACCTCTTCCGAAGCTGAGATTGAGGCTGTAGAAGTAATAGTAACCTATCCACCACCATTTCTCCAATGCCATCAACTCACCTCCACTCAGCCAACCTGAACCCTCCAAGCCAGAGTCTCCAAAAAGCTTCAGCTTTGTCTAACCCTAAAGGAAAAGAAAGTTGATAGCTGAAGAGCTTGAGGAGGAGGAAAGGTTGGCCAAACTCAAGAGAAAGGGCAACCTGGCTCTGAAAAGCTATTGGCTGCTAGCAGAAAGGCATCAATAGCTGCTTAAGAGCAGATTGATAATCAAAGAAGAGTGGAGGTGAGACAGGCTCATCAGATTGGGAGTAAAGAGTGAAGAAATGCTCTTACTTCCATATGATAAGCTTGTAAAACTAGAGAAGGAAACCTTGTTGCTGATTGAAAGAAAGGAAGCAACAAGGTTGGCTAAAGAAGAAGAAAAAGAGGAAGAAAGAGGGGACAGGGCAAATGCAAACCAGGAAAGAGCAGAGAAAATAGCCTTTCTCTGCTCTATGGGATTCAAGAAAGAAGCTGGCCCCTCATGGATCAGATATTATCTTGTTCTTTTTCAAAAATTAACAAGAAAAGATCATGAAGGAGAGAAACAGGGCACCCAGAGAAAAGTTGAAAAAGAAGAAGAGGAATGAGGAGGAGCTAAGAAAACTGCTACCAAAAGGGCTAAGGACAAGGAATGGATGAAACCCTACCTCAAAGCCCATGGCTTCTCCGTTAGGCAGGTTTCCACCATGGTAGAAAAGACTCTCCACGACATATCAGCGAGATCAAGGCTGGTATTCGTTTGGGGATCCGGAAGGGTGCCCTGGAAACCAAGCAGCCAGAGGATGTCCCAAAAACAAAACCATCACTCAACATAAGCCTACCCTTAAACCAAGACAAACACCCTTACCTCAAACCACTAAACCACCTACACCTTTCTCTTCTAAGATATATACTTTATGATCAGTTCTTTTAGAGTAAAGTTTTACTTACTACCTTATATGGGAAACGGGATTTCTAACGAATTGATAACGTGTTTTTCCTTATGAGATATAACCTTGTAGTGATGGATTGCCTTCGAGATGTGTTTGTATATCATATATATATATAACTTAAATAAGAAAGTGAAACGTGAAGAAAGGTTATGTGGCCCATAATGTGTACCTGGATAAAGTAAAGTCTTGCAAGTAAGTCCTGCAGGAAAGGGATAAAGTAAAGACTTGCAAGCAATGGCTAAAGGAGGGTTGCATTTGTTGTGCCCTCACCCGGATAAAGTAATGCTCGAACAGGCAGGTCTGTAAGCCCTGATTTGGCATGACAATAATGGCCCGATCGAGTACGACTGTAAGCCCTTAATTGGCGTGTCGGTAAAGTCCTAGGCGAGCCTAGGCACCGATTGTGACAGAGAATTGACGGATAAAAAAAGTAATAATAACGAGAAATGAAAAGAAATGATAAAGTATCGATAAAGTGATAGCCTGTATGTATTGGAGCTTGATAGACGAGAACTATTTTCAACTACTAGCTAATACCTTTATAAAAAGTTATTTACAAAGAAAACCTAGAATTCACTCAGCGAAGCTGACTTTTGTATGCATATCAATTGACAGGTAGAGTTAGAGCGACGGAATAGAGGCAGGGACTGAAGCTTCTTGGCAAGAAGACTGCATCCCGGATGAAGAAAAGCTAAACAAAGAAACTCCTAAATAGTTGTGGATTAAAGACAATGTTTATATTTTACTTGTAATGAATTGAAATGACAGTATTTTTCCGCTGCAATATAATTTATACACATATGAGTAAATGAATGTTTTAAATCGATGTTTTGCTGTGAATGACAAACTGTGAGGTCCCCCTGAGAAAGGTGGCCTTACAAAACTCTTGGGACTTAGCTAAATGAATTTCAATGAATGTAGAGGAACATTTTGGCTGTGGGTCATCCTGATCACTTTCCAAAGAAGCAATTATTCAAAGCCAGAGTGTATAACCATTGGAAACTCCTATGTTTATATTCCAACATTGCATGTCCAAGAGGAGTCAGGTCGAATCGTTTCCTGTTGATATTGCATCTCCGGTAGTATCAATTGCCACAAATAGGTTTTAATATGGCAAATGGATCATGAATGGATTTGTTTTCAATCTTGAAAATGGATAAGGAACAAGTACTTGATGTATCCCAGATTTTCAAATGATTATAAATGAAGAATTCTTGATCTACATGCTTATGGAGGAGTAGAGAAAGATTAGAGTTAGAGCATATGTCAAAACAGTATATAAAAGACTTGCTATCTTACTGGTGCCAGAATGTGCGCTTTTTGATTGTATGAGGACAATAGCAAGATATGAAGTGAACATTGATGAAGATCATTTCCATTTGATTTAGGATGCACCAATTGATCATAGTGACTTGATTGAAAAAATTCTCATGGATTATCTGAGTCTGAGGATGAAGATAATATGATGAAGAAGATGAGTCAAAGATGAAGAAAGTTCTTCCTCAAGTGATGATGATGATGATGATAATAATGCTGGAGGGATGTGATTGCGGTTGAGAAGAAGGAGATAAGAAGTTGATAGTGAAGAGACTGAATCAGATAATGTTGATAATGTAAATGTTAATGATGATGCTGCTGATGTGTAATGATAATGATGATGAAAGAACTGAACAACAATAAAATATGGACTTTACTTTTGATGATGTAGATAGTTTGAGCATGTTATTCAAATATATCTCCTGTTGTTATTTACTAAACCCAATGGCACAAGAAAATGTTATTGATAAGGGTCTTCTCTCATGTCAAACAAAATGTTTCAATTCAAACTGATTTCTTGAACAATGAGAAGAAATTGATTCATTGAAAGAAAAGAATAGTGAACAGCTTGAGCTTATTGAGAAGCTGAAAGAAGAAAAGTTCTCTTAAAAGCTAATACATTAAATAAAATTTGAAAATTGCTGAGTTTGAAGAAATTCAAGAAATGAATGTAAAGAATGTTGATGTATTAATAAGAGATTTTGATATTCTTGATGAAAAATTCAAAAGGTTGAATGATGAGTATGTGAAATTGAAAGAAGAGCATGAGAAGTTGAAAGAAATCTCAAAATCAATCTCAAGAACATGACATTGAACCATCAGAGAACGAAAATGCACCTGAAAGCAAATCAATGGAAGTTCAAAGACTCTCTGAAACTGCAAAAGGGAAGAGAAAGATAGATGAACCTTTGACTGAATCACCTTCTATCCTTCCATTAAAATTGCAGAAAACTGTGTTCGAATCTAAGACTGTTGATGATCAAAAGCAAATTGAAGGTTTAGATAATTTGGATTCAGATTTTCCTGATGATTGGTATGATGAGGTTTTAGAAGATAAAGATATTCATGAAATTGCTTATTTCTCTAATTAGAGATGTACAGGAAGACATCCCAATGGACATTGATGATAGATATAATTATCTAGTCCAAAAAAAATATAACCGTGTATTTTTGGATGGTCTAACTGTGTCTCAAATTAATGAAGAATATGAGAATGCTTGATTGCTCATACTGCAGCTCCTATGGATCCTAATGAGATTTGTGTAGAACATGGAGAATGGGTACGGATGAGTGAAAGTATTAACATTGATGATATTCCAACCTTTGAACTTCACCATCCTAACACAGAAGATATGAGTATTCATGAGTTAAGATTGTTATTACAATCTAGAAACTATCCTAGTAAGAAATCAACAGACTACAATCAACTTCTCTAAGGACTTAGTTAGAAGTTTTCAAGAGACTGATAAACAAAACAACAATATGACTGTATTAGACATGGATTATCCTCAATACTTGAAGATTACCAAAGAACTAGATTTTAAATCCTCAAGAGATAAAATCTATGGAGTTAGTGAAGAGAAGTCATGAGAAAAGAAAAGAGTGATTGATATGTTTTCGAAGAACGAAAAGCAAGTCTATAAGGTTTTAATTGACCAGAAATAACTTTGGAACAAAGCTACATCTGCTAGTGATATTGTAAGGAATGTATTGCAGACAGGACAATCAATTTCTAAGTTACTTAATGCTATGGTTGTGCATGATAACACAAAAGAAGTTAAGATTATAGCCTGGAAATACGATGAGATTTTTGATGCAATTCTTATTAAGTGGGTGAATGCTATTTGCTTTACCCGTGCAAGATCTTAAGGAATACACATGTTACTATGATCAATCCTACAAAGGCCTCTCAAGGAGAAAATTTTGTTAGCTTCTTGATTATGGCATTACCAGGATGGAATCATATCTCAAGACTAGATGTGATCAAGAAGACAAGACATATTTCCATTTTTTTAAAAGCAAAGAAAAGTGGCTTATAGTTCAAAGAATAAGAAAGATTTTTTGATGCTTACAGTGATCAAATATTTTGATAAAGTTACTAACCCTGGTGAAGGTGATTGATGGCACATAAACTTTAATTAAGATGGTTTTACCATGCTGATTCATTCCAGTTGATGTTGGTTAGAAACTTGGATGGTTGGGATAAAGATATGATATCATTGTTTGGAGTTTTTGAACTTAAACTTCTACATCTGATTTATATCTTGTTTTTGTCAAATCAGAAGTTTGAACATGTATCTTCTGAAGTGGCAGACAAAGATAGAAAATACTTTATGACAATTATCAAGGTTATGGATACAAGTATAAAGCGAATTTCATTGAGGAAAGCTCACCTTATGCAAATATAGTAAAGAAATATATAAAGAATATTGATTTTATGAGAATTTTAAGTAAAGGAGTTTTGGAAATTCATTCTCATGATTATCCTAAACCACTTGAGTTCTATGCAAATATTAACATAGTAGGATTGTTAAAGGAAACTTTGAAGGTAATGGATAAGATGGAGATTAAGACAAATGAGTCAAAGCCATAGCAGCTATTCTAGCCAAGAAGTTCAAGTCAGCAATCAAGAAAGCATTAGAGAGCAAGAATTATACAAAGACAAACCATTGTTCAAGATAAAAGAAGAACCAGAAGAGTTCACGATGGACTGAAAACCAATGCAAATCTTAGGGAGAGTATTTTAGAGATCTTAAATGATTAGCATTTATATTTTCTTTTTGTTATAATGTAGGGACTTATTTTTGTAATATATGTTCCTTTTGTTTTATTTGATAGTATATATAGGATGCTTATGTATTTTGCAGGGTAGACATTAGACGTTCTGTTCACCCTTACACTTGTATCCATAACATTTGCTATCAATGAAGCTATGATTTTTGAAGTAATTGTGTTTGATAATTGTGTTTGAATTGATCTTTGCATTATCAATTATCACAGATTGAACAATTTGAACCTGTCAATCAAATAGACTACATTTTAACTATTGAAATGCATTTTCATGATTGTCGCCCCCATTCAAACTTTGCATCCCTTTAGGTTAACTTTGTCAACGGTGAGGCGATTCATGGAAATCTTAGATGAACCTCCCATAATAACCGCCAAGCCATGGAAGCTTTAAAATTTTGAATGGCGTCTTTGGAGAACTCTATAGGATAACCATTTCAACTTTAGTAGGATCAACCATGATCCCATTGTGTTAATCACATGCCTTATAAATTGCACTTTACGTAGCCAAAACACGTACTTTAAATTTTTGCATATAACTTTTTCTTTACTAAGGGTTTCTAACACCTAACGATGATGATAAGCGTGGTCTCCCTCGTTCTTAGAGTTAACATGGATATCATTTATAAACACTATCACCAATCTATCAAGCATCGACTAAAAAACCATGTTTGTAGGTCCATAAATGTCATAGGAACATTTGTGAGACCAAACAACACACAAGAAACTCATAATACCCTACAACGTTCAAACACTATATTTGAATATCATGTTCTATTATGTTTAGTGATGATAACTTGACCTATGGTCGATCTTCAAGAACCAGCTTGTGCACTGCAACTGATCAAAAGATCATCAATCCTAGGTAATGGGTATTTATTCTTCATTGTTAGCTTATTCGGCTTTCTAGTAGTCTATACACATGAGCATACTTCCATCTTTCTTTTCACATATAGCACCAAAGCATCCCCTAGATAAAATGCTCAGTCTGATGATCCTTTATCAAGAAGGTCTTGAATTGGGTTCATTAACTTTTTCATTTTCCCATGAATCCAAACAGTACAGTGCTCTATAAATCGATCTGGAACTCTATCTCTCGATCAACTAGTACTCTCAAATGATCCTCAAGGAACAGATCGGTGAAAGAACACATCACATGTATATCTATCAACTATAACATTTAGCTTTACCATCTTTCCATAAGCCACAAAAGCTCCAAACCTCACCTCATAAACTTCTCAGCATATATCGTCAAAGCTATCTTTGTAACCATGCAGACTTATCGCCATTAACTATGACTTGACTACCATGAAGCATTATCAAATGAATCATCTTTCTATGAACATAATATTATCCCATAAGGTGCTAACCAATCAATTTCCGAAATACATCGAATCCACCTAAGGTCATAACATCAAACCTAATGAGGAAACTACGACCTTCCACTTCTATTCTATAGTCATCTATTACCTTTGATATCATAGTTTTCTTAGCAATAGTAGGATCTTCTTTGAAAGCACCATCTATCTCTTTAACAATACAGTAAACACTTTTTAGAATGAAGAAGTAATAAAACTCCTACTCATACTGAAATAGCATAAAATAAAAGCAAGTATTCATCAACTGGAAACATACCTGGCATAACATTCGGCTGACTTTGTCTTTCTCTTTATCATGAAAGTACTAGCCTTTTCTTTCCTTTTATCACCAAACTTCATATCTTCTTTCTTGCCATCATTAGAACCACTAGTCTTTCCGTTGCTAAAATCTCAGCTAAAATTTAATGTGCCACCATAATTATAGCATTTCTCCACCCACATGAATCTTTTGCAAATTGTCTTGTCTTTCAATAGTGGCGGCTCAGATTTATGCTAACCCTTCACTCTCCATCATTCTTCCTCCCGTACTTGTGATTATCCCTTGAACCTTCCTAGTTTTACCTTCTGAACTTTGGCCTAGACTTATCCTCATGAACTTTTTTTTAGCTTTTCTTCCTTAGATTTATTACTATACAATCTAGCTTAGTTCCACAGGGATTCGAACATTCTTGGTTTTCTTTATTCTATAGAGGTGTGAACTCTATATTGCAACCACTAAATGTAGCATTTTATCCTTCTCTGTCCACTACTAACTAAATAGGGACCAATTGGCCATCTTATTAAACTTGATGGTGTACTCCTTGTGAGTCATCTTTGTTGCCCTTAGGCTCAAAAGCTCTCTCTACATACCATATCCATATCATTCTAAGTTATATGTGACATCCGTTACCAAAATAAGTGTATTGACCATTGACTTAACCGTTGACTTAACTTTTGACTTTGACTCTTTGACTTTGTTTTGGTCTAATTAATGAACTTTGACTTGAAAGCGGTCATAATGTTGACTTGGTCTAAGAATAGTGCATTAGACGCGTGTAGAAACACTAAGTTCTAAAGTATGTATTATGGGCTTTATATGTTCTAGTGGGCCTTGGACATGTTGATAGTGGACATTTACCGATTTGGGCTTAGCACGATGGTTTGTGCTTAAATTGGACTAAAGACTTAAAAAAAGATAAAATTATCACCTTACGTTAAGAACGCAAACAAAAATCGGACATCAGTGGGATTTGCCTAAAGTCTACTAAATAGACTTAATTAATTCAAAATATAAATTAATAAGTTATATAGCATATAATAGTCCATGGAATCGTATTAACTCGTAGAAATTAAAAACGTAAAAATTTGGCGACATGCGAATCGGGATAAGACTTATTCGAAGAAACGGGTCAAGGGCCTGAATGCCCTTGCCCCTCCCTTGTTGCAGCCAAAACTAGTAGACAAGGCGGAATACCCCCTTGTTTTCTCACTTTTGCAATCTTATTCTCCAAGCAATTTCCATATTGCAAACCCTAGCCACCACAAGCCAATTTCACCTTGTTCTTCATCAATCTTCATCAAAAATCAGCTTCATTGTATCATTCCATCGAGTTTTGAGATAATCAATATAATCAAAATAGTGTTTTAAGCAAGACTCCTTCATATTCTAATCTCGTAAGAAAATCGTTTCTTGATGATTTTATTCTTTGATCTACTTTGATTTCGATAATATTTATCATCTAAACACAAAATCATCATCTAATATTCTTATATTCTTTGTTTTGGATGTTGGATCGTGAAAATCTAGGTGTTACGAGTGTTGGACTCTCAAACCGGTAAAACCCTAGTGCCTTTGTTCTTAATTGTTCATTGATCTTGTGAATTGTGATTGTAACCTCTTGAAATCTGGACTTAATGGACGTTTTTGGATCCCAATTAATTATTAAAACCATTAATTTTAGTTATGGGATCGATTCAGGTCAATAAAGATCGAAAATCAAGTTTTAGAACTCAATGACAATACTGAGAAATTGGACAGTTTGCTGTCAGAAAAATGATATTTTGTACAGGTCATAACTCGGACATAATACATCCAAATGGGGAAACTTTGAGTCTAAAATCAAGTTCTGTGAGTCCTCTAACTAACACAAGTGGTCTAGTGTCGTTTTGACATCGTTTCGTCCTCCAAACGTGGCTAAAACCGAATGTCAAAACTGACGAATCTGGGCAGCAGGTTGGTCTGTGATTCATTGAGATGAATCTTGTTCTTTTAATTTAAAGTTCCTCTTTCACGTGGTACCTTTTACGCAATGATTCATTATCGTTTCGATATCCAAACAGCTTATACAAAACTGATGCGCAATCAGATGTACGTGCTGAATATTTTGATAAACTTGAAAATAAGGTTTGAAACTAAATAATCAAATAAAGACAACGAGTGGGGTTAAACAAGTAATTTAAGGTGTATAAGGTTTTAAATAATTAAATATATAACTTATTAATAATGGGTTGGTAAAGGTTCATCGAGGGACGTTAACGATGTAACATAATTATTGAACTAAATTATGAGACGGCACTTGAGACACTAATATTAAAAATGGACTTAAAAATAGATTTTTACTAAAAACATTAATCGGAATGGAAAATAAGGACTGGACTTCGAGTGCTACACCCAACTAGGTCAACTTGGCCTTTTAGTAACTTGTTTGGTGTTTGTTTTCTATAGTGATATAACGTTCTTACTATGGACTTTGGGATTTTGCTTGAGGTGAGTTTCACGGCCCCTTTTTAATTATGTTTTTGGGGGAAAGCTTGCTCAATTTTTTGTTCTATGTCGTGCTTCAAAGAACTTATGTGTGGTTTGAGTCATAGGATCGAGTCTAGATTTTTTTTTCAAATGTGTACTGTACTTGGACCTGTACTTGGACTGAACTGGATTGTACCTGGACTGGAATGTCATCGAGAGGTATTGTTAGTACTAACGGGTTGATACCCCACCCCGTCTTTGGTATGCTAGCTAAGACTGACTTGGCCTTATACGAGCCCTTGGGTGAATATAATCCGGTTATTGGACTGGACTCATAAATGGACTTTTATGAAATTCTATGACTACTATGCTCTCTTACCCACACACTTATTTTATTTACTACTTTCACTGCGACGCCTTTGGTACTTATAAACCTGTGAACTCACCAACGTATGTTGACTTTTTAGAGCATGTCTTTTCAGGTATGAGGCTTAGGTGCTTGGCTATGACTTTAGACAAGACCGCTCCTTTAGGAGCAATAGACATTTCTTGAGACTTTTGGACTTGTTTGGTTGTTGAATTGTAATTTGTTGGATTTGTAATTAGGATTTTTTTGGTACTTGTGCTACTTTGTTTCTGAATGGAAACTTTAGATTACTTTTGCATTTATGGTATGACATTTTGGAATTGACTGTACTTGACACGTGTCCCTATGTGTCGGGCGGCATCATGACCCATTTACGGAGAATACCTTAAGTGATTCTTTTAGACCCCAATGTGTTATGACTATCCCGTCCGTCGTATCCTCGTGTTTCGCTTCTAGCGGGGGTGTGACATTATACCTTTTGATCACTAGCTTCTTCACTCTAGCCATCTCATCTTCTTGATTGCATGATCAACCTGGTCTGTTTGATCGTAGCCACCAATGAAGGGCTTCAAACACTAATGAGTAGGCAATAAACTTCACTACCTAATCCTCCTACATTTACTAATCTCTATCACGACGTCCATTTGTGACCCACTGAAAGGTAGTAGTGATGTTTTCTTCCTATCATACAAAGGATAATTTGATCCCTTGGATATCTTATAATCAAAGCCTTTATACATCATAATCTCCACTTCACTCTCACTTTCCATTCCTTCTTTCTCTTCCTCCTACTCTTATCTTCATCAAAATTAGACTTCCTAGTATTGTTTTGTTATCTTTGCCTCTTCTCTAAATCTTATTGTTTTTCCTAATTTCCTTGAAGATCTTAATCATGATGGAGAATCATATTTTGAAGAGCTGGTGCACCTCAATAGCAATGGCTTCTCTAACTGTCAATTCTAGATGAATCGACTCTCGAACTCTTATGGTAATAAGCCTTACACTACACATGCTTTAGACTCGGATGCATATAAGTAAGTACTACAAGATTAGACCCCCGCTTCGTCACGGAATGGTTTTAATGTATACGATAATGTCACAATGATAGTTTTTGGGGTTATAAAAGTTGAAAGATTTAATATGATAATTTATACGTTAGTACTAAACATCAGAAAAAAGATTACGTGCGAAACACCGATAAAATGTAATAGAAAAAAACTATAAAAAAATAATAACTCAAAACAGAGAAGAAAAATAACGAATACATACATTGTGACTTTATTATAATTAACGAGCTTTATTATAAAATGGTTAAAGAAATTTTGACAAAACTCGAATACTTATATATAACGTTGAAGTTTAATACTAGATAGGAATTTCATCGGTATGGCATTAGAACTGCTCGAAGAAGTACGATATGGAAGGTAATTTAAAAAAGGTTTAGGTGATTAAAAGTAAATTTGACATAACTCGAAGGCTTAAGTATAAAATATAAAAAATTCTGGTGATTAAATGTAAATTTGACGTAACTCAAAGGCTTAAGTAAAAAACTAATAAAAAGTTTAGGTGGTTAGCTGTAAATTTCATATAACTCGAAAGCTTAATAAAAATATTAAAAATAAAATGAGTAGGTATTCATTTGAAAAAAAAGGAAAGTGATGTGTTTAATTTTAAAATCCTAAAGGTTTACATTAAAATTATAATAAAAAAAACAAAGTAGGTTTCTTATTAGTTTGGAGAAAAAAATTATTGTGGTGACATTAAGAAAAACTTTATCTTCACTATTCATAATATTTTCTATTTGTTAGATATAGTGATATGGTGGGTATTATCAAGCATCTTTTCCGACCTCCACTAAATACAAATATATTGGGTATTATTATTATTATAACTATATAAATATTTAGTAGTTATATGCTTAAGTGTTTAAATAAAAAATACTAAATCAAATAGTATTAGGTTATAATAATATATAATATAATGTATATATTTTAATATTAATTTAAATTATTATATAAGATAGTATTAAAATAAATATATATAAATAACGAATTAGTTAGGAGAAATTTATTAAAATAAGAAAATTAGAAACTATTGTATTAAAAGTGTGTCGTTCTCAAATATTTTATATAATAGTATAAATAAAGTAGATATAGATTATTGTTATCATCATTAGTATAAAAATATTTAATAATTAAATAGTTAAGTATTCAAATTAGATACTGCTTATTTATAAATTTTATTATTGTTATGTGTTGTTGTTGTTTTGTTGTTGTCGTCGCTGCTACTCGCTCTTACTGCTCCTGCTGCTGTCATTGTTACTGCTGCTTTTGCTATTGTTGTTATTGTTATCATTATTGTTACTGTTGTTGTTATTGTACTGTTGTTGTTACTGTTATCATTATTGTTACTGTTATCATTAGTTACTGTTATCATTATTGTTACTGTTATCATTATTGTTACTGTTATCATTATGTTACTGTTATCATTATTGTTACTGTTATCATTATCATTATTGTTACTGTTATCATTATCATTATTGTTACTGTTATCATTATTGTTACTGTTATCATTATTGTTACTGTTATCATTATTGTTACTGTTATCATTATTGTTACTGTTATTATATTGTTACTATTATCATTATTATATTATTATTATTATTATTATTATTATTATTATTATTATTATTATTATTATTATTATTATTATTATTATTATTATTATTCATACCCCTCCCAGACCCTGCTCTTCAGCGGGATACACTGGTATGTTTTTGTTTGTTTGTTTTATTATATTATTATTATTATTATTATTATTATTATTATTATTATTATTATTATTATTATTATTATTATTATTATTTTGTTGGGTCTGATAAGCCTGGTGTTACACTCTCAAAATCCACGTGCGGGGTTTTACCGCGAGACGCGTGACATACCAGGATCTCAGTCATTAGTTACCAAGAATGACTATATATGGACTAACATTCAAATAAGATATTTACTTTAAATATTGCGGAAGCGATTAAGATGAGTCCGTCGCTTGACGAATAGTCTAGGCTTAATGTTATACACCTTGTAAACACATGAAACTGGGTCATTCGTAGGAGCATATGCGAATGAGACTCAATCATACGACTGAGCCATGCTAATGGACCTGTCGTGCGACTGAGAGATGCGATTGGGGCATTCGTAAGAGTAAACCATAAGAATGGTCCAGTCGTACGATTGAACCATACGCATGGTCCAGTCGTACGATTGAACCATACGCATGGTCCACTCGCACGAATGGGCCCAATCGCATCTAATATGGGCCGAAGCCTATATATACCAGTTTGAATGTGTAGAAGCGGAAGGGTTTTTGAGAGGAAGTCTGCGCGAAGCCTAAGGGCTGCCGGATGAGAGGGGAGATCATGCTCGATCTCCCCTGGCCAAGAGTCTTGATTCTTAAGTTGTAACGAGCTTAAAATCGTTAGGTTTTATCAATGAAATCATTCGATTTTTGTTCGTGTTACTGATTGACTTTTGGTTTATGCTGTTATTTATCTTTCCGTCAAGAACGTGCTCGGATGTCTACCGATCCAACGTCTTAACATAAGAAACTAGAAAATCTAAAATAGTGTAACATGAGTTGAAAATGCGCAAACATACGCGCCCAAAAGTTATGCAAAAACAAAGCATACGTATTTAACATCCATAAACAAAACACTATTTCATGACATGCAGACAACTTCATAATGCTGACTCGTGAGTGCTCCTAGACAATTGGCAACCTTAACCTGAGAATAGCATACTAAACAAGTCAACACAATGGTTGGTGAGTTCAAGAGTTTGCATTAAACCAAAATCAGTAATAGTTGCAAACATGAGAAGTATATTGTAATAGATAGATAGTCTATAAACAAAAAGTAATAATCATAGTGATTTCATGATTGAAGCCGACTGTGTTACGTTTCTTGCCTCCTGCCATGACTTACCAGTTGTGGCAATGTTCATTAGGACATATTGCACCCGTCTGACCTCGAGTAACACAGGTGGGGCTCGTCAGACCCAATAGTACTACCCAATATTTCCCACTAATTCATTATTAACAATCCAAAAGTGTGAGGACTTTCCATGGTAATTAACACTATATTATACTATACACATCTCATATAAATAAAGCGTTTATAAAACTAGTATGCTATCTCCCACAAAAGAGAGTATGTAAAAAGAGTGTGGCATGAACTCACCTGATGAGCATAAGAGACACCTAAAGCTTAACTTGACAAGAAAGGGTTGAAAGACAACCTTCAGAGGTTACCTAGAACACACGAGTACATAAGTACGTGTACATGGTATCATAATCATTTAGTAGCTCCACCCAGCACCGTTTCCTCATATTTAGTTCTTTTTGCTCAAAGATATGTTGAAGACTCTTGTGACCGGTGTAGATAGTGCACTTGGTACAGTACAAGTAATGTCTTCAAATCTTTAAGGCAAAAACCACTCCACCCAATTCCAAGTCATGGGTGGTATAGTTCTTCTCGTGAACCTTCAGTTGTCTCGAGGCGTAGGCTATCACCTTATCTCGCTGCATCAATACACAACCCAATCCCTGAATGGATGCGTCACAATCATCACGAAATCATCTATTCCTTCCGGTAGTGCTAGTATAGGTGCACTACAGAGTTTCTGTTTTAGCAACTGGAAAGCTGATTCTTGATTTTCACCCTATTTGTATGTTGTTCCCTTGTGAGTCAAAGCTATGAGAGGTTGTGCAATCTTAGAGAATCCTTCGATGAACCGTCGATAATACCCTGCTAACCTAAGGAATTGTCGTATCTCGCTCAGCGTTTTAGGTACAGTCCAATTCTTTATTGCCTCAATCTTGGTAGGATCAACATGTGTCCCCTTCTCATTAACAATGTGACCCAAGAATTGTACTTCATGTATCCAGAAATCACACTTAGAAAACTTCGCGTACAGTTGTTCTTTTCTAAGCAGTTCCAAGATTAAACGTAAGTGATCCTCATGCTCCTCCTTAGTCTTCGAATAGATCAATATATTATCGATAAATACAATGACAAATTGATCAAGATAGGGTTTGCACACATGATTCATGAGATCTATGAATACTGCTGCTGCATTTGTCAACCCAAATGGCATGACCAAGAACTCGTAATGGCCATATCGTGTACGAAAGGCAGTCTTTGAGATGTCCTCCTCTTGAACTCTCAGCTGGTGATACCCAGACCTCAGGTCAATCTTAGAATAATAGCTTGACCCTTGCAGTTGATCAAACAAATCATCTATTCAAGGTAAGGGATATCTATTCTTGATTGTGACTTTGTTTAGTTCCCTATAGTCAATGCACATCCGAAATATGACATCTTTCTTCTTGACAAACAGAGCTGGTGCTCCCCAAGGTGATGTGCTAGGTCAGATAAAGCCCTTATTTATAGCTCCTGAAGTTGTGATTACAACTCCTGTATTTGTTTGGTGCCAATTAATAAGGTGCCCTATCAATCGGGGTTGCGCTGGGAGTCAACTCGATCTGGAATTCCACTTGGCGGTGAGGTGGTAATCCAGGAAGATCTTCTGGAAACACCGCGGGAAACACACAAACTAAAGGAATATCCTCCATCTTCCTTTTTTTCCGGTTGCTTATCAGTGACAAGTGCCAATATGGCTAAGCGACCTTTCCTTAATAACTTCTGTGCCTTCATATACGAGATGATGCCTATCACCGCACCACTCATATCTCCTCTGACCGTAAGGACTTCTTGCCAACGGTAATCCGTATGATTTTCTCATGGTATATGACTTCCTCTTGCTTATCAGAGAGCCAATCCATTCCTATCACTACGTCAAAACTTCCCAGCGTAACAGGCATAAGATCTATGGTAAATGTGTGACCGGCAAGTTCTATCTTGCAATCTCTAAGAATATGCGTTACATGAATCTGTTTACAGTCAGCTAATTCTACAGTGTATTTAGATTCTAAGGCTGAGGGCATATCACTTAAAAGACTACAGAACTTAAAGGACACGAAACTTCTATCGGCTCTAGTATCAAATAGCACAGTAGCAAAACGACCATTAACTGAAAATTTACCAGTTACAATGCTAGGATCATTTAGAGCCTCACCTGAGCCAATGACGAAGGCTCTTCCCTTGGCTCCATTATTGTTGTTGCCACCATTGTCGTTGTTGCCATTGCCGTTTTTTGTTGTTAGTGTTGCTGTTGTTGCCATTGTTGTTGTTGTTGCCATTTTTTCTTAGCTGAGGACAATTGCGCCAGTAGTGGCCTTCTTTTCCACATTCAAGACAACCCTTGGGAGTTTCTGGAGGTTGCTGCGGCTTTTTCATCAGTTCACCATGGCAGTCCTTAGCTGTGTGACCAATTTTACCACAGCGCTGGCACTTGAAAGTATCACACCTTCCCACATGATGGTAGTTACACCTGTTGCACTTGGCATATTTGCCGCTATAACCACTAGGTCCTTGATTGTTAGGTATCACCTAGTTGAAGCTTCGGTTGTTGTCGAATCTCCGTTGTTGTTGCTGAATTGGCTGTTGTTGCTGAGGTTGAGATTGACTGCTAGACAATGATGCTTTGTTGCTGGAACCATCCTAATTTCTCTTTTTGTCGGGCACGCTCGCCACAGCGCCCCGCTTGGGTAGACGTCCTTGCTCCACCGCTTGGTCAGTCAGCTTATGAGCTAACCGGATTGGTTGCTGAATAGTAGCGGGGTTAGAAGCAGTCACCATGCTTTGCATTTCAGGCACCAATCCCCGGCTGTAATGCTCAACCCTTTTGTGCATTTCATTCATCATCCCTGCGCACAAAGTAGCTAGTTCGTAGGTCCGGTGGTGTAGGCCTCGATTTCAGAGCCTATATTTCAAGCTACCAGAATTCCATTTCTAGCTTTTGTACTTCGTTGCAAGGACAGTACTCCTCAGTCATGATTTCCTTGAATTCTGCCCAAGGAAGATCATTGGCCTTAGCCTGGCCCGGCATTGGACCTGAGCGTTCCACCAAGAAAGTGCCGCACCTTTAGAGTCCCGGTGGCATACTTCACCTGATCAGCAGTGGGCAGTTGCATTTTGCGAAGACAGACTCAGTCTTCTCAAACCGCCGTACTAATCCTACGGCTCCTTCTATCCCGCTGTAGGTGTGTGGTTTACAGTCCATAAAGGACTTGTTGGTACGTAGTGGTGGTCCTGTTTTGACATAACAAACATTAGTCAGATGTCATATACGGTTAACTAGGATAATTGTTTAACTTCCCGTTGTCATTTACATGCTAGTTGTCCAGGCTGGGCAGCAGCCACCGCCGCCTGAACGTGCTAATTTATTAGGGCTTCTAATTCAGCAGGCGTCATATTTATGGGTCCACCACCACGGCCTCCGGCGCCACGTCCACGTTCACATCCACGTCCACGTTCACATCCATGTCCACGTCCACGTCCACCGGCATCCATATTTCACTTTACATTCACAAATACAATAATGAGTAACATCGAACATATTTATCTCATTGAAGTACAGTATACAATAAGAAATAATGAATTCATCACTACCACAACATTTATAACAAAAATAATAACCAAAGGTAAATAAATTGCAAATGAGTCACAAAATATTCATCAACGTCAAATTTGAGTTTTTCAGTTGGGTAGGAAATAACCCTTCCCAGATAGGTTTTAAAAGAAAGAAACACTACATAGTCTAAGTCATACAAAAGAAAGTCAATCCATAACATCCGATCCGTCGCTGTCGTCATCCATTTCTTTCGGTTCCTCCTCCTCAGGGGCTTCCTCAGGGTCCTCATCCTCAGGGTCCTCTGCTGGAGCAGGAGCTATAGCAATCTGGAGTACTGCCAGTTGGCCCTCTAGAGTAGCAAGCCTAACATTTGCCATTCCTTCCCGCTGCTCTAGTTCATTCACGCATCCCGTAAGCGCTCCTATGCCATCAGCCATTGCATAGCACCCATTAAAGGTCTTCCATGTTGCTCCTCAAGCGTATCCACTTGTTGTCGTAGTTTTGTACCTCGTGCTTCAGAGTATAATTCTCATCAGTGAGTTTCCTAACACGTTGCTGCTTGGTGTCCAGTGCAGCCACTAGTGCAGCAATAACTTGCTCTTGTGGAGCATCCATAGTAGGAAGTGTGAGAGATGGAGTGGATGTAGATGCCCTCGTTTACGGTCGATTAGAGGCTACTGGCAGTACCTGCTCCCGGTATATCATATGCTGGATGCGAGTAGGATAGTAATCCCAATCTCGTGGAGCATCACGTTCTTGTATCACAAATGGTTGATCCCAATCAACTTATTTAGAAGGGTAATAGTGTTAGGGCTAGTCAGGTCTATTGTCTGGTACAGGTGAATAAGGAGGTGACTCGGACCTCGCGGGCCTCTTACCCAAGTCACGCGACGATGATGCCATGCTGCGAAGTACATGATATGTATGCCAATGAGTATACAGTAAGGGGAGTAAATGACAAGTAGCTAACAACTGTGCGGTTATAGTCTAGTGTGTGTATGCGACCTAGTTCCCTACAACCAATGGCTCTGATACCAATCTGTCACACCTATAAAATCCTTGTGCGGGGTTTTTACCGCGAGGCGCGTGACATATCAGGATCTCAGTCATTAATTACCAAGAACGACTCCATATGGACTAACATTCCAAACCAAAGATTTACTTTAAATACCACGGAAGCGTTTAAGAAACTAGAAAAATCTAAAACAGTGTAACATGAGTTGAAAATGCGCAAACATACGTGCCCAAAAGTTATACAAAACAAAGCATAATTATTAACATCCATAAACAAAACAATGTTTCATGACATGTAGACAACTTCATAATGCTGACTCGTGTGTGCTCCTAGGCAATTGGCAACCTTAACCTGAGAATAGCAACTAAATAAGTCAACACAATGGTTGGTGAGTTCAAGAGTTTGCATTAAACCAAAATCAGTAATTGTTACAAAACATGAGAAGTATATTGTAATAGATAGCTAGTCTATAAACAAAAAGTAATAATCATAGTGATATCGCGATTGAAGCCGACTGTGTTACGTTTGTTGGCTCCCGCCACGACTTACCAGGTCATGGCAATGTTCATTAGGACAATATTGCCCCCGTCTGACCTCGAGTCACACAGGTGGGGCTCGTCAGACCCAGTAGTACTACCCAAGATTTCCCGCTAATTCATTATTAACAATCCGAAAATGTGAGGACTTTTCATGGTAATCAACACTATATTATACTATACACATCTCATTTAAATAAAGCGTTTGTAACACGAGTATGCTATGTCCCCCATAAGAGAGTACGTAAAAAGAGTGGGGTATGAACTCACCTGATGAGCATAAGAGAGACCTAAAGCTTAACTTGACAAGAAAGGGTGGAAAGACAACCTTCAGAGGTTACCTAGAACACACGAGTACATAAATACGTGTACATAGAAATCATAAAGAAAACCTAAGTGCTCTACAATCAAAGCACTCCAGGTTTTATAAAGACAATACACATTTGATCGAGTTGACCCATTTTACCAGTTGGTGACATTATAGGTGAAGTTTTCATTTACATAATCATAACAGTACTTCATACATGGTTAACATACAGACTGATCACATATGACAGTTCATTGCCCATAAGTACTACCTAGATTATCATATCACCAAATATCATACAAGTCATTCGAATCTCAACAATTATCATGCTCAGTATACTATAACACAACCAATACATCATACAAGGATCAAGTCACACACCACATGCCATGTGAAGCCACTCACGACTTCACACTTTGAACCCTACAAATCCTACTAAGTAGGGACCTCAAATTCGCACGCGTGTATGATGATCATCAACACACCAATTAACATAACCCATAACATCCAACATGTTCATTCATGATCAACCATCAACTAACAATAGTCCTAACATACCCTATAACCCATAACCATGAATTCCCATAAACAGGCCAAAATAGATAACTAACCAAATCAACATTCATTCAACTCACCAATACATTCTATCATATTAGAAATCATATATGAACATACTAGCATGATCCTAATGTTCCTAACATACTCTAATCATCATATTCAAAATTTGCATAATTAAAGTTTCCCTTTTGGAAAGTACATCCCAAATTCATCAAACTCACATTACATTCATGAATTTACCATTTACATACCGATTCAAGTTCATAACAATATCAAGACATGATCAACAACATCTAATTAACATAATTCATCAACTTTCATACCCAAAAGTTACTATCTTTAGTAATGTATGAACTACAACATGCACTCTTGAATTCCTAACATTTATAACAACAATATAGCATCTAATCATCATCATAAACACATCCATAACACGAATTCATCAACAATTCAACATTTCATGCAATTAAAGTGACTATTCTTAGTAACTTATGAACAACACGTCAAAAACGTAACTTTCTTGCATAATCCACGTTAACTAACATATATACAAGCTAACTAACATACTAACATCATCAAACAATCTAAAATCTACCTTCAATTGAGGATTTCAAATGGAAACTTTCGGCCAACATGAAATACCATCAAAAACATGTAAAAATCTCACCAATAACGGGTAATGACTTGTAATTAATGATTCCCACAATTCTAAACCTTGAAATCGACCAAAATCGATGGTATTTGCTTGTTCTGCAGCTGATTTCGAAGTGGAGAGGGGGAAAGGGTGCAGGTCGTGGCCGTGGGGGGTGCGTTAGGGTTTGGGATTTGTTTTATTTCAATTAATTAATCCTATTTACCTATTAAACCCTCATAATTTGTAATTTTCTAAAATTAAGCTTTTAAATAGTTTTTAAATGGTTTTTAACTACTAACACAATTATTATTAGTCACAAATGATAATCATGCATAATTTCCATTTTTCACAAAACACACGAAATAAATATAACACGTTCCCACTTTATGCGATAAAATTCACAATTAGTATTTACATCACATAAACACATAAGCATAATTTAATAATCACATCTTCAGTTAAATTATTATTAGTTAAACATTATTAATTATTATTAAGTCACCAACGTTAAAAGACAACTTGTGTGCTCACAACACGTGTATGCAAGACTTAACGGAACTAACAGAGTTTGGTAACGGAAAATTACCAGATGTCACAGCTAGTGCAACCAAAACAAACACTTAACTAGATTTTGGTACAATTTATGAAGGACTTCCGAAGACAAAGCTGCATTTCCGAAGATAAGCCCATCACCTTCCGAAGCCAAGACTAGAAGAACTTCCGAAGAGAAACTTAGTCTTCCGAGACTACGTTTACTTTTCCGAAGTATAAAGAAGATAAAGACTGGAAGCAACTTATTCGAAGTAGTTGTTCCTTCCAAAGCCAAAGTAGCTTCGGAAGACTTTATGTCTTCAGAAGTTTACTCACCTTCGGAAGTAACAACTGTGATGAGTGGATAAAGTAAGGTGTCTGTCAGTCAACTGCTAAACTGACAGACTGCATGGAACTTCTCCATGGGGGTATGTTTGACCTTACTTTATCCACTGCTCACCCATCACGTATTAGTACAGTTGCCAACTTTAGTTGGTGACGAAAGGTAAGTCATGGACTTGTCATGACTACCTTATACTAGGATAATTCTTTATTCTAGTTTACATACTTCTAACATCTGTAGTATTTTGTCTAGTTGTATTACCTAGCTGGTTTTTCTAGTAGTATATATAGTTCTCATTGTAAGCTCATAAGAGCATGCTTGTAAGAGTCTTGTAAACATTGAGTTGAGAATTAATATATACAAGTATCTTGAAAACCTATTCTTGTGTCTTGCTTACTTAGTATATTATTATCAACTCTTAGAAGATTTTGCTTCATCGTTTGAGTGTAAACTAGTGAGTTTAAGAGAGAACCATTGTGTTAAGTGACTTGTATCGATCCTGCAAGCCAAAGGTGGCATCACCATATAGCAAAGGTGCCATCATAGAAAAGGCTGTCAAAGATTACTCAGATGAAGACCACAAGAAGATGGACATCGATAGCAAAGCCATGACTGTACTGCTTACAGCCATACCAACTCCATCATGGTAGGCTTTGAGCATTGTAAGTCAGCCAAAGAACTCTTTGATGCTTTGACTCAGATGTACTCTGGTTCTAGTGACTCAAAAATAGATTCCATGAAGTAGCAGTTTGAAAACTTCACCTATATTACTAGAGAGACTATTAACCAACAATATTTCAGGTACATAGATCTTATCTCATCACTTCAGTCAGTTGAAGTTTATCTTGACAAAAGAGATCTAACAAGGAAGTTCATGAATGCACTTCCTCAAGAGTGGTTTTTTACCATGTCTCTATCAAGAGAACAGAGAATTTGAACACTCTCACAATGACTGAACTATTCGGCATTGTCGATGGATATCATGTAGAGATGGAGACTCAGAAAGGCCATCAGATGATAGAATTTCAGGTCCTTCCACTAGCAATGCTCTAGTTGTTGCTGAAGGATCAAGAAACCCCCAGTCCCAATAGTACCCGATTACTCCTAGCAGCAACCATATTCTTCTTGTTCATATATTACTTTCCCTGAAACACCAAAGTCTCAACAGGCTCAATCAAGTCCCTTCCGGACAATTGTGCTTTTGTTTCGGGAAATAAACATTCTAGTGACTTTCAGTTCTACTTTGAAGATCTAGAATGCTTCAGCCTAGATGATGTTGAATACATGGACATCATCCAACAAATGGCTCTGCTAACTTATAGAGGAAAGAGTTCTTTAAAAGAACTGGAAGGCAGTTCCCTCAAAACCCAACCAACAGCAAATTCGGGTTTGACAAAAGCAAGGCCAAGTGCTACAATTGCAATCAACATGGTCATTTTGCCAGGGAATGCAGAGCTCCAAAATCCAATCCAGGAGCCACTCAAGCCTCTACACATCCTACCACACATAAAGTGCTTCAACTGAACAACAAACTACTGTTGTTACTCAAGAAGTTGACTGGAGCTTCATGGTGCTGGAAGTGACTCCTGCACAAGCACACATGGCTAGAACTGATAACAGTAAGGTATATGAACAACTTTTCACTTCAGCTTGTATTGCTAAAGTTAAACTGTATCAGGATTATAACATGGAAATCAAATATGATATTGAGTCCTTAAACATCTTAAAATCTGATTTTAAAAGGGTAGAATCTGACTATAAAATAAAAATTAAAGAGTTAAAAGAACTGTGTCCTCTTTGAAGCATGAACAAACCATTATAGGACTTAAATGAAAGATTTAATTTCCAAGTTAACTGAGGCTCCAGCCCAGCTACTCATAGCTGAGGCTGAAGCAAAGAAGCATGCTATTGAAGAGCATAACTTCCAAACCATTCTTGCATCATCCTCCCACTCAAAAATATGTTATCAAAACAATGGTGGGTTGGGAACCAATGAAATTGCTCCACCATATTCTGATGAGTCTATAAGACAACCAAGATGTGGTACTAAAGAGCAAAGGGTTCCATCTTCTATCCTCTTATCTTATGAGAGGAAGAGTAATGCAAATATGGAGACCAATATAGGAATGGATCAGGAAGAGAAATCAATCCTCAACTGTAATAAACAACCCTAACCACAAAAACTAGAAGAAACAAAGCCAAGGCAGCCAGGAAAACTACCAAGAAAGTAGCTGAGTCCAAGCTGAAGATAAACCCAAAGCAAAAATGTGTTTATCTTAGCAGGATTCAAGGTGGTTGGAAGATCTAATCCAAGAAAGGAATGCAGTACCAGCACTCCTATCCAGCTAAAGGATTAGAAACTGAAGGAGAAGACTGTTGAGAAATGCAAGAAACAATAGTCACCACGCCCATGAAAATACATTGACTGCATAATGTGTGGTCTGCACAACCACATCACTAAAGATTGTACTATAATCCTGCAAGCACACATTATGCAAATAATGTTAAGAAGGAAGAAGTCAGGAAGGTTTCACATTTGACTTTATCACGTGGTTCAAATGTTGAGAAAATGAAAAGTTACTTCCGAAGCCAAATTACTTTCGAAATAAAATCATTCTTCCAAAAGAAAAACAACTTTGGAAGTAAAGTCAAATTGCTTTCGGAAGAGAATTACTTTGAAACCTTCCTAAAAGAAGACTGCTTTGGAAGAACTGGTTTTGAAAGATTCTTCCGAAAAGAAAGAAGCTTCGGAAGAAAGCTATGCTACTCAAGCTTATCAAGCTCATCTTCGCTGGTCAACCAAAGGATGGAATGGAAGATTAAAGAAGATACTGCAGCCCCAACCTCTTCTTCCAAAACCATAATTGAACCCCCATGTCTACATTTTTGGTTCAATTTTTCATCCATATTGCAAGACCAACAAGGCTTGGGTTTCCAATAGCAACTAACTTTTTCACCTTATGTGCAGGGACATCCACTTGACAAAAATAGAATTATATGGATTGTGGACAGTGGATGCTCAAGGCACATGACCTGGAACAGATCTCTTCTTCAACAATTTCAATATTTTGATGGAGGACCTGTTCAGTTTGGAGCTGAAATCGGAGGATACATTTCTAGCAGGGGAAGTGTATCCAATGGTAACAAAGGACAAAGTAAACTTTTTCAAACAACTTGAACACAACCTGTTAAGTGTTTCTCAATTCTGTGACCAAAAGCACTACACGCTTTTCACAGAACATGAGTACATTATCCTCAAACCTGGGATGACAATTCCTCAGGAATTGGTGCTTCTTAGATCTTCCAGAAAAGGGGATATGTACTATCTTAATGTGAAAATACTTCCCCACTAGGTGAAGTATCATGCTTTCTTACCATATATAATAGTGATGAGTCAATGTTATGGCATAAGAGAATGTGCTATGTTAATTTTAAGACCATGAACAAGCTGGTCAAAAATAACCTGGTACATGGTGTGCCTAAAAGGAATTTATTTGCAAGGATAATTGTGTTGCTTGCCTAAAAGGGAAACAACACAAGGTTCCTCATAAATCCAAAGAAGTGAACTCTATCACCATATCATTACACTTGTTGCACATGGATCTCCTTGATCCTACAAGTATAATGAGCATTGGAAGGAAATCATATTGCCTTGTGATTGTTGATGACTACTAGATATACATGGGTTTTCTTTTAAGAACTAAGGATGAAACTGCTGAATTTTTAAATCTTTTATTCTTAAATTGAGAACTAGATAGATCATAAGGTAAAATATTAAGAAGTGACTAAGGGATTAAGTTCAAGAATCAAGTTCTTGACTCATTTTGTAACTCTAAGGGGATCACCAGACAATATAATGCTCCCAAAACTCCTTAACAAAATGGTGTTGCTGAGAGGAGAAATAGGATACTTATTGAGGCTGCTAGGACTATGTTGGCTAATTCAAAGTTGCCTCTAACAATCTAGGCAGACGTAGTCAGCACTGCATGCTATGTGCAGAACAGAGTACTTATAGTTAAGCCTTATGGAAATACCCTTTATGAGCTATGGAACAAGAGACCACCATGCATTGGTTTTCTTAGGTCCTTTGATAGCAGGTGCACCATACTCAACACAAAGGACAATTTAACAAATTTGCTGAAAAGTCGGATGATGCTATCTTTGTTGAATATTCTTCAAGCTCCAAGCTTATAGAGTATACAACAATAAGAATCAATAATTTGAGGAATCATCCAATATTTTTGTTAACAAGCATAATTCTTGTGTTTAGGGAAATGTTCCTGAACATATCTTCAACTTAGAATTATTTCCAACTATTATAAACCTTCTTGTGAGATTGTTTCAGCTGGACAAGTGGCCAGACAAACGGATTCCTATGAAGATCAAATGTTTGAGTTGCCAAGTCCTCTTCCAAGATATCTAAGAAGACATGAAGATCAAGCTCCCATAGCAGGTAATCGGAAAGTCTCACCATCTCTAGAACCAATGAAGCATCAACAAGTTGTCAGCCAAATGAGCCCTAATCTTCACCAACTGACAACTTCAATAATCAACACCAAGCTGATGAAGACAGTGACATGGAGGAACAGGAAACTATTGATCCTACTTCACAGTAATTCATAACTGATGTTGTCATACATTCGTTGAATTAATCCTCATTGAATGAATGTGAGACAACAGCTGGTCATGGTGTCCATGATCCTGAGTAGAACATCTCTAACTTGGATCTATCTATGCAACTAGATGTAATTCCTAGGCTCAGGATCCACAACACCCACCCAGTTGAGAACATCATTGGGGATGTCTTAGAGGGAGTAAAGACAAGAAGTTAAACCCATCAAGGGAATGTCTGCTTATATTCATGCTTCCTCTCTCAAATTGAGCCTAATAAAATAGAAGAAGCCTTAAAGGACAATAATTGGGTTGAAGCAATGCAAGAGGAATTGCTTCAATTCAAAAGGCAGAAGGTGTGAAACTTATGTCAACTACTATAAGGCCAAGTCCCTATAGGCACCAAATGGGTGTACGGCAACAAGAAGGATGACAGAGGTTTGATCATCAAGAACAAGGCTAGACTTGTTTTTCAAGGGTACACGCAAGAGGAAGGATTGACTACACAGATGTCTTTGCACCTGTTGCAAGACTTGAGGCTGTTAGGATCTTCCTTGCTTTTGTAGCATCCAAGAACTTCACTGTCTACTAGCTTGATGTGAAATGTGCATTCATGTATAGGGATATCGACAGAGAAGTCTGTGTGTGCCAGCCACTTGGATTTGAAGATCCACGGCATCCCAACTATGTGTGCAAGTTGGACAAGGCACTCTATGGCCTACGCCAAGAATCTAGGTTGTGGTATAAGACTTTGTCTCAATTCCTATTTAAAGAATGGCTATACCAGAGGCATTATAAACAAGACATTATTCATAAAGAGGTCTAGAAAGGACATGTTGCTCATGCAAGTCTATGTGGATGACATCATATTTGGTTCCTCAAATGACCAAATATGTAAGGACTTTGAGAGCACCATAAGGAAGAAGTTTGAGATAAGTTTTATGAGTAAGATGGACTTCTTCCTTGGAATTCAAGTGAAGCAGATGAAAGAAGGGTTTTTCATCAGTCAATCTAAGTACGTCAAGGACATCTTAGATAGATTTGAAATGAAGGATTGTAAGCCAGCAAGGACACCTATAGCCATGAATCATAATATTTGTCCTGACTCTTAGGGGAGGATACTGATCAGCATCAATACAGGGGAATTATTGGATCCCTGATGTATTTAACTATAAGCAGACCAGATATCATGTTTGCAACATGCATCTGCGCAAGATATCAAGCTACTCCTAAGGTGTCTCACCTGGTTGCTGTCAAAAGGATTCTTTGATACCTCAATGGAACTCCTAAACTAGGACTCTGGTATCCTAAGAACAAGGACTTCAACCTCTATGGTTATACTGACAGTGACTATGGTGGCTGTAACATCAATAAGAAATCAACATCAGGAGGATGCCAATTTCTTGATGGAGGGATCATTTCATGTCAATGCAAGAAGCAATCCTGTGTCTCTGCATCAACTGCTGAAGCTGAATATATTGTTATTGTGCTCAACTGCTGTGGATTCATAATCAGATGATAGACTACAGATTCAACTTCATGGAAACTCTTATCCACATAGACAACAAGAGTGCCATTTCCATCACAGAGAATCCAGTGAAGCACTCAAAGACCAAGCATATTGACATCAAGTATCATTTCATCCGAGATATTCATAAGAAGAATCTCATAAAATTAGTTAAGGTTGATTCAAATAAATAATATGCTGACTTATTCACAAAGGCATTTGATGAACAAAGATTGAAATATTTAATTACAGCTATTGGGATGATCAACCTTGACTAGATCTCTTTTGAAAACATTTTTAAATATGCGATGGCCTTTTGTCTAACAATTACAATCCAAGCCCTATTACAGAAATTTTCTTTAAAATTTTCTAAGTAAAAATTCTTCCCAAGAGAAATTTACCTAGGGAAGAAGACTTTCTTAGTCTTTCGCATTTAAATTACTCTAAGTGTTTCTTCTTTCGCAGAAGCTTTTAGCCTCGGAAGAAGTTTTGATCAAGTATCAATAACATCTTCCGAAGCTTATTAACTTCTTGCTCTCGAAGACAATCTTACTCTAGGAAGAAAATTTGTCTTAAAACTATATTTGCCTTTGGAAGTAAAATTTGCTTTGAAGAAACATTTAAAGGGAAACACAAGTGTTACCCTACGGAAGAACATTTAACCTTCGAAAGAAACTTAACTGTAATGATATCTTTTGGGCCCCACTCTGTAAAGAGGTAAAAGATTTTGTCAATAAAAGAAGATGTCGTTGATTTATTTAATTGATTTATCTTGCCGCCTAACCTTATCGAAACCTAAGCCATCTTGTCAAACATATTTACCCCTTATCCGTTAAGATTTTACCTACATTTATACATAAACTACGACCATCTCTCTCCTTTCTTACCGTTACAAAACTTTCTACCCACGATGTATAAAGATAACTCCTAAATTTCCCCCTACTATCCTTTGTCTTCTTCACCGTTTCTCCAATCAAACAGATACTCAGAAACAATGGCCCTCAATCTCCAACATAACCAGGTCATGATCCTTGATTTCACAAAGGATGACGACTATGCCCCAATCATCCAGTTTCTCAACCAATCGACATACTTCCCCGCCCTCACCGTGAACCCCCTTGTTTACTTCAACGATATGGCTGACTTCTGGTCAAATGCACAGAGTGACACCTACAATGAGCAAAGGGTTATTCGGTAGACGATATGCGGCCAGGAGTTAGTTATTAGTGAAACCACCATCAGGGATCATCTAGAGCTCAATGATGCAGGCGCCCCTATTGATTTCCCCAACTCGGATTTGGAAGATTCTTATCTCCAAATGGGCTATGGAGGTGATGTGCACATGTCTATAGTTTATAAGTATAACTTTTCTTATAACTAGAAGTTCCTGCTACATATTATTCTTAATTACCTATCCAATAAATTTGGGGGATGGGATCAAATTCCACATGATTTGGGGTGCCTAGTCCATGGGATGGTGAGGAACCTACGGTTCAACTACTCATAAATTGTGCTGCTAAATCTGATCAGCAATATTAACCGGATTCATTCTACATGTATCCTCGGTTCATATAGCACATTATCAACTGTGAACTGGACCAGGACAAGCTTTAGTTTACCCACACTCTTTGGTCCCCCGATGAATTAGCATCGTCTAGGACAAGCTTTGTTTACCCACACTCTTTGGCTCCCCAGATGAAATCTAGCATCTTCAAGACGTTGAAGAAGGTTTTAGCTAACTTCACTGGAAGGTTCACCAATCTTCTTCCAGGTATGTTTGAGCCCATGGCTCATAGTCCCCGAAATTTCTTGAAGACAAGCCATTTAATAATAATGGGCTTTTAAGAGTTAATTTAAGAAATAAGGATAAATTGGTGGGCTATGGACCAAATTAGCCTTAATGGGCTATGTGTTGGTGGGTTTAAGGGCCCTAATCAGCCCTTAAACAATGCATGATCAGATTCATTTCAACATTATCAACCCTAGCCACCAAATTTATAGAGAGAGAAGTAGAGAGAGAAAGTGGTGAAATCACAAGATTTGAAGCTTCTAAGATCAAGGGATTAAAGATCTGGGTGTTTGTGCATCAAATCTCAAAGAAAGGAGCAACAAACAAGGTAAGAATCGACCTCTAAACCTCTCTGTTGATCAAACCCGGATTCTAGGGTTTTGGGGTTTTAAAAGTCTCAAAGAAACACATAAAGGTCGAATTTTTACATATGAAACATGTAAAAATGCTAGAAATGGTTTCATGGAAGGTAAACCAAGGATTTGGACGTAAAAAGTTAAGATTTTGGGTTAAAAATGGGCTGGATCGTCACTGATATGCTTCCAGCGAAACTGTGCCCCGATCCAGCGAAACTGTGCCCCGATCCAGCGAAACTGTGCACTCATCCAGCGAAATTATGCAGCGAAACTAAGAGAAGTTCCAGCGAAACTACAGTTTCGCTGGGGCGAAACTACTGTTTCGCTGATATGTTCGCCAGTGCCCAGGTTGACCCTTAGATATTGCGAAACTAGGAAATTCCAACAAAAGTTGGGCGCTCAAGGCAGCGAATATGTCCAGCGAAACTTGCATGCAGCAATGCTGCCCAGCGAAACTGGCAGCGAAACTGGCAGTGAAACTGCCAGCGAAACTGTTGATGAAATTATGAAGAAAATGACGTTTTTTGCATTAACTTTCGTGCAGCTAGAGTATTCAGACTATAGCTTAAGTAACTTAGGATTGAAGCTAATTGCTAAGTTCAGGTGAGTTCTAGATCCCTTATTTAAACGTTTTACCATGTTTTGGGGCTATTATGCATAGTAAACATAAGGTTTTCAAGATAAGGATTTCAAGGCGTTTTAACAAGAAAATACATTTTTCTAAAGTAAAATGTGACATTTAAATAGCTCAAAATAATTTTCAGCCCGGCCCCAGCCAGGGGCGTTACCCCTTGGACCCCCGAGGGGCTGCTGCGCCTAGGACCCCGCTATCAGGGGCTGCCGCCCCCGAACCCCCGCTGTCCCTGGAGGGTCGGTTACGTGTTATGATGACTAGTACTCGGTATGTTGTGTACTTAATAAGTACGTATTATATATTAAGTGAAAGATAATATAATGAGAAGTGGAACTTAATGAATGTTACCCCCGGGCCCATATGATGATGAAAAGTCTTACAAGCACTATGATAGACTTCACTTATGTGAGTGTGATGTATGATGATGGATCCGTATTCATGAGCAGGCTATGTGCCTTGCAGTGTGGATCAACTGTCGGGGGTTAGCTACCGTTTTCATGTGTACCGACAGGGATTGGCATTTGTTGTTAATCAACATGGAGCTCTTGCTTTGTGCAATCTCGTTTATGCTAAAGTGGAAGATATTAACGAATGAAAGATAATGAACATGCTTATTATGATGAAATGTATGTATTACGTATGCGTGGTCATTATATATAAGACAAAGTTATATTTACTATTTACTTAAAACTAGAACTCACTCAGCAAAGCTGACTTTTATGCATAATAGTTGGCAGGTAGGTGCTGATGCTGAGGATGGTACTGTGGAGCTACTTGGGGAGATGTGAATGGCATTCCTGTTTATGAAATCTCTATTGTAACTTATGAACAAGAATTATGTTTTGGTTTAACAATTAAAAAGGGTGTGTATTTGAGCATGATATGGTTTTTAAGTATTAAATGAATGCTTTAATTATTTCCACTGCGATGTTTTGCTATCAAACTGATTTTATGCTATGGTTAACCAACTGTGAGGCTACCCGGGAACGGGGCCTTACAGTTGTATCAGAGCCAAAGTTTAAGAGAAAAGGGTAAAACATTTTTCAAACCTAAACTTAAACTGAGAATGGGACCAAATAAAGGATGCCAACCCAAGTAGCTACATGCCATCAGGTAAAATATTTCATGTAAACTGGCAATACGTGTGTGTGCTATTTGTTTTATATGCATGTAGATTTGAACACTAACATGTGTTAGGATAGTGATTGCTTGGGACAGGAGGGTAAGGTAAGTAGTTAATCACACTTGGCCACTGTAATTAAGGACTTACCATACTTGTAATGATCTAAGCAATTAACTTGAATGACCATTTCGGTGTTTAAATCTTATAGGAATTAGATATGGCGGGTAGGAAATCTGGGAAGGCTACACGTGGACGTCCTCGAGGTGGTCGTACTACTACGCCACGTGTCACCCGGAGCAAGGCAAAGCTCCCAATACTGTTCACGAGGAGTCAGACCTCCATAGTCACCCAGAGGGTGAGGGATCAGCCACCCTCAAATCCACTGTGAAGGAGGCTATTGCCGATGAAGTCTATAATGTCATGCAAGATGTCTTACCCTCGGTGGTGAATGAGGTGCTCAAAGCAGTCAAGGATGGAGAGAAAGCTGATAAGAAGGAGAAGGAAAATGAGAAGAATTATGGAAGGTCCACTGGGAGGACGGAGGAATCTGAAGAGGAGCCATCAAACCCTAAGGTGGTAATCCATGATGACGACAGTGATGAGGAGCCCGAGAGAGAGACTGCCAAAGGGTGCAACTACGGGGCTTTCAAAGGTGCAAGCCCCGACCTTTGACGGTAACGGCAATGCCACTGCCGGCCATCGTTGGGTCAGGGAGATGGAAGCGGTACTAGAAATCAGTAAGTGCCGCGAAGATCAGAAGGTTAAGTTTGCCACACACTCTTTTGTCGACTCAACATTGTGCTGGGGACAATATCGTCCAGGCTGAAGGAAAGCGATCGATAGCCAAGATGAGGTGGTCTGAGCTGAAAGAGTTAGTGCTGGAGGAGTATTGCCCTCATCGGAAATTAGACAAGATTGAAAAGGAGTTCTTGTATTTGGAGGCTGGGGACATGACTCATCAAGAGTATACTTCCAAGTTCAATGAACTTGCAAGACTTGTTCCAGACATGGTGACACCTGTATCCAGGAAGATCAAGAGGTATATACAGGGTTTGCCTGTGGATATCAGGAGGCACATGATTGCAGCCAGACCAGGCGCGTTCAGGTCGGTGTGGATTTAGCTGGGAGACTGTATGACGAAAGAGATCCGGTGCCTGCGCAAAGAAGGTGGAGAGATGGAGTGGGAGTAAGAATGGCAATGGAAAGAGGTTCGGAGGTGATAACTTCAGGAGTGGGGAGAAGAGGATGAGAGTTGAAGATCAGTCCGGAAGACAGGGAAATGTTTGTGGAGGAGGTGTTGTAGAAAGTGTGGAAAGGGTCATTCGGGGGAGTGTAGAATTGGAACTGGAAAATGTTTTAAGTATGGGGGTGAGGGCCACTATGCTAAGGATTGCAAGGCGGGGAAATGTTACTAGTATGGCGAGATGGGACATGTGGGTAGGGACTGCAATAGAGGAAAATCAGCAGGATCAGGAACGGTTAAAGGCGGAGGTAAAGGAAAGGGTGACTATTCAAAGGCGAAGGCGAGGGCATTCAACATAACCCGTGAGGAGGCCAGGGTAGATCCAGAAGTAGTTTCAGGTATGTTTCTGGTGGATGACGAATATGCTTTGGTGCTCTTTGATTCTGGTGCTAGTAGGAGTTTTGTGTCTACTGCCTTTTGTCGTTTATGCATGATAAGAGTAGGAAGATAGACGAGCCCTTTTATGTAGAAACAGCCATTGGTAAGTCCACTAAGATAACTGAAGTGATTGAGGATTGCCTGATTGAGTTAGAAGATTGTAAGTTCCCTGCTAGGTTGCACGTTATGGCCTTAGGAGGTTTCGATGTGGTGTTAGGCATGGATTGGCTAGCTAGCTATGAAGCCAATATTGTATGTAGCAAGAAAATAATTCGTCTAACAGCGCCCGATGGTAGTTTTGTTACTGTTCGTGGAGATAAGGTGTGCTGTGTGCCGAAGGTCGTGTCGATGATCACAGCTGAGAAATACATGAGACGTGGGTGTAGCGCTTACTTGGCCTACGTAAAGATGTGGACGCGTCAGAGCCACAATTATCAGACGTGTCGGTGGTGCGCGATTTTCCTGAAGTCTTTCCTGAAGACCTGACTGGTGTGCCGCCTGACCGTGAAATCGAATTTCAAATTGATTTGCTACCGGGGGCGCAGCCTGTCGCTAAGGCACCATATCGATTGGCCCCTTCAGAGATGGGGAATTGAGGGACCAGTTGTAAGACTTATTGGATAAGGGCTTCATCCGGCCGAGTATCTCTCCATGGGGTGCTCCAGTTTTATTCGTCAAGAAGAAGGATGGTAGCATGCGGATGTGCATTGACTATCGCGAGCTCAATAAGCTGACCGTAAAGAATCGATACCCGTTGCCAAGAATCGACGACTTGTTCGATCAACTTCAGGGTGCCAGCTGGTTTTCAAGGATAGACCAGCGGTCTGGTTACCACCAATTGAAGGTGAAAGAACAAGATACTCCTAAAACAGCATTCCGTACGCGTTATGGACACTACGAATTTCTCGTCATGTCCTTTGGTTTAACTAACGTGCCAGCTGCTTTTATGGACCTTATGAATCGGTATGTCGGCCTATGCTGGATAGATCGGTGATAGTGTTCATCGATGACATTTTGATCTATTCGAAAAGTGAAGAAGAACACGCCGATCATATTCGAGAAGTATTGGAGACACTCAGAAGCGAGAAGTTATATGCTAAGTTCTCTAATGTGCATTTGGGCTTCGGGAAGTTCAATTTCTAGGTCATGTGGTTAATCTCGAGGGAATCAGGGTAGATCTTGCGAAGGTTGAAGCGGTAATGTAATGGGAATCTCCAAAGACGCCAACCGAGATTCGCAGTTTCTTAGGTTTGGCAGGTTACTATAGGAGGTTTATCCAGGATTTCTCCAAGATAGCTTCTCCTTTGACTAAGCTGACCCGGAAGGACGTGAAGTATGAATGGGGTCCTGATCAGGAGAACGCCTTCCTAGAACTAAAGATGAGGTTAACGCAAGCCCCTGTCCTAACGCTACCTGAGGGGAACGAGGACCTGGTAGTCTACTCGGATGCCTCATATGCAGGATTGGGTTACTTGTTGATGCAACGAGGGAAGGTGATAGCCTATGCTTCTAGACAACTAAAAGCCCACGAGGCCAATTAACCTACACATGATTGGAGTTGGCAGCGGTGGTGTTTGCATTGAAGATTTGGAGGCACTACCTGTATGGGGTAAAGTGCACCATCTTCACTGATCATAAAAGTCTGAAGTATTTCTTCAAACAAAAGGAACTCAACATGAGGCATAGGAGGTGGTTGGAACTGATCAGACTATGACTGCGAAATTCACTATCACCCAGGCAAGGCTAATGTGGTTGCTGATGCCCTTAGCCGAAAAGGACGACTCGAACCAATTCTGGTGAGGGCTTGCCAGATAATCATGACGCCTGATGTTATGAAACAAGTGAGGGTATTCCAGGATGAGGTATTAAGAGAGGACAGAGTCAACTCTGAAAGGATGAGAGGACAAGTTTCAGATTTGGGGAAAACACCCTGGGTATTAAAACCCGATCTGGGCGGATGTGGATCCCTCTCTACGGGAATCTGAGGGAGAAGATCATGGACGAGGCTCATAAAACACGATATTCCATTCACCCCGGCGCCATGAAAATGTATCAGGATCTGAAGAAAGATTACTGGTGGTCGGGAATGAAGCGAGAGTGGTTGAGTACGTGAGCAAGTGCCTGACGTGTCTGCAAGTAAAGGCAGAGCACCAAAAGCCATATGGGAGGATCCAGCCTTTGGACATCCCTGAATGGAAATAGGAACACATCATAATGGACTTCATCACGAAGCTACTCGCACGACGAGAGGAAGTGACGCGATCGGGGTGATTGTTGACCGTTTAACAAAGAGTGCCCATTTCCTACCAATTCGTGAGACGTTTTCCTCGGAGAAGTTGGCAGATCTATTCATCAAGGAGATCGTGGCTCGTCACGGCGTGCCAGTGTCTATCGTTTCGGATAGGGACACGCGGTTTACTTCTAAATTCTGGAAGAGGTTCCACGACTCAATGGGGACTAGACTGCATATTAGTACGGCTTACCACCCCCAAACGGATGGTCAGTCGGAAAGAACGATTCAAACGTTAGAAGACATGCTACGAGCATGTGCGATCGACTTTGGAGGAAGTTGGGATGAGAACTTACCGTTGGCCTAATTTTCATATAATAATAGTTACCATGCTAGCATTGGTATGCCACCTTAGGAAATGTTGTATGGTAGGAAGTGCAGGACGCCCGTGTGTTGGGGTGACATCGGGCAAAAGGAATTGGGGAGCCTGAAGTGATTGAGGTCATAACTGAGAAGTTAGATAAGATTAAGGCATTCATGAAAGCTGCAAAAGATCGCCAGAAGTCTTATGCGGATAAGAGGCGTAGGCCGATAGAGTTTGAGGTTGGTGACAAGGTTATGCTCAAGGTATCGCCTTGGAAGGGATCATCAGGTTTCGAAAAAGGGGAAAGTTAAGCCCAGATTTATAGGGCCATTTCGTATTATCGCAAGGGTAGGGGAAGTGGCCTACAGACTAGAATTTGACTGGGATTGAGAATGATATTCTCTGTTGATGTGAATCAACAAGGATCGAATATGTTGATTGAGTCAATGATTGAGAGGCGGAATCAAACAATCAATGAACATTTAACACTTGAAATACTCATAAATGCACTTGTATTGATTATCTGAACTGTTACAAAGTAAATGCTAGGGTTTAGCAAGCTACAGTAACAATGCAAGACAACCTCGGATGAAACAAAGAATAAGAGGTGACAGGAGTTTTCAGGTGCAAAGTCTAAAGTCTCTAGTGTCACCTCACATACGAGGATTCTGATCTATTTATAGGCTGACTTACAGCTTGTACAAAATGACTAAACTACCCTAACTGTACAGAATAGTTTGTCTTCATACGCATTTGTTCTTAGTCATCCGCATTTGTTAATGCGGATGAGTAAGTCTTCATCAGCATGTCTTCTATTCTTCCGCATTGGTGTTTGGTCATCAGCATTGACAAATGCGGATGAACAAACACTGAGCGCATTTGTTACTTAACATCCGCATTAGTTAATGCGGATGAACAAATACTTGTCAGCATTTGTTCTTGTGCATCCGCATTAACAAATGCGGATAGCCGACACTTGTATTTTCTTGATCCGCATTTCTTCTTGGACTTGGGGAGATTTCCAGCAGAACAACCATCCACCTCTTGAATTGGCATGTATGATCCTTTCAGGGTCCAACAATACTCCCCCTAAGGATTATACAGCCTATGTACTTCAAGGGTTTAAGGGTGGATGAGGTTGTGAAGATTCTGCTGGGTCTTGTGCAGCAGGAGAATTAGTGTATGAGGGATCCACAAGAGACTTGATCATGTTGGAGAAATCTTGTGCTTCACGTAGTTTTTCCTTGTTCAGAACATGGATCTTCATATGTCTCATATTGTGCAATGCCTCAATAGGCATCTTCCTCAGTGAGATGGGCTCCCAGATGGCTACGGTTGACAGACCATCTCTGTGAATTAGGAGATACCCATCCACGTCTACCTCAAGTTTAACAATGTTCCCAAACTGCAAGGGAGTCTTCTTCCTCATTCTCTGATCTCTCTTTCTTTGTACTCGATCATAGGCCAACTTCAGGAGTTTAATGCACTTTAAAAAGAAGAGCAAATCAGCTTCACCCAACTTGTTGCTGATCTCCCTGAAGTGCCTTGTGAATATGTATTGGATGTATGACTCATCAAGCAGCCTGACCTCATATCCATGAACAATCTGATTTCTGATCCTTCCTTTCCTCCCCACTTCCTTTCAATCACCATCTCATAAGTCTTCTCATCATAAAACACATTTGAGATTGGTATAGAAGTGTGAGTACCAGCAACCACTTTTCTTTTCAATGATTCAGTGGGTTTCACTCTAAGCTCAGGAAATACCACTTCCTCTGCTGGTTTTCTTTGTTTCTTGTCAAGGGGATTGACAAATGATTTATCTTTTCTCATGCAAATTGCCTTTAAGGACTTGAAGTTGTCAGTTCTCTTGAACATCCTTAGAATGTCCTCAAATTCATATCCCCTGAACATTGCTGCATGGTTGATCAGTCTCAGATTAGCAAGTTCCTTCAGATCATGGATCTCCAGAGAGTTCACCAGAGCAGAGTACTCTGTGAAGAATTGGACTAATCCAGATACTCTCTTCACCATAAACATATTCCAGTCACTGTCATACTTCCAAGCAATGATTTTCTGATCAGTTTTTCCTTTGGGAGTAGACACACCTCTGATCATCTCAGCAGTAGTTAACCCTTCATGTAGTTCAATCTGAGATGGTTCAGCAAACCACTCTGGGTATTGTGAAGAATGGGTGCCAATGAGTCATGATCTCTTTGAGTAAGGCTCATTTCTTGAGCAGAGATTCTTGTTCTTGGTTGCTGTCTGGGGATTTGTTCCTCCAGTTTCTTCATCTTATCTTTCTTCTCATTGATCAGCCTAAGGATAGCAGCCCTTAGGGAATTGGTCTTCATGTTCCCAAGTTTCCTTCTGGTGAATCCTTGAGCAGACAGATATTCCTTCATTTCTTTGTCTGACATGCTATAGGGATCAGGAAACAAAGGTTGAGGAGGAGAAGCTGATTTGACTGTTTGTGTCTTCACCTTAGAAGCTTTGGGAGATTGAGTTTTCTCATACTCAGTTTCAATGGTTGGATCTAGTAGACTGTTCAACTTTTCTTCTTCAGCTACCATCCTTTCATAATTCATCCCAAAGACTTCATCAGGGTCATAACCATGGTCAATCAGAAATACGGCCTTTTTCATCAAATCATCAGACTTGGCCTTTTCAATCTTTCAGAAACATAAGGTTCTTCATTCACAGGGATTTTACTGATCACTGGCTTATCAACCATGAATCCACCTGGAATTTCACCTTCTTCTAAATCAATCATCTCACCCTTTTTCTTCATCAATGACTCGGCTTGTTCATGTTCTTCTAAGAATCCAGCAATGGCTGCTAGGCTTCTGGGGTCATCTTTTTGCTTTTTCATTTGAGGTTCTTCTTCTACTATTGGTCTTTTCCCTTAGCCTTTTCAGATAAGTATTTCCTTTTTCTGGTGTATGTTTGAACTTCAGAAGATGGTTCAGCCATTTCAGCTTCTTTTAGCTGTTCTTCAGATTGTTGCTTTTCAGGACTGTGAACTACAGCAGCTGCTGATTCTTCTTCAAGTACTTGCTGTTCACAAAGCTTCTTAATCAGATCTTTTTGTTCTTCAGAAAGTGACACAGCAGGAACCAGTTGCATACTCAATTCCTTTTCAATTGGCACAGGAGATTGAGGTATAACAACAAAAGGCTCAGCCTCTGTTCTTTGGTTCATCAAGAAATCCCAGAAGTCATCATCTATGACAAATTCTTCAGCAGAGAACATGTCAAGAGCATTAATCATTTCACTGAAATTAGTCTCTTCAGTGTGAACTTCTTCTGGTTGACTTGAATAAATAATCATTTCCATGCTTGATGATTCATGTTTGGATCCACTTGGTTCTCCTTTCTTTTCACCCTTGGAGATTTCCATTCTTTTGTGTGGAGGTGAGTCATCATCACTGTCTTTGGATGACTCTTTGTCACTGTCATTCTTGTCATCATCTCTTTTCCTCTTGTCATGGCTTTTATCTCCTTCATCTTCCTTATCTTTTTCAGCTTCTTGCTTTAACTCACAAGCATTTCCAACTCTGAGACTCTTTTATTGAGAGCTTCTACTTCTTTTTCAAGGTCAAGGATGATACTGGACTGTTCTTCTATTATCTCTTCTTGATCCATCATGGCAATAGTTTGGATGTTCAAGGTGTCCACATGACCACTAATTTCTTCTCTTGAACTATGAAGAGCTACTTTCAACACTTTGATCTCTTCATCTTTAACTTTTCTTTCCTTTTCATACGAATCTTTCACTTCTTTTAATTCCTTTTCCTTCTCATCCAGCTCCAATAATCTATCTTGTAGGACATTTGATCTCCTACTATGCATTTTCTCCAACTTGGCAATTTTCTGAAGTAGAGCAGAAATCATTTCATCCTTCTCATCAGGCTTGTTTACTCCTGATTCAGCATAACTTTCTGAAGGAGCAGCCTCTGATGTTGGTTGCCGTGCAGGCATCTTTATGGTATGATCCTCCTCATCAGGTGATGATTTGGATTCTTCCGATGAGCTAGTAGAATCACCAAACTCTTGTGGTGCATTCGTAGGTGGAGATGGGATAGGTGTATAGTGAGTGGGAGAATGGATGGGTTGAGTGATTGGTGAGTGAACTGGAGACATGTGGGGAGATATTATGTGTTGTGTTTGAGGAGAAGGAATTTGTGATCTGGGAGGTGATGGTATTGGAGGTCGAATAGATGATGAGGCTATATCGGCTTCATGAACATAAGGATCAGTGTGAAGATCACCACCTACATCACCTTGTGGTGACACTGATCCTGGTCTCTCTTCAGTGGTAGCAGCATGCTCATCAACATGTTGTTGAAATTGAGCAGCTTGTGCTTCTTCATGAATAGGCTCATTAGCAGGAGCCTCTTGAACATGTTCTTCTTCTTGATTTATCTGCTGTTGCATCCAAGGCAGCAGAGGAAAGAAAGCTCCACTGTAGAAGTTCCTAGGATCTCTCTTCTTGATATACTTGTAGGACTTTGCATTATAGTGAGGAATGTCCATCACTGGTCCTGTAGGCACAATATCTGGAAATGCTTCATTGATGAAGCATTGAATGAATCTTGGGTACATCAAAAACATGTGTCTTCTGCCTTCTTGGATGTTGGATACCAGTCCATTGAATATGTATGCTGACATGTTGAATGGCTGGTTGGTGCATAAGGCACATATGGCAGATGATGTAGTCACTGGGATGTCATTCCATCCAGTTTTCCTCTTGGATAAGCAGTGTTGAAACATGTGAATTAAGAACCTCCATTGCAGATCTACCAATCCCTTTACTATCTGCTTTCCTTCGTATCCTCCCTCATAACCAATGTTTGCAAAGAAATTCATGATCTCATCATCTTCAAGCTCTAGAGGAGTGTTTGCATCATCTCCAAACTGCAGACACTGTCTCACTGTTTGCTCAGTAACAACTAGAGTGTGATCATCAGTTATTCTTCCAGTTAGAGTCCTCATACCATTAACTTCAAGAACTTGGGCTGTTCCCCAAAAAGACCTGATGAGAGTCTCATAAATGATGGGTCTGACAGTCATGGCATATGCAACTCTAGTGGTTAGAAGAAATCTAATCATATCTCTTAAGTCATCTGCTTCTGCTACATCAGGGTCTAGAAATCCGTGACATTATGGAGTTTGCTCCATGTGAGATTAGCCATTATGTCCTGCAGTCAAGGCATATGAATTAGAATAATGCATAACACCTAAGAACTTGTTCATCACTGTTTGACTTTTATTGGTCAAAATTGTTGTTTCATGTGCAAAGATTCTGAGTAATTTTGAATCATCAGAAGTGTGTGCATAATAATCTCAATGAGTTCATCATTTCTTGATTTTACAACACATTTTGTGCTTTGATATTATCTCTTTACTTCACCATTTGGATTTCGACATTTGCACTCTACGCACAGACGTAATTATTAAGAGAAACACTGAATTTCTTGAGGTTTTTCTTGAATAATCAGTGAGCATTTGTCGAAATTATCAAGGGTTTAAGAGCATTTTGATTATTTTTACAACTGATTCATAACCTAGGTTACTAAGTTCGATTTGATGTAACAGTTCGACAGTTAGGGTTACACGCAATTCAAATTTTCACCTTTCTTTGATGCTACTTGAGTCGTGAATCAAAGAGGAGTTGATTTTGAAGAAGCAAACTTAGAGTTTTTGATTAAGAATCAGAATGTCGATGGTGAAGATGAACAGTATTTGAAGAAGATGAACAGTATTTGGGTGGCACTCGTCTCACTTTAAGTCTCTCAGAATTTGAAAAGTATTAAATGATCCTTTGATTTTGATTTATATACACCATTTAATAAGATTCTGAGAATTTGCTAAGTTTTAAATCACAACTGTGTCAAATGCGGTTGAGAAAATGTCTCCGTATTTGTGCACTGTTGCAAATGCGGAAGAGAAAATTCTACCCGCATTTGTGTACTGTTGCAAATGCGGAAGAGAAAATTCTACCCGCATTTGTGTACTTGCAAATTCTAGATGTCTATCCGCATTTGCGCACTGTTGCAAATGCGGAAGAACAAATTCCATTTTTTTATTTTTGGCAAATGCGGCAATGTGAAATACAATCCGCATTTCTTCAATTTGATCTAAATGACAGTGTAAGCACATCAATTTTTAATTGTGACACAAGAGTTCAATCAAGTTTAAGTGTTTTTCTCAGCCAAGTCAAAAGAAATGCGGCTGAGGAAAAACAAATGCGGATGAACAAAAGATTTGTCCGCATTAGTTTGCACTTGAACCTTGTGTTTCAGTCACAAAACCTTTACCTGCATTGGTTGAATGCATGGGTTACCTTCACCCGCATTAACCAATGCACTTACCCGCATTAAGTTTTGAACTTAATGTTTTTGCTCTGAATGGTTTTGGATGAATTTTCTCTGATGCTTTATGAAGTGATGTCTTTGACATTGTGGATATTTGTTTTTGCTTGTTTCTTATGAAGTTTGACTGATGTCAATTTTTGCTTGGATTTACTTGTTCATCATTTGTGAACCAAGTTTCCCATTGTTGACTGTTCCTTTACTTGTTCATGAGGATGTATCTGTTGCATCAGTTGAGATATTATGATATAACTTCTACACCAACACAGACATTGTGCACATTTTGTATTTTCTGATTTTTGAGAAAGGAAACATTTGTACAGAAAGATCAAAATTTTTAAAATTTCTCCCCCTAAAGTTTGTATCCATAATAGATGAAACTTTTAAGGATTTGAAAAATTTGAGGGGACTTTTTTTTTTTTTTTGATTTTTGTGTTGTAATCAGTACAAGAAGTTGAGTTATACCTTTCTTTGGGATCATAACAATCATACCTTTCACAGATGCAAGCAATTTTTATAAACCAAACATAATCATGAACCTATTGATTGCAGGTATGTTTGTCCTCTTAAACTCATGCTTGATTAATAGTTAGATGCCAGTGATTTTATCATGTTTTGAGTTGATTAGGTATTCAACATGTACCTCACACTCAATAACATGGCAAGGTCAACTGTCTGCATGTAATGCATGGTAGAACTTTCAACAGCTTACATGACCAAGTTACTTAAGTTATGACATCTCATTTACTTGATCCTCATTGGGATTCTTTTATTTGATCCTTTTATGAATTTGATCCACATTGGGATTCTTTTAACTTCACTTTGGAAGGTGATCTCTAAGGATTCTTTTCTTTCATTCTCTTTGGAATGTAAATTCATCCACATTGGATGTGTTCCACTTTGGGAATCTTTTAGGATCGTAACATCAACACTATGTGCTTGTCACTCCAGGTCTTTGCTCAGCAAAACAAAGGAGGAACTGATGTGAGTAAAGAATTCATAAGTCATCATTACTTGGGGTGTTTAGGTTGCTACACACACACGCATTTAGATAAGTCATGCCTTACACATACTATGAGATGACAGCATCACAGTTGAAGACAGGCTTTAATTTATCACTGCATGTAGTTTCTTTCTCAAGTTGAGCCTACCAACATATCAAATAAGTCAAGTCAGTCATTTGAGTTTTCTAAATGAGCATAGTGAATGATATAGTGACTGTAATTATATCATTTCCCATAGGTTAAATAGTATACTTCCTGATCTGATTTTTTGAAATGTTGAATGTTTTTGTTGATTTTCATTTTACTCAAGATTAATCATGCCAATAGATTGGACTAGGAATTCAAATCTGGTTGGATCAAATGCCTTAGTAAATAAATCAGCTAATTGATGATCAGTGTGAACTTGCATCAATTTGATTAAACCTTTTTCAGCACAGTCTCTCAAAAAGTGATATCTAATTTCAATGTGTTTAGTTTTTGAGTGTTGTACTGGATTATTTGTTATGAACATGGCTGCTGTGTTGTCAATATGAATTGGAGTGTGCAGAAAGTTAAAACCATAGTCAAGCATCTGGTTTTGAATCCAGAGAACTTGAGAACAGCATGCAGATGCTGCTATATACTCAGCTTCTGCTGTTGAGACAGATACATTGGTTTGCTTTTTGCACTGCCAGGATACCAGTCTGGGACCAAGAAATTGACACCCGCCAGAAGTGGATTTTCTGTTGAAGTTGCATCCCCCATAATCACTGTCAGTATATGCATAGAGATTGAAATCTCCTTCCTTTGGATACCATAATCCAAGAGCAGGCTTGCCCTTGAGATATCTGAATATCCTCTTGACTGCATTTACATGAGATTCCTTGGGATCTGCTTGATATCTGGCACACACACAAACACCAAACATAATGTCAGGCCTACTGGCTGTTAGATACATTAGTGAACCTATCATAGAACGATAGTGAGTCTGATCCACTGATTTGCCTTCAGGATCTGGTCCAATCTTCACTTTGGTATCCACAGGAGTTCTGATGGACTGACAGTCAGCAAACTTGAATTTCTTCAGCATTGTTTCCACATATTTTGATTGATTGATGAAGATTCCGTCAGCTGTCTGTTGGACTTGTACTCCAAGAAAGAAATTGAGTTCTCCTAGCACTCATTTGGAATTTTGAATGCATGAGATCTTCAAAGTCTTTGCACAGAGTCTGGTTTGTTGAGCCAAAGATGATATCATCCACATATATCTGAACCAGCAGCATATCCTTTCCTTTTCTTTTCTGAAGAGAGTCTGATCAATTTTTCCTCTCTCATATCCATTATTAAGAAGGAATGATGAAAGAGTCTCATACCATTTCCTTGGAGCTTGGTGAAGACCGTACAGGGCTTTGTCTAGCTTGTATACCCTGTGTGGATATTCTGGATCTTCAAAGCCAGGAGGTTGACTCACATAGACCTCTTCAGAAATCTTTCCATACAAGAAAGCACACTTCACATCCATTTGATAAACAGTGAATTTCATGGATGCAGAATATGCCAGAAAGATTCTAATGGCTTCTAGTCTGGCTACAGGGGCAAAAACTTCATCATAATCGATTCCTTCTTCTTGTGTGTACCCCTGAGCTACTAGTCTAGCTTTATTTCTAATGACAATTCCCCTGTCATCAGTTTTGTTTCTGTACAACCATTGGTACCGATAGGATATTGTCCTTCGGGAAGATCTACCAGTTGCCATACTTCTTGTTTCTTGAATTGCAGCAATTCTTCCTGCATTGCTTCAATCCAACTGTTGTCTTGAAGAGCCTCTTTGATATTTTTGGGTACTGTTTGACATAAAAAGCATGAGAACAAGCAAATGTTGGCAATGCTTGATTTGCTCCTAGTCACCCTTTCATTTAGTTCACCAATGATGTCGTCAACAGGATGATTCTTGTGTATTCTTGTGGTTGGAATTGAGTCACCAGCAATGGTTACATCAAGATTGGAGACATTCAGTTCATCTTGGTGCGAGGCAACTTCTTCTTGTACTGTTGGGGAGTTGTGGAAGAAATCAAATTGTGTTGCAGTTCTTGCTTCAGTATCATCAGTGGGTTGATTACTTCCATCAGTTGAAGTTCTTTCAGTATCAACAGGAGGGATGACACGAGCTTGGGTGGTAACTTCTTCTTGAGTAGTTGTTTCAATAGATGGCATCTCTGATGGAGAGGGTGTTGTACTTGGACCATCCTCAATTGAAGCACTTTGATGTTGAACAGAGTGTCTGATAGGATCAGCTTGTAAAGGAACTTCTTCATTTAGTTGCTCAGAAGAAGTTGGAGGAATCATTGGAAAATCACTCCTTCTTTCTGATAATGATGAATGTACAGCTGGTTGTGGATTTCCTGCATCAGACATGTGAAATTGGTCAAAAGACTTAGTGAATGAGTCAATATCAAATAACCAATCAGGACCATTAGCTGCTTTGGGAAATGAATGTTCTTTGAATTGAACATTCATTGATTCATCAATAATGTTTAATCTGGGATTAAACACTCTGTAAGCCTTTGATACAGATGAGTATCCTACAAAGAATCCTTCATCAGACTTAGATGAGAACTTTCCCAAATGATCCCAGGTGTTTAATATTGAGACTGGACAACCAAATGACTTGAAAAATCCAATAAATGGTTTTCTTTGAAAAATGAGTTCATATGGAGTCTTGTTACTTTCTTTGACAAGTAAGGTTCTATTTTGTACAAAGCAAGATGTGTTAACTGCTTCCGCCCAGAAGGTGATTGGCAGTTTAGCATCTGCTAGCATGGTGCGTGCTGCTTCAATTAGTGTTCTGTTCCTTCTTTCAGCTACCCCATTTTGTTGAGGAGTTCTAGCTGCACTAAATTGATGAGCTATGCCTTTGATTGCACAAAATGAACTCATATCTTCATTTTTAAATTCTGTCCCATTATCACTCCTGATTGTTTTGACTTTAAGATCAAGTTGATTTTCAATTTTTATGATTAAATCTTTTATTAATTGGAACGTTTCATTTTTATGAAGTAAGAAGAAGACCCATGTGAATCTAGAAAAGTCATCTATGATCACCAAACAATATTGTTTCTTTCCCATACTCATAACATGAGTTGGACCAAAGAGATCCATATGAAGTAGTTTCAATGGAGTATTGTTGGTGTTCACCAACTTTAGTTTGTGAGACGACTTGTGTTGTTTTCCTTTGAGACATGCAGAACAGTGGTCAACGAAATGAAATTCTTTTTGAGGTAAACCAAAACATGATTTCCTTTAACCAGTCTGTTCATGTTTTTGAAATTTGTATGTCCCAGTCGTCTGTGCCAAAGTTGTGATTCATCAAAAGATGCTTTTGACAGAAGACATGTTTCTTCTTTTGGTGAAGTTGAGTTGAGGTTTATGACATAAGTGTTATTCTTTCTGGGTGTTTTCAAGACAACCCATTCTTCAGGAATAAGAAATCCTGGTCTCAGAATGTAGCAATGAGTGTCTGTGAAGTGAGTGGAATATTTCTTGTCACAGATCTGAGACACGCTAAGAAGATTGAAGTTTAGTTGTTCGCAGTAATTCACTCTGTCAAAGCTCAGCATTCCATTTGTCATAGATCCTTCACCTGTAATTCTACCTCCTTGTGAATCTCCTCCAAATGCCACTGTCGTTCCTTGAATGTGCTTAAAATCATGAAGGAGGGAACGGTCTCCAGTCATGTGTCGGGAACATCCACTGTCCACATACCATATACTGTTGGACCTGTGTGAATGACCCTACAAGCACAGAAAGAACTAGTTAGAATGTGAAACCCAAGCCATGATGGTCTTGGGCTTACCGTTTCTATCCATGATAGTAACCTGTTGGTATTTTCCTCTAAACTGGGGCTTTGGTGGTGGGATCATGCTTGATGTATTTCTGAAACTTGATTGGTTTGTTATATCAACTGAGGAATCAGATGAGTATTCAAACCTTTGATCCCTGTTTCTTTTCAGAAACTGGATTCGTTTTTTATTATCAAACTTGTTTCTTGGATTGAGAAAATCATTAGTTTGTCTGACCACTTGATTTCTATATCTTTGACTTCTGTTTGACATTTTCAGATTTTTCATGTCATCATCAGATTTGGAAACTCTGTGATGAGAATGACCATTGATTTTATGTTTATCAAACATGATTGGTGAGATAGGCTTGTTTTGGGGTATCCTCTTTCCCTTTTGATTGAAGAAACAGTCAGACGTGTTGTGATTTGTCATATTGCAGACCGAACAGTATTTGTTGAAATAACAGTTCTTGGTGGTGTGATTGTTCATGTCACAGATGGAACAGTATTGATTATAAAAGCATTTGTCTGTTCTGTGATTAGACCTATCACACACATCACAACGCATGTGCTTGTTTCTAGCCACTGATCCCGGTGTTGAGGATTTAGTAGCTTTGACAGATTTTGAATTTGATTCATTCCGAGGTTTTGATGAGAATGCCTGATCAGCCTTGTTGGTAGATTGTTTCACAACACTACTGACTCTTCTTTTCTTAGGCTGACCTCGCTTTCTCAATTGTTGTCTACATTCCTTTTCAAGTTGATTAACATGCTCTTTGTTAAAATATCAAAGCCAACCCCTTGCTTTGATTTTGAAGTTTGTGGGTCTGAGTGAATTCTAGTTTTTGTGACTCGAACAACTTTTCTTTTAATGGAAGGGGAATCGTTTTCTGACTTGCTTGAATTTTTTTGGAGAGTTTGTCTCACTGTCAGATCTGCTTTCAGCAGTTAGATTCACCTTATTAGTTGTTATATTCTTTTCCCTTGAAACTGCAGGGATGAATTTCACAAAAGCAACAACAGCCTTGGTGGGGCTAGTTGTTCTATTCACACTTACTGTCTTGTCTGAGCACTCCTTAATTTTAATGGGATGTCCTAACTTGATTTTATCCTCATTTGTTTCAATGTAAGCACTTGGTCTGTTTTGAGGATTGGTGATTTGATTTACCATTGTTTTAGGTTCAATAGTGTTAGGCTCATTTTCTTGTTGGAGTGAAACAGATTCAGGCATGACAGTATAGTTATCATTGTATGGTGGTGGACACGAGTTGTATCCAATACCTGACATGTCTTTGGGATCCTTTTGTGAGTCAAGCATTTCTTGCAGCTTAACTGATGACTGTTGAAACTTTTCTAGTTTCAACTTAGTAAGATTGAGTTAGTTTTAGATTGAGCTAACTTTTCAGTCAGTTGCTCATTCTCAGCTGCAAGAGAGTACTTTTCACCATGCAATTTCTCAATGTCTGAGATGAGAGACTTAATTTTAATTTCAAAGCCTTTAATTTCTCTCTTAAGCATCTCAGATTTAACCTTTTCTTCTTTTATTTTATCAGCTAGTTTATGATTGTGCTCTCTATAACCTTGTACTTCATGAATGCATTTATCACTACAAAGGTTAGTTTTTACCTCAGTGGGCATGGGAGAAGGTCCATCATTGATGTGAGCCATGAGTGCATGATTTTGAAATTGAGGCTTCACTTCCTCTGCATACATGCTCCAGTCACATACTCCATCCTGCCTGATAACAAGAGCATTAGCTGATGGCTGATTGCTTCCATAAGCTTGATTGGTCAGTTGAGGTTGAGTCTGTTGTGATTGTTGCTGATGATGATATTGTTGGTTATAACTGTTGGAGTGAAAGCTTGCAGATAACTGTGATGATGACTGGTTTTGTGGAACCCTTTGAGCATTGTGGTTTCTTCTAGGAGCAGTACATTCTCTTGAGAAATGGCCAGTCATACCACAGTTAAAACACTTCACTTTTGATTTATCGTATCCAAGCTTGGTGTTTTCATTCAGGTGAAGCTTTTTACCTTTTCTGAAAAATTTCTTAGCTCTCATAGCTATCATTGCCATTTGCCATTGCAAATCCATTTCCTCTACATCATCTGGATCCATTTCTTCTAAGTCTTCTTGTATCAGATGTGCAGATGTGAGTCTTCCTCCTAAATAGGCTTCAAAGCTTGCAACAAAAGCATTGTAGGTTGCTTTTTGTTCTTCAGATTTTGGATCATCAGGGGTTGGTGTTGAAGCAGGTGGGGATGAGGTTGATGGCCTGCTTGGAGGTTGAGCTGCTATGAATCCAGTGGGTTTAGATTGATCCCTTGATGAGAGAAAGTCATCTTCTTCAGTGATGAAGGCATTCTCAACAGAGTGAGAATCAGTTGGAAACTTGTAAGCTTCCACAACTTTGGGTCCTCCAAGGTTTCTGCTTCTCTCATCTAGTTCCAAAGCTTCAATCTTGGCAATCATAATATCTAGAGTTGTGCTCTCTAGATCAAGAGTGTTCTTTAGCATGGTTACATTTTGTTTCCATGTTTCTGGAAGGCTATGTAACATCTTCTTGTTTAACTCCTTTGACTTGTAGGTGACTCCCATAATCTCTAGATCATTCACCAATTGCACAAATCTATGCAACTGTTTAGAGATAGACTCCCCTTTTGAGTGATGGAATGTCTCATACTGATTCACAAGCTTGTCTTTGTTGATTTCAGCCACTTCACTGCTTCCTTCACACATGATTTTCAGGGCATCCCATACTGCTTTTGCAGTGCCATACTTTTCCAATCTCTTGAGCACATCCATTTTGAGTGCTTGAGTGAGTATGGAGTAAGCTTTGAGGTCAATCTTGATCTTCTTGTAATCATCGTCATCAAGAGTAAGGTCTTCAATAGGGATTCTTGCAGTCTTGTATAAAGCAGCTTGATCTGCAGATAATGTAACAGGGATGTGTGGGCCTTTGCAAATAGAGATCCAATAATCAGGATCAACACCTGTAACATAATTCATGAATCTGATTTTCCATTGTTTATATTCAGATTTATGCTTGAGCATGGGTGGTTTTGAAGCATGCCCAAGTTCAGAATAGTTATGTGAGTCCATGGTTAACTTTTTGTTTTAACTTGCTTAGATCTGATTTTAACTGATTTTATGTTTGATTGTCCAAATAGTCCAAACTTAGTACTGTAACAAAGGATCTGCTGAGAATGTGTGTATTTCAGTGAGACTATTCTGAGTCTTGACTTTAGATGTTCTTGTTTTAATGAAAGTGCAACCTGAAACTGTTTTCGTTCGAAGAACAACTTTGGATGAACAGTAGCAGTTGAGTAGATCTGAGAGTATTTGGTTAGAATACTGAGAAGAGATGTTCGAAATCTCTAAGCAGCAACTCAAGCAACAGATCAATCGGGTTAAACACAGATCTGAGCGGATCTGGGTAATAACCGAGAGCCAAAGCTCTGATACCAATTGACTGGGATTGAGAATGATATTCTCTGTTGATGTGAATCAACAAGGATCGAATATGTTGATTGAGTCAATGATTGAGAGGCGGAATCAAACAATCAATAACATTTAACACTTGAAATACTCATAAATGCACTTGTATTGATTATCTGAACTGTTACAAAGTAAATGCTAGGGTTTAGCAAGCTACAGTAACAATGCAAGACAACCTCGGATGAAACAAAGAATAAGAGGTGTCAGGAGTTTTCAGGTGCAAAGTCTAAAGTCTCTAGTGTCACCTCACATACGAGGATTCTGATCTATTTATAGGCTGACTTACAGCTTGTACAAAATGACTAAACTACCCTAACTGTACAGAATAGTTTGTCTTCATACGCATTTGTTCTTAGTCATCCGCATTTGTTAATGCGGATGAGTAAGTCTTCATCAGCATGTCTTCTATTCTTCCGCATTGGTGTTTGGTCATCAGCATTGACAAATGCGGATGAACAAACACTGAGCGCATTTGTTACTTAACATCCGCATTAGTTAATGCGGATGAACAAATACTTGTCAGCATTTGTTCTTGTGCATCCGCATTAACAAATGCGGATAGCCGACACTTGTATTTTCTTGATCCGCATTTCTTCTTGGACTTGGGGAGATTTCCAGCAGAACAACCATCCACCTCTTGAATTGGCATGTATGATCCTTTCAGGGTCCAACAGAATTACCTGATGAGTTGAGTGGAATTCATCCCACATTCCATGTATCTCATCTTAGGAAATGTCTAGCAGACGATGATGCATTTGCACCATTAGAGGACATCGAAGTCGACGAGCGGCTGAACTATGTAGAGCAGCCGGTGGCCATCCTAGATTGGAAGGAGAAACGCTTACGTAATAAAGTAGTTCCACTGATACGAGTACAGTGGAAACACAGAAAAGGATCAGAATCTACGTGGGAGACCGAGGAAGATATGAGGAAATTTTATCCTTAATTGTTTGAGGACTGACAGGTTTCAAGGACGAAACCTAAATAAGTGGGGGAGACTTGTAACGCCCCGAAATTTCCCGAAGACAAGCCACTTAATAATAATGGGCTTTTAAGGGTTAATTTAAGAAATAAGGATAAATTGGTGGGCTATGGACCAAATTAGCCTTAATGGGCTATGTGTTGGTGGGTTTAAGGGCCCTAATCAACCCTAAAACAATGCATGATCAGATTCATTTCAACATTATCAACCCTAGCCACCAAATTCATAGAGAGAGAAAGTAGAGAGAGAAAGTGGTGAAATCACAAGATTTGAAGCTTCTAAGATCAAGGGATTGAAGATCTGGGTGTTTGTGCATCAAATCTCAAAGAAAGGAGCAACAAACAAGGTAAGAATCGACCTCTAAACCTCTCTGTTGATCAAACCCAGATTCTAGGGTTTTGGGGTTTTAAAAGTCTCAAAGAAACACATAAAGGTCGAATTTTTACGTATGAAAACATGTAAAAATGCTAGAAATGGTTTCATGGAAGG
>CM044011.1:34446200-34478700 GCA_024085815.1 Flaveria linearis
TCAGGCCAGGAAGCAAGCTATTGCTGAGCAAAACTTCCAAGCTATTCTTGCATCATCTTCTTATTCCAAAATGTTTTATCAAAACAAAGAAGGGTTAGGAACCAATGAAATAGCTCCACCACACTCTTATGAGTCTATTAGACTACCTAGATGTGGTACTGAAGAGCAAGAGGTTCCAACTGCTGACCATTCTCCATTGGAACTAGAGGATGAGGCAAAAATAGTGGCCACCACAAGGGAGAAACAGGAAGATACACTCATCTCCACCTGTGAAGAACAAATCCTAACCACCAAGGCAAGAAGAAGCAGAGCTAAAGCTGCAAGAAGGACTGCCAAGAAGGTTGCAGAGTCCAAGCTTAAGATTGACCCAAAGCAAAAGGGTGTCTTCATCTCTGCTGGATTTCAGGTGGTAGGTACTTCTGATTCAGGAAAGGAGTGTAATACCAGCACTCCTGTCCTACCAAAGGATCAAAGGTTGAAAGGGAAAGTTGCTGATGAAGAGAAGAAATCCAAGAAACAGCTACCTGAAAATTCCCAGAAGACTAACATTGCATGCATAATGTGTGATCTGCACAACCACATGGCTAAAGATTGTTACTACAATCCAGCAAGCACACATTATGTTAGAAGAGAATGAGTCAGGGAAGGTTTCTCAGTTGGACCATTTCAAACGGTACAAATGATGAAGAAGGGAAAGTTGGTCTCGGAAGCCAAGTTGCTTTCGGAAGAAAGTACTTCTTCCGAAGGGAAAATGGCTTCGGAAGCCAAAGGTTCTAAGGTTCGGAAGAACAAGAAGGCTCCCTTGAAACCATCCCAGAAGAAGACTACTTCGGAAGAAAAGGTGGTGAAGGCTTCTTCCGAAAAGAAAGCTTCGGAAGAAGACCATGCTGCAAAAGCTTCAACAAGCTCATCCTCAAAGATCAACCAAGGGATGGATTGGAAGATCAAGGAAGATGTTGTAGCCTAAACCTCTTCTTCAACGACCTCTATTGAACCCCAATGCATATCTTTTGGTTCAATTATGTCATTATCTTTGGAAGAGCCCAAGACCAGCAAGGCTTGGGCTTCCAAACAAAACTATCTCATCTTATGTGCAGGGACATCCATTTGACAAGAACAACAATGTCTGGATTATAGATAGTGGATGCTCCAGGCACATGACAGGGAACAGATCTCTCCTTCAACAATTCCAAAACTATGATGGAGGGCCTGTCCAATTTGGAGGTAAGGCCGGAGGATATATTTCTGGCAGAGGAAGTATATCCAATGGCAGAATAAACATTGACAAAGTTTACTTTGTCAAACAGCTTGAACACAATCTGTTAAGTGTTTCTCAATTCTGTGACCAAAAGCATCAAATGCTTTTCACAGAATATGAGTGCATTATCCTCAAACCAGGGATGACAATTCCTCCGGAATTGGTGCTTCTTAGATCTCCCAGGAAAGGGGATATGTACAAGCTGAATATGAACAATGCTTCTCCTATGGGTGAAGTATCATGCTTTCTTTCCAAAGCTGATAGTGATGAGTCAACACTATGGTATAAACGCATGTGTCATGTGAATTTTAAAACAATGAATAAATTGGCTAAAAACAACTTGGTACATGGTTTGCCTAAAAATGAATTTTTCTGCAAAGATAACTGTGTAGCATGTCTGAAAGGGAAACAACACAGGTCATCTCATAAATCCAAATATGTTAACTCCATCACTACTCCATTACACTTATTGCACATGGATCTCTTTGGTCCCACAAGTATAATGAGCATTGGAAGGAAATCATACTGCCTTGTGATTGTTGATGATTTTACAAGATTTACATGGGTATTCTTTTTAAGAAGTAAATATGAAACGGCTGAAACTTTAAAATCTTTTATTCTTAAATAGAAAATCAAATTGATCACAAGGTTAAGATCATTAGAAGTGATCAAGGGACTGAGTTTAAGAACTTTGTTCTTGACTCATTCTGTAACTCAAAAGGGATTGCCAGACAATATAGTGCTCCCAGAACTCCTCAACAAAACGGTGTTGCTGAGAGGAGGAATAGGACACTTATTGAGGCTGCTCGGACCATGTTAGCTGATTTAAAGCTACCTCTAACATTCTAGGCAGAGGCAGTCAGCACTGCATGCTATGTGCAGAACAAGGTTCTTGTAGTTATGCCCCATGGAAAAACCCCTTATGAGTTATGGAACAAGAGGCCACCGTTCATTGGCTTTCTAAGATCCTTTGGCTGCAGGTGTACCATACTTAAAACAAAGGACAACTTAGCAAAATTTGCTGAGAAGTCGGATGATGCTATCTTTGTTGGATACCCTTCTAGCTCCAAAGCTTATAGAGTATACAACATCAAGAATCAACAATTTGATGAGTCATCCAATATAGTTGTAAATGAGCACACTCCTTGTGTGAAGGGGAAATGGGGACTTATGGCCCAGCAACTAAAACAGATGGGACAGAACTTGCAGCAGCCTATCAACTTTGAAGATTGACTCACAGATGCTTCATGATCTCTAAAGACTTTTCACAAAGTTTGTATTGAGATCCTCCTTAGAACAGCCCAGCCCTGACACCACACTCATATATTTTGGGGCTGAGGAACTTCAAAGACTGACTGCACCTTCTACCACTGTGGACGAAGTTGGTCAACCTAAGGTCCACATGGAATCTAAGATTAACTTCGAAGTGGAAATGGGGACTGATGGCCTAGCAACTAAAACAGATAGGACAGAACTTGTAGCAGCCTCTTCTTCCGAAGCTCAGGCTGAAACTTCCGAAGCTGACATTGAAGCCTCGAAAGAACAAGACAAGTCTTCTGAAGCTGAGATGGAAGCTGCGGAAGGTTTGTTCCAAATGTCCGAGGAACTGACCATCACAGATGTTATTGCTGAAATAGCATCTGAGGTGAACAGGAAGGACATTTCTGATATACCTCCATCCCAAACACCAGCTGAACCTCTCTCTCAATCTGAACCCTCTATCCAAGAACCACCACAGTCAAGCTCTGCCAAAGACAAAGGCAAAAGGAAATTGATTGAGGAAGAGCTTTAGGAAGAGGAAAGGATTGAGAAGCTCAAGAAGAAAGGTAGGTTTCCCATTGAGAAGCTGCTAGCTGCTAGTTCTAAGGCAGCTGCAGCTAATCAGGAGGAAATCAACACTAAGAGAAGGACAACACTCATTGACCAGCTCATCAACTTAGGAGCTGCCAATGAGGAAGTACTCCTGCTACCACTAGAGGAGTTGGTGACTTTGGAGAGGTCAACCAGGCTAAGGCTAGAAGAAGAAGCCAGGTTGGCCTTGGAGAGGGAAAAAGAAGAACAAAGGGAAGCAGCCCTGCAGCTGAGAGAGGCTAGGATCAAATTCCTACTCTCAAGAGGCTTTAGTCTTCCTGAACTATCTCCACACGATGATGACATGATCCTGCTGCTCCACAACAAAGAGCAGGATCAAATGGAGAAAGAAAGGAAGCAAGCTGCCAGGGAGAAGTTGAAGGAGAGGAAGCGGAGGGAGGAAGAAAAGGGGGTCACTGCCACCAAGAAGTCCAATGACAAAGCCTAGATGAAAGACTATCTCCGGACTCATGGCTTTTCTGGTAGGCATGTGGGACCTATGTCCGAAAGGACACTCCAACGGATTGTCAGTGAAATAAAAGTTGACATCCGTATGGGGAAAAAGAAGGAGATGTATAGGAGGGGACAGGGAACGGTCTTCACCCCAGCCACTCAACCACAGCCAGCCACTCAACCACAGCCAGCCACTCAACCATAGACAACCACTCAACCACAACCCACACCAGAAGAACCAATTCCATTTCCTATCAAAACCAAACCCTCAGATGAAACCTACACCCCTGAACCTACAACTCTACCCAAACCTACCTCATCACCTCAACCACCTAAACTTCATATCCTTAAACCCAAAATACAACCTAGAACCACTAAACCTAAACCTACCTAACAGAAACCAAGATCATCCTCTCAGCCTTCTAAACATCTCTCTTTTGAGGAAATAAAGGAGCTCAAGACAAGGCTCATCAACTGCACTACTATGAGCAGCATCTCCTGTGAGGGAGACCTTATCAACATCACCTATGTTGATAACTCTTCAAGCTCCCTCACTCTAGGTCAATTTCTTGAGTTGCCTAGAAGTACTTTGGGCCAGGCTGCAAGACTTCTCGGTCTCAACTCTGATACTCTCAATGCTGAAGAGAAGAGACTAAGAAGGAAACTGGCGACTCTACTGGATACAAGGATGGAGGACAGGATTCCTAGTTAGTCTCCTGGACCTAGGAAAGTTATAATCCAGTGGAGGTTCGATGAACCTTCTCACAACTTTGTTGTGGAAAGGGAGAATGGTGAAACTAACAGGCTTAATGCCACTTCTCTACTGTATCTCAGCAGATTTGACATTACTGAGCTTGCAGAGAAGCCATTCTCCAACCCCTCTAACTCTGAGACTGCTGCTATCATCAGAAACTATCTCAGCAGCCTTCATCTAGCCGAGCTAACTGTAAAGGCCATGATCGAAGAAGAGTTGAAGTTAAGAAGACAGGAAGACAAGGAAAGACCTACCACCAAGGGCGCAGCCTTTCTACAGATGGTGGAGGGTCCAGAATTGGAACCTATAGTTAGATGGGAATATGACTATAGTTCCCATCAACTAACTCTTTTCAGAGGGCTACAACAAAGGGTACATATAATCCAAGGTGACAGACTGGATGTTCTGTCTACCAAGGATTTGTACAAACTTCTCAGCACCACATCAGGGAAGAACAAGGACACAGATAAATATCTACTCTCCTTGGTGCTGAAAGTTTTGAGAAGAAGAGAGAAGTGAAGTTTTGGTAGCATCAGCCTAGGGGGAGTTTGTTGGGTCATTATAAGGCTGGTGCAACCAAAACCACTTCACATAGTCATTTTGGTGCTACACTCAAAAGGCTTCCGAAGCTAAGTATGAGATCTTCCAAAGTCTAAAGAACAAAAGCTGAAGTCATCAGCTGAAGAAAGAGCTGAAGACTATCTTCCGAAGACTAAGTCTGAAGATTTCCGAAGACAAAGTCTGAAGACTTCCGAAGACAAAGTCCGAAGAATACTTCCAAAGACAAAGTCTGAAGAACACTTCCGAAGACAAAATCTGAATAACACTTCTGAAGACAAAGTCTGAAGAAAGAGCTCAAGACAAAGTCTGAAGAAAGTGCTGAAGACAAAGTCTACTTCCGAAGACAGAAGAAGATTCCAAGCCTCGGAAGAAGCAGTCTTCCGAAGTATAAGTGGCTTCGGAAGAAGTTATTCTTCCGAAGAAACTTATCCTTCGGAAGACACTGCTATGTCCAGTAGACATAAGTATGGTCTCTGACAGTCCGTTGCAGACCTCTGATACAGCATGGCTTCTTCCTAAAGAACCATGTTGTTGACCATACTTTATTCTACTGTATACCTTTTTATGATAGTACATGTTACCAACTTTAGTTGGTGACAAAAGGTAAGTCAGGGACATGTCCTGACTACCAACTCTCAGGCAAAATGTTTGAAAGACCTCACCTAGAGTCTTGTAGTATAGATGTTTGGTTAGAGGTTTCCAGCTGGTATCAAAGTATATCCGGCTATAGATAGTATTATATATATCTTCTCTGTGTAACTTATTAGAAAGAGAGATTTGAGTCCAAGAGTCTTGTAATCCTTTGAGTTGAGAAGCAATATATAAAAGTACCTTGAAAATTTACTTCCTGTGCTCATTTACTGCTTGTTACTTGTTATATTGTGATCAACTCTTCATTGACTCTTGCTGAGTGTTGTTCAAGTTGAGTTTGAGAGAAAAACCATCTGTTGAGTGACCAACAAACGATCCTGCAACATATATGTGTATATGTATACATATACATATATATACATATATATATACATATATATATATACATATATATATGTATACATATATATATGTATAGATATACATATATATATATATGTATATATATACATATATATATATGTATGTATATATATATATATATATGTATATATATACATATATATATATATGTATATATATACATATATATATATATATGTATACATACATATATATATATATGTATATATATATATATAGGGAAGGGATCAAATGTTAACCCTTGTTTATTACGATAACCCATTAACTCAACTAGTGGTCCATAGCAAGCCACGTCACCATTGTAACTTAGAGTTACAGTGGTAAAACTAGTGGTTCAAAACGAACGTTAAAATTTTTTTAAAAAATATAGCAAGACTATACTCAAATTAAAGATATTAAAACGATCTATTTAATGGTGTAATTTGTTTAAAAAAATTACGTCATTCAAAAAAGTTAAAAACATTATAAAAAATGGTGGAGTTTTTTAAAAATGGAGGGAAAATCGTTACATCAGTGGTGTAACGCGATGTAAATGTTAGTTACAGTGGTGTAAGTGTTCGCTACATTAGGGTTAACGCGTTATCGCAATAAACAAGGGTTAAGAAAGGAACCTTACCCTATATATATATATATATATATTATATATATATATATATATATATATATATATATATATATATATATATATATATATAGGGACAAGATCTTTTCAAAACTCCTAAAAATCGTAAGAACCATGAGAACTAATATCAACCATTGATTATAATATTTTTTTTAACTATTTTAATTAAAGGGTATGAATGTAAATTAACATTTTCATGAGTTGTAACTGGCTAAAATTCCTCCTTCATATTAGGTAGTTTTATTGAGTTTAATTTAAATTATTTTAAGCATTGATCATCCTATTTTTAAATGTCAAACTTGCTATATTTTGAGTTTGAAAATCACGATTTTTATCAAAACTTTATTCTTAAAGATTCTAGGCGATTTACAATTCAAAGCATCCACTGATCAGTTGAAGATCATTGACAAATCAATTTAAGAAACAAAGCATAGACTCAATTTTAAAAGGCTTCAATCGGGTCTGAATGAGATATATGAAGAAAATTGTTCTAATGGTAATGCGATGTACAGATACAACGATGGTGATTTTGGGTGTGAGTTTTTAATTAACAATTATGTTGATTTTGATGATGTGTTATTATTGTGTTTGTGGAGATAACTAATTCAATTTTAGACATGTTTTCTTACTCGAATAAATTGACATTATTTTGATGAATTTTCTATTGAATTAGTGAGTTTCATCATGGTTTTATCTGCAAGGAGTTCGATGTCATGATGGCTTAGCACTATCTTTTCTAATAATTTATTTTAGTAAAATTAATGTTCTTTTTTTTGATACTTTGTTTCTAAGTTATAAATTTTACTGGAATTTTTATAATTGATTGATTAATGTCACTAATAGTTGGATAATTTATTTATGTTTCCAAAGACTTATATTGTCTTGAAGGAAGATGATATACATCAAATGGTTTGGAAGATGAATATGGGTGGAAGATGAAGATGATGCTACAATAAAGATGATGGCATTGATGAAGATAACGATGACAACAGAAAAGGTTTTGGGTTTTCATCCTATTGAAGACAACAACGACGATGAAGATGATATTGTTCATGAAGTTTCCTGCTTGATAATTTGGTTTATGTTTGGGTTGAAGACTTATATATATGTAAATAGTTGATTCACATATAGGTAGAACTTGTATGTATATGAATAAACGATGAGATAAAGTTTTACATATATGTAAATGGGTGATAAGTTTGAAAAATAGACAACCGGTATAAAGATTTTGTGACATCCGTCACCAAAGGTCCGTCATTTAACGTGTTCGGATAACTTTTGTTATCGGTCATTCCTCACCTCTGTAACTCATCTATGTGGATATCATATTTGCTTGCTTGGTTATCCTTATGCTTATGCTATCGTTGCTTGAATTGTCATCATCTTAAAATGTTTTCTAAGATTGCCCCCGTTATCATTAAATGCATCATTTTTATATAAACCTAATGTTACAAATAAAACCATTTTTAAATTATAAATATCATTAACTACGTCTTTCATCATTAGTAAAACAAGCCTAATTAATGTCGTTTCAACCGAAATAAAATTTGGGAACCCGGGGGCAAAGTGCAGGGACTAAAATTGATATTTCACCAAACTAGGGTTGGGTATATAAACCCCATTTCCAGCGCTAGCCCTCATTCTTCACCATCTTCTTCATCTTCTTCTTCTTCACCTTCTTCACCATTCTAGCATCAAAACCGCTCATTTTCTTGTGTTTTCACCGGCAAATCTTGGTTATCATCGTGAATACTTACTTCTAACAGGTAGATAACCTTGTTTGAACCGTTTATTGCTCGATTTCACTTCTGCGTTTTCTAGGGTTTCGGGTGCTCGGGTTCATCCGAGCACATGAGGTCGTGTGGGCTTGTGTGTTGCGTTTCTGAGTGTGTTTCTTGTTTAGACATGTTAGAATATGGATTCTGGAAGTTCTTGGAGTGTAAAACAAGAGCACGGAGCAGCCGGAGGCTGCTCAGCACTTCAGCAGTCGCGATCTGCTGCACTGGGCGATTGGGTCAGTTCATGCGACTGAGCCGTGTGATTGGGTGAATCGCACGACTGAGTCATGCGTCTGGGTGTGTCGTGCGATTGAGTCGTGCGATTGGGTGAATCGCACGACTGAGTCATGCATCTGGGTGTGTCGCGCGACTGAGCCATGCGATTGGGTGAATCGCACGATTGAGTCATGCGTCTGGGTGTGTGCGATTGAATGTGTGACAACTCATCCAAAACTCACTCGATTTTGATTTCTGTGTGCCAATGCAGTAGATCAGTGATGGAACACGCTCACCATGTAACGCAATTTTCGGGATGAAAATTCTTTCAACATGGGGATAATGTGACATCCGGTAATTTTCCGTTACCAAACTCCGTTAGTTCCGTTAAGTTTTGCATACATGTGTCGTAAGCACACACTAGTTGTCGTTTGAAGTTGGTGACTTAAAAATAATTAATAATGTTAATTTAATAATAATCTAGTTGAAAAGATGATTATTATGTTATGTTTATGTTTTTACGCGATTTAAAGACTATTTGGGAATTTTATCGCGTAACGCGGAAATGCGCGTGTTAATTTGTATGTTGCGTGTTTTTATAAAATAAAATATATAATAATTTTCATTAGTTTATATCTTTATATTATTAAGTTAAAAACACTCAACAAAGAGTTTAAAGCCTAGTTTTTATAAAATACAAATTACAAGGGCAAAAAGGGTAAATATGGAAACTAAAACTAAACAAAACACCCAAACCCTAATCCCCACCCCCATTCGGCCGCGACTTCACCTCTCAACCCCTCACCATTGCGATTTTGACCTAGAACAAGCATCAAAGCATCGATTTGGTTCGGTTACAAGGCATACAACACGTAGGGATCGTCAATTGCAAGTTAACACACTTGAAAAGGTTAGATTTTACAAGTTTGATGTTGCTCTTGATAAAACCGAACCCTAGGCTGCAAATTGATGTTCTTGGGGGCTGAAATCTTGATGTTTGTTGATGATAATGAGTTAGTTGGATTGATTACATGTTTTTTAACATTGATTATGCATGAATTGTATGTTTTTAGTGGATTGATCATGAACTTTGATGGTTATGAACCCTAATTCAAAATTGATGATTATAACATGGAATTGTTGATTGTTTGATGTTGTTGGGTTGTTAATTAGGTTGTATGAATGCTAGGAAACATGGATTTTGCAAGAAATTGGTGAATTGAGGGATTTGTTCATAGGTTACTAATAATAGTAACTTTATTTTGATGTAATGTTGAATTGTTAATGTGTTGATGTTATAGATGTGTTTATGATGATAATTGGATGTTCGATTGTTGCTATGAACATTGGTAATTCAAGATTTCATGCTAGAACCCATACATTACTAAAGATAGTAACTTTTTGAGTATGAAATTTATGAATCATGTTAGTTAGGTGTTGTAGATCATGTATAGGTATGATATGAACTTGATTAGGTATATAATAGTTGGAATTATGGTTGAATTGGATGTTAAACCACTTTTGGGTATTACTTTCCCAAAAGGGAAACTTTATTATGCATGAACTTTGGATATTGGTAATTTGACTTATTCATGGTTTTAGGATCATGCTAGAATGATTGTTATGAATGTCTAAAGTGGTAGAATCTGTTAATTGGATTGTATGGAATGTTTATTTGGTTATTGGGTGATTATTGCACTTTGATGGTCATGTATGGCTTGGTATGTTGATTAGTAACTAGGACATCATGATTGGGATTGGAATTGATCATACTAATGTATGTTGCATGTATTGGGCATCTTGTATGCGTTATGAATAGTATGTATGACTTTTTGGTAAATTATCTGTTTTGACCCATATATGCTAAATCATAGCTATAGGTCATGTAAGTAGGTTATGCATGATCTAACCTGTTATATGATACACTAGTTATGTTATGAACACACTGAGCATGCTAGATGCTAAGGATTTATACAACTTGTATGTGATATGTGCATAGTATGGTGATTTAAGCAATGTACTGGGAATGTAGCATCAAATGTGATTCATTGGAATGTTAAACATGTATGTATATGCTTATGTATGTTTAAATGGTTTACAATGCATAATGTCACCAACGGGTCAAACGGGTCAACTAGGTCACATGTATGTTGTTTTTATAGAACCTTGAGTTCCTTGTTTGTAGAACACTTAGGGTTTCTCTTGGGATTGTTGTGTGTACATGTACTTATGTACTTGCATGTTCTAGGTAACCTTTGAAGGTTGTCTTTCCACTCGTTCTTGTCAAGTTAAGCCTTAGGTATCTAACACGCATATCAGGTGAGTTCATGCCCCACTATTTTATTAAATCTCTTTCGGGGGAGATAGCATACTGGTAATGTTACAAACGCTTTTTATATTTAAGATGTGTATGATATTAATATAGTGCTGTTTACTATGATAAAGTCCTCACACTTTCGAATTGTTAATATTGAATAGCGGGGAAACTTGGGTAGTACTACTGGGTCTGACGAGCCCCACCTGTGTGACTCGAGGTCAACCGGGTGCAATTTGTCCTATGATTATTCGTCATGATATGGTGAAGTCGTGACGGGAGGCAAACATAACACAGTCAACTTCAATGTCGAAATCACTATGTATTAATAATAATTTGTTAATGGACTAGCTAGCTATTACAATGCACATGCTTATTTATACACTATTGATAAACTGTTATGTTTATACGCAAACTCTTGAACTCACCAACCATGTGTTGACTTTTAGTATGCTATTCTCAGGTCGTTAATCTGGATTGCTGATAGGAGCACTAAACGAGTCAGCATGCATTTTAGAGATTTAAACTTCAAATATAATTACTCGTCTTTTATTTTGTGGTTTAAAATACTTGGTTGGCACTTGTTTTGCCATATGGTACTTTCACAGGTTTTGGGTTTTTATTTACTTTTCGCTTCCGCATGTCTTTTAAAGTTTGAACTCTGGTTTGGTTTACGTTAAACGTAGCATATAGAGTCATTCCGAGTAACTATTGACTGTGATCCTGGTTTGTTCACACGCCTCGCGGTAAAACTCCGCACGTGGATTTTGAGGGTGTGACAGAATGTGTGTGCGATTGAGTCCATGCGAGTGAATTTGTGTGCGATTGAGTCAATGCGGATGAGATTGTGTGTGATTGTGCGTGAGTCGCACGATTGAAAGGCCAGTCGCACGAATGAATGTTCAATCGCACGAATGAAGCTGATTCGTGCGAATGAAGGTTCAATCATGCGTATGGAGGTTGAGTCCCGTGATTGGGTGTTGCATGGTACGACTGAATGCTTAGTCGCACGAATGAAGGTTCAATCGTACGAATGAAGCTGATTCGTACGACTGAAGGTCCATTCGTGCGAATAGAGGGTTGAGTCGTGCGTCCGGTCCTGTTGTGTGACTGATGATGCGTGTATGTGTGAATTCCCTTTTTGAATGTCTTGTGATGATAAGGTAACATCAATAAAGTGTCATTGCTTGACCATAAAGATTAAAGTCAACGCTATTAACAAACACATACTTTTCAATTTAAAACAACCTAACCTTTTTTAATTATCGACAACCCATTTAGGACTACAAATATTTAACAAGTATTATCTTCTATAATAATGGGATCCCCATATGGATGTCATTAGTAATGACGACTACTCTTAATACTTGGATCTATATAAGGTCTGATATGTGTATGCATGCTTGTGTGTGCTACCCACGACCAAACCGAAATAGCCCAAACTAATCGAATGTCATCTCATGCCTTATGCTCATATTAATGCTCGTTAGTAACTGTCAATAGGTGTTTGACCGTTCATAGCATTCTACCCTTGGGAATATTTATCATACGTGCTTATCATCTATTCCGTGAGTTTCGTAGCCCCTTTTTACTCTTATAAAACCTTTTAAATATTTTCAACTTGGGGGAAAAGAATGTTCACCTACTTAACTTGATTTCAAGCATCTTCCCTAGTGGAAGCTGGCTGCCACTTTTCTGAGTATCTGATCTTGCTTATCTTGTTGATTGATGCTATATGAACTTGACTCTATGCTATGTTACCACCTTGTATGTTGCTTGGTGGTATTACATTACTATGCATTACTACTTTGATATTATGTATTGATTGATGCTACCTGTGATTGCTATTGTTGATGGATGCATCGGCTGTGTGGTTCTTCTGTGTGGTTCTTCTGTGTGGTTCTTCTGTGTGGTTCTTCTAAGCCGATCATCCATTACAACCATTAATTCCAGCAATGGGACCTAAGGATTGGTTTGGTTGTAACCTATACGTATGCACCGTGTGGATCTTGCTACGTCATGTAAAAGTTATGGGATGCTTTCTTTACAGCCATCAATTCCCATGTGGAACCGATGTTTAGGTTTGGCTGTAACTATCTATATCTTGTAAAACCGCTTACACATAAGTCTAGTCACGGTAACTCTTATTAAACTTACAAGTTGTTTTCATTTTAACATCTTTTATTACTTTAAACCTGCGAAGCTCACTAACAATTATGTTGACCGTTTTGAGCATATCTTTTCAGGTGATCAAGGTAATTGAAGATTCTAGGAGTGCTGCCTTTTAGAGGAGACCCTAGGATGCATTTTTGAAGGATTAAGCATTTTTGTTAAACATTGATTCTTGGAACATCTTGGTTGCTTAAACTTGTACATTGCATACTTGTTCCCAGGTTGTGGGAATTTACATTACAAGTTATCATCAATGCTTATGTGATCATTTTATGTTGTGCTTATGGCTATGCTGTCGTGAACATTGACTGAACACGACACAAGTCTCCATTTGTGTTCGGGGGTCGTCATGACACGCTTGTCATCATACTTATATTGCTTCTCTAACGTATACCATGTGTTATGACGATCCCGTCTAGCTCGCATTCCCGTGTTTCCGCTATCAGCGGGGGTGTGACAGATTTTTTTCATATCATAAATACTAGATCAATTTAAAAAATGGATTATTGATTTGAAAAATTACGTACATGTAAAATATTAACGTTTGAATAGACGATTAGTCTAAAGATTTACATATATGTAAAACAATGAACAATTTGAAGATGAAAAATAATCGAATTCTGTATGCGAAGATTAAACCAAATACTGATTATGACGCATCACGTATATTAATTTACTCAATTTTAATAAAATTTCAAATGTGTAACTGATAAATTTTTAGAAATGAGAGAAGAGAGAGGAGAGAGAAAATAAAATTAGTTAATTAGTAATTAATTGGAGAGATAAATAATAAAATAGATTACTAATATACCCTTTTCTTTAAATTAACCAGTTAAATAACACAATATATTTTATTATTGAACATGTTTAATCATAACCATTGATCAAAACCATTAATGTTCAATAATAGTTCTATGAGTTCTCATTTATAATCAAGTCCTGTAAAGAACACAACGCTATATATATATATATATATATATATATATATATATATATATATATATATATATAAAGGGTAAGGTTCAATCGTTAACCCTCTATTATTGTGATAACCGTGTTAACTTTTGAATATCAATCAAAATCATTATTTTTTTATTGAAAAACATCATTACACATATACAAAAATATGTTCTTTAATATATATGTGCAAATTCATAAGCGTAAAAAAGTTTACACTAGTATAAGATACACTTACATCAGTAAATATTTAATGATGTAAGTGTAACTTACACTTGTCGTATATTCTATACATACATATATATTCTATACATACATACATACATATATATGTATATACATACATACATATATATATATATATGTGTGTGTGTGTGTGTGTATATATATATGTATATATATAAGGTATCGTGTGAATCCAATTTATAGTGTTAAAAACGAAAAAAGAAACTTGTTCTTCTTATTAGTTGCCAAAGTCGCAACACTCCAGGTGCATGTTAACAGTAAAAACCAAAACTAAAAGAAGTTACTATAATTATCTAATGAGAAATTTGGATACAATCTTATTTTGTCTAATTGTATTATGATGTGTTAATTGATGCCTCTATCATAGAGTTCAGTGATTTAAGTCTCGTAATGAAATGTGAAGCAGAATTACAAGTAGATTAAATAGGTGCATGAGTTATCCTTTCAAACAAATTAAATGAATAATTAGAGGAGAAACAAATAATCAATCACTAGAGTGGCAAACGATTCAACATTTAAGGTGTACTTTTTTTGTCTTCCGTCTTATACGACAATATAAACATTATATTGGAAGTATGATATCTCTATTTAATTGCATGCTTTCATTTTGTTTAGGTTGCCAAATCAATTTTTCATCCTTTGGATGTGTTTGAAATAGAGGCCTCAAAGAAGGGGGTCATCAAGGACATAAATTCTATTTGTAAGTTAACACTATCTGAAGATTGAAAAACCAGTACAATAAATTTGGTCATTAAGTTGTTACGGTCTAGTATGACCATTGTATTATAGAAGTAGTCTAGAGGAAAGGGAGATTTAAGGGTTTTGTACGTTTTAACATTTATTAATTACTAATATCTTATTATGGAAACCTTGATTAATTTGAGAACTTAGTTGAGATGACATTGACTAGAATTGAGAACTTAGTTGAGCTAAGTGAACTCGAGATCCATCTACACCATTTGGTCGAGAATTCATAACCTTGATTAATTTGAGAACTTAGTTGAGATGACATTGACTAGAATTGAGAACTTAGTTGAGCTAAGTGAACTCGAGATCCATCTACACCATTTGGTCGAGAATTCATGTGTTGCATCAAAGAGTCTAAAAAACTCAAAATTAAAGTCTGAAAAGCCTTATTTATGTCTATCTCTAAGAGTCTAAAAAACTTCAAATTAAAGTCTGAAAAGCCTTATTTATGTCTATCTCTAAGATCATACAACTTAAGTTATATGTTTTCAACCAGGATACAACTTCATTTAGTATGAAGGAACAATCAAGGATACTTCTCTTAGCTATAAAAGACAGTTCCTCATCCGATAGTACCTTCCAGATTACATCCTTTGGCCGATATACCAAAACTTTGGGATAACTTTATTTACGATCCTAATTAAACTACTAGGCCTATAGTTGTCTATGTGGATTATATTGGAGATAACTATGATTTACCAAGTGTTCCTTCTTATCTCCTACCTATTTTCTAGTGATCTTACTTTGTAGCTTTGTTAGTTGTTTTCTAATTACCATTTAATGTTGATCATCGATGCATTCTTCGTCATCAGAAATAAACCTTTTGTGGTTCAACCTAAACTAGCACAAGATCTAAAATTAAGATCATCAGTTAACCCTAATGGCGAGCGGAGAAGGATCGAAAGCTAAGGATCACACCAATCTAAACTCACCCCTATATCTACACCCCTCCGAATATCCTCGGAAGATGCAAGTCAACAAAGGCTTGACGGATGCAAACTTCAATGACTGGTTACAAGGAATGACAAATTTCTTGTTTGCTAAAAACAAAATTGGATTTAGTGATGGAACAATTCCAAAACCCAAACAAGCAGATGAAACCTACATGGCCTAGATACGGTGCGACACAATGATGAAGGGATGGCTCACAATAGCCATGGACAAAGACATACAAGTTAGTGTGAAGTACGCTAGCACGGCTACTGAAATCTGGAAAGACTTAAACCAGCGATTTGGCAAGGAGAGTGCACCAAGAGCTTATGAATTAAAAACAAATGCTTAATGCCACTAAGCAAGATAGAGCAACTGTATGAGCATACTTCATGAAGCTAAGAAGAATTTGGGATGAAATTACAACAGTTCTCACGACTCCATATTGCACCTGCAATGGATGTAAGTGTGAGGTAGGAAAGAAACTGGTCAAACTGAAAGAAAAGGAATAATTTTATGAATTCCTACTTGGTCAAGATGACGAGTTTGCTGTCATATGTACTCAAATATTGGCCATGCAGCCCATGCCAACTCTAAGTAATGCTTATCATATGGTGGCGGGAGGATGAACAACAAAGAAATGTTACGGCCAAGAAGAAGGCAACTATCAAGGCGGCTGCTTTTCAAACTTCTCAAGGTAATCGAAAGGAAGGGCCCATGCAAAAGAAACCATGGCAGAAGAATGAAAATCAGGCCCTCTTAACAAAGATGAGCATTGCACTCATTATGGACGTGATGGACACAATCAAGAGGGATGTTTTAAACATATAGGATATCCCGAGTGATGGCCGGGGAAAGCAAAGAAAGACGGTTTCGAGCCACAAGCGGAGCTGGCAGAAACAACCACTAGTCCGATCCAATGGTTAACAAAAAGAACAATACGCTATGTTTCTGAAGCTTCTTGGTGATAACAAAGATCGGTTAAAGGAAAAGTCATCACCGTAAGCCAATATGGCAGGCATGTTTACTGACAATTATGACTGGGGAGCTCTAGATTCGGGGGCAACCGAGCACATGATTTGTTAAAAAGACGTGCTCGTAGATGTTGTTACCAATTTAAGCGAAACCCTAATCGCCGTTGCAAATGGAAAAAATGTTCCTGTAATGGGGAATGGCAAAGCCCTATTGCAAAGGGAATCAAAATAAAAGATGTTTTATTTGTTCCTAATCTAAAATGCAACCTTCTTTCTGTAAGGAAACTAACCAAAGTTTTGTATTGTGCAATTACGTTCTTTCCCCACTTTTTTGTCATACAGGCTTGAAAACGAAGAGCTTGATTGGAGCGGGTAGTTGCATCAATGGTCTTTATCGAATGGGAATGTTGAAGAAAGAAAGACAAGTCATGGCAGCTAGTTCAATCACATGGCATAGGATACTAGGACATTCATCACATGTAAACTTTCCTAACGTGAATGTTAATTTTAATTCCAAGAATAATTTATGTGGCTCTTGTTTTCGAGCAAAGTTTACAAATTTACCCTTTCCAACTACCTTCATTAAAACAAGTGAATGTTTTGACTTGGTTTATTATGACATTTGGGGGGGTTATCGAACACCATCTTTAACACAAGCACATTATTTCCTTACATTGGTGGATGACTATAGTAGATCAGTTTGGGTCTATTTGATTAAACGTAAAAGTGAAGCAAGCATGTGCTTAATGAATTTTCATAATTTGGTAGAAAGGCAATTTAGAAAGAAAATTAAACGTTTTAGATATGACAATGGAGGAGAGTTTATCTTATAAAATGAAAGACTTTTATTAGGAACAATGCATTGTTTTAGAAACAACATGTCCACACACCCCACAACAAAATGGAGTGGTAGAGCGTAAGCATCGACATATCCTTGAAATGGCTCGTGCACTTCGATTTGAAGTGAACTTACCAATTAAATTTTGGGGTGAATGCATAATGACTGCAACATATATAATAAACCGGGTGCCTACCAGGCTTTATAAGACAAAACTCCATATGAGGTCTTATTTGGAAAAACACCCAATTATGATCATTTGCGGGTTTTTGGTTGTCTTGCATATTTTTAGAATAGTAATACAGAGGGAGACAAGTTTGATGCACGTGGACGAAGAGGGTTTTTCTTGGCTATCCTTATGGCACAAAAGGGTATCACATTTTGACCTTAAAGAAAACAAAATTGTTATCTCTCGACATGTGAAGTTTGTCGAAGATGTATTTCTTTTTTCTACTAACAGTTATGAAGGTGAACAAATACCTTCTAAAATAAATGAACACTTAGACCAAAGTCAAGAGTGTAAGGATTGGTTGAAAGGGGGAGTGATGCCTAATAACAGTGGAAGTTCTGTGCATGAAGAAAATATCCAAGCTACTGGGGATAATATGGACCCACCAACAGGAACTAATGACACATAAGTCCAAGGTGAGGTGGATGAACAAATCCATTTTAATTTACCTAATGAGTTGTATGAAAACATTGATCAGGCACCTGTTGATACAACCAATCATGTCCTACACGCGTTCGATCTCAGCCATAGCATTTGCAAGACTATGCGGTGAATCTCCCACCTTCGTTAGACCATGTAGCCCCATTTCCTGATCAATCATCCTCTACGGTACATCCTTTTGCCCATTACATTTTGTATGATAAATTTAGTGCTACTCATAAAGCTTTTCTTTCCGCCATCGATACACACGATGAGCCAAAGTCTTTCCAGCAAGCTGTCCAACATGACCACTGGCGCGACGCTATGAAGAAAGAAATCAAAGCACTTGAACAAAACAGAACATGGTCCCTAGAAGAATTACCCATTGGAAAGAAGTCAATTGATTCGAAATGGGTATATAAAATCAAATACCAACCTAATAGGGAAGTTGAAAGGTACAAAGCACGACTCATCATCAAGGGATTCACTCAAATTGAAGGGGTCGATTATCATGACACGTTTGCTCCAGTTGCAAAATTGGTAAGAATGGGCACATTGTTAACTTTGGCTGTCAAACAAGATTGGATAATACATCAACTCGACGTGAACAATGCTTTTTTGCATGGAGATTTGGATGAGAGGTGTACATGAAGTTGCCACAAGGTTTTCAAGACAAAGCACAACATCGCGTTTATCGGTTACGGAAGTCTATTTATGGTCTTAAGCAGGCCTATCGTAACTGGTATTATAAATTTACCAAGGTCTTACTTGAACTGGGTTACAAACAATCAGTTGTTGATCCATCCTTGTTTATCTATACCTATGGAACGATTCAAGTGGTTGCTCTCAAATACGTAGACGATGTGATCTTGGTAGGCAATGATATGAACAAGATTCAAGCTACCAAATTGGAGTTGCATGATCGGTTCACCATAAAAGATCTTGGCAATCTTAAGTATTTTCTTGGCATCAAAGTTGCTCGCACTAACGAGGGTCTCGTTCTTAGTCAACGGAAGTACACATTGGATATCTTGCATGATATGGGTTTAGAAGGGTGCAGACCTAGTTCATTTCCAATTAAGCAAGGACTAAAACTTGACACAGCAGCAAATGACCACCGAGTGGATGTAGGCCAATATCAATGATTAGTGGGTCATCTCTTGTACTTACAAGCCACACGTCCAGACATCGCGTATTCAGTTAATCTGTTGAGTCAGTTTGTGGGAGATCCACGCCAACCTCATCTTGATGCAGCCATACGCGTTGTGCGCTATCTCAAACACACTTTGGGACAAGGGATATTGTTACCATCGATGGATGGGACAAAACTCATTGCATACTATGATGCCGATTGGATGGGTTGCCCATTTACTCGGCACTCTCGTACCGATTATCTACTTACCCTTGGTGGAGTTCTCGTGTCCTGGAAAATCAAAGAAGCAATCCATGGTTTCTCGTTCATCCGCTAAAGCGGAGTACCGCGCTATGGCTGCAACCATTAGTGAGGTCTTATGGTTTTGTTGGTTACTTATGGAGTTGAACGCAGTCCAAAAGGAACCAACTACATGGTTTTTGTGATAATGAATCACCTCATCACATTGCTCATAATCCGGTTTTTCATGAATGAACTAAGCATGTTGAGATGGACTGTTATTTTGTTTGTGAATGCATGGAGTCCAAAGAAATCAACCCGGTGTTTATTCAGTCACATCAACAAGTCACAGATTTGTTTACTAAACCCCTTGGCGGACAACACTTGGCTCATTTACTCGGCAAGTTGGGCATTGCGAACCTACATGCGCCAACTTGAGGGGGAGTATCGGAGCTAACTATGATTTACCAAGTCTTCATTCTTATCTCCTACCTATTTTCTAGTGATCCTACTTTGTAGCTTTGTTAGTTGTTTTCTAATTACTATTTAATGTTGATCATCAATGTATTCTTCATCATCAGAAATAAACCTTCTATGGTTCAACCTAAACTTGTCTTTCTGTACCAATTTCTTCAGCCATAATTCAGCACTTCCTCAATCAAACAATTCCAAGAAGTTGATAAAAAATCTAGTATGTTCGAGAAATTCCAAGAATTTGCTCAAAAAAATTTAGTAGTCCTAATGAAAGAAAAGTTAGTCTATTCAGCCTAGAAGCCTCATTCCCTTCACATGACCACACCTTTTTTTAATCTTTAAGTGTGAATTAAGTAATAAGGTTATCAGTATTAGTAGATGACGATTCTTAAATCCAAAAGCAATGGAATTTTGGATGGTTGGTAGAAGGTTTAGAAAATCAAGCACCAAGGCAACCATTAAATTCTTCCTTAATTTTTTATGGTTATGTAATACATTCACCATTTATTAACAGTCCATTCATCTTTTTGTCGGACATGTTACTAGTGATACTACCATTAAATGAAATGAGAATTCTCATCTCCTCCTATCACCCATTGAAACCTTGACTTTTGTTTAAGGTCCTCCTAATTATTTTTTTATTTTTTGATTTCCTTAATTGATTGCTTTATACATTACATCCCTTACATCACTTTCTTTCACGATAAAGGCCTAGATACAAAAATAAATTTTAGATCTTTAACTTGTAATAAGTTCTTCCTTTTAATGTTTTTATTGCTCTCATCTTCACCAACCAGTCCCTAGTCCCTTCATGATTAAGAATTATAAAATAAAACCTACTATAATCCATCCAAGAGTTGAAAGCTTCAAAGCGGATGGGACCAAAAGCATCAATTTATGTTTTAAAAACAAGAGGTAAATGATCAAACCATTCCCTTTACAAAATCATAAAAGCAGCAGAAAGCCATTTGTCCATAAAATATCTAAATACGTGCAAAATAACGATCAAATTTACGGAGTGTATCGCTTTTCCTAGACATGTATGTAAAATCTTGACCCCCCATTGAGTATTCTAATAAACCTACACTTCGGATGAAGTTGACAAATATCAAAGCATTCATATGATCATATTCTTAGCTAAGTTTATCTTTCGGGCGTCAAAGTTCATTAAAATCTCCCATAAAGAACCACTAACCACATAGGCTATCAAAGTTATAGCAAATTCATTCCTAGGATCCTTTTGGCAATTAAGTCACAAGAAGATATTAAGAATGTTTATCTAGGCATTATTATTAGTAATATATCCGATGACAAGAAGGTAATTCTAGATTTGATCACGTTCTGTCTAACAAGTACCAAAGGGTTCTAGAGACGCGTCAAACGACCAGATTGCCCCATAGCATTAACAACTTCATACTCAGATATAGCTCGTCCCCCAAAACATTGGTGGGTGAATTTTACATAAATCAGATAATTGTGCCTTCTGTGTTGCTAAGAAATGGATGCCATGAGAAGCCTCAGCTTTTTATTCCAAAGGGCTTTCTTGGAATCACATATACCCCTAATTTAATTGAAATATAACTCATTTGGAACCATTTACAGCCTCTTTTCCTTAACTTAGGTATCTCACTTGTTCTTCGAATCCACTTAAATCAATCCTAAACATGATTTACCTAGATTGTACTCCTAACTTATTACCCCTAGGTATCTACTCTAGGCTTTTAGGGGATTTGGGCACCCGAAAAAGGACCTAAGAAGCTCTTTTATCAGGTTCCCTCTTATAAATAATTTCAACACCTTGCATGACATATGAATTTTCTATAGTTGCCTCACAAACTCTGTTATATCATTGTTATGTACCTCTATCATCTCCTTATCAATGTCGTCTAAGAGAAACTCTAGAGCCTAACCTCCATCATCTTCGATGATCCATACTTTAAACATAGAATTCATCCAAGAGATTACTGTTTCTTATTCGATTTGGGCACTTATTTTTATCATAACCCTAATTTAATCAAATGTTAGATTCGTATAATTCAAGGAAGCCTCCAATGAATTAATGATCTCCCTATGTTTCTCTAATCGAATCAAAACCCTTCCTATTCTACAATTGTATAGGAGTCTCTTGAATCCTGCCATGCAATATGATTGTACTACAAGTTTTTGGCCCTATTAGAGGAACAACTTCATTAACCAATTTCTCTTATCTGAGAAAATCTTCTATTTTATACACGAATTAAAAGATATTAGAACCCTCAAGCCACCAGTGTAAAGTATGGTAGGATTTTCCAGATTGGAATTGATAAAAGACTATTGAAGATTGGGCAGAGCTAAGAGTCCAACAGCCTTCCAAACTAATAAGCACTTCCTCCATGATATTCCAACACTAGTTTCCGGGTTAGGTATCCACACATTCCTTAGTTTACATTCATTGCTAGTGGAAGTACCGATGACAACATTCTTGAAGGATCTTTCTTTTACCAAACGGGAATGGTCCTTTCTTTCTAGAAGAGGCATTGGTCGAGAAGGAGTTGTAGTAATGATTTTGGGAAAAATCTTCGTTTGTTGATATTTGAACAGACAAACTCCCTCCTTGGCACCATCTAACTTGATCATATTAACCTTTATGGCGAACTCTTTGTTTTGTACATGATCATAACAGATAAAGCCAAAGACGTTTCCCTATTTTCTCATTGCTTGGGCATAAAAGCATCCATAATATATCCAAAGGGCTTCAACAAATTCCCTAGTCTTGCACTTGTGAATCCTTCTTGGAGATTATACACGAAAATGTAGTTTCAATCTCTAAAGACCTCCATCTTTTCCTTATTCGGCTTTTTTGTAGTTTCTTTGATGCACTTCTCGTCATTATCCTGTGAAATCTTTCCACGTCTCTTCAGTTCTCGCCATTACACTACTCTTAAACCACATCATAAACTACTTTTTATCAGGTTTGAACCTGAGTTTACTATAAAAATCCTTTTATCATGAGCTACAACCCAAATGATTTCAAATGCTTAAAATAATTTTATTGATGTGTATTTTTATTGATTTGATGCACATTTTCTAATTAATCAACCAAGAAAGTCAAGGAGAGATGAGGCCCGGACATGTATCATTTTAAACATTTAAGCTCCTTTATTGTTATTATAGTTTACGAGGCTTTCTTTTTTTTTTAACACCCAAATTTGAGTTGGGGATTATTAGTTCAAACAACAACCACATAGTTTCTGGTGAGAAATCTTTTTTAAGTCCTGCACTACAATTTGATATGTAAAAACGTCTTGAAGTAGTTAAAACGATTTAAGTTCGATGTAAAAGCATTTGTGAAATGTGAGTGTTAGAAGTTGGTATCAAGGTCCTTGTTTCATGGACTAAGTTGTTTTTTAATAAAATTCATGTACCCTAAATGTATATCGCTCATTTGTAATTGTGTATCACTACAAGGAATAAGCTTATTAGCGGCGACATTTGTCGCCGCTATTGATGCCCTTTGTCGCCGCTATTAGTATTAGCGGCGACATGTCGCCGCTAATAAGTCGCCGCTAATGATTCGTCGCTAATGTGGAAAATATCGCCGCTAAAGAGTCGCCGCTAAAGGTGTCGCCGCTAATACAATTATTTGCGGCGACAATATCGCCGCTATAAAGTTGAAAAAAAATTCCGGGAAGACTATTAGCGGCGACACTGTCGCCGCTAAAAGTCAATTTTTAATTTTACATTTTTTTTTAATTTTTTTAATTTCCATTTTTATAAACCGAAAAAACCTGTAAATAAAACCAAATTTCCAGATTTCCCAACACCACAAATAACATAAGTATTAAGAAGTACAATACGAGTTTTAACAAGACAAATAACATAAACATACAAATTGTTTAACTTCAACTTCTAATGTCGTTAAAATAAACTTCAACTACTTAACCGCTATCCTATTCATTGTCCTCGTCCGAATCATCATCTTCATCAACTTGTTGTGTACCTTTTGGGAGGCAATAAGTTGCGTCATTTGTGACATAAAGTTTGCATTTTGAAACAAACTTGTGATTTGTGCCTACAAAACAAAACATACATTATAAGTTGTGGTATTTGCTTCTTAGTATAACTTTAAGTATATAATGATACACCAATACCTTGAAGTGTGTTTGTATCACCCATTTCAACCATAATGTACATAATTCAACTTAAATTTACCCATTTCGACCCGTTTTAACTATATCAAGTGTGTTTGTATCATTTTGACCCATTTCAACCATAATGTACATAATTCAACTTAAATTTACCCATTTTGACCCGTTTTAACTATATCAAGTGTGTTTGTATCATTTTGACCCATTTCAACCATAATGTACATAATTCAACTTAAATTTACCAATTTTGACCCGTTTTAACTATATCAAGTGTGTTTGTATCATTTTGACCCATTTCAACCATAATGTACATAATTCAACTTAAATTTACCCATTTTGACCCGTTTTAAGTCAAATTAATAGGGTTTTAACTAAATCAGGTGTGTTTGTATCATTTTGACCCATTTCAACCATAATATACATAATTCAACTTAAATTTACCCATTTTGACCCGTTTTAACTATATCAAGTGTGTTTGTATCATTTTGACCCATTTCAACCATAATGTACATAATTCAACTTAAATTTACCCATTTTGACCCGTTTTAACTATATCAAGTGTGTTTGTATCATTTTGACCCATTTCAACCATAATGTACATAATTCAACTTAAATTTACCAATTTTGACCCGTTTTAACTATATCAAGTGTGTTTGTATCATTTTGACCCATTTCAACCATAATGTACATAATTCAACTTAAATTTACCCATTTTGACCCGTTTTAAGTCAAATTAATAGGGTTTTAACTAAATCAGGTGTGTTTGTATCATTTTGACCCATTTCAACCATAATATACATAATTCAACTTAAATTTACCCATTTTGACCCGTTTTAACTATATCAAGTGTATTTGTATCATTTTGACCCATTTCAACCTAATGTACATAATTCAACTTAAATTTACCCATTTTGACCCGTTTTAACTATATCAAGTGTGTTTGTATCATTTTGACCCATTTCAACCCTAATGTACATAATTCAACTTAAATTTACCCATTTTGACCCGTTTAAGATAAACCAACAATGATACATTTAACAACTTCAAGATAAAACGTATAAAACTTTAATACCTCTGATAATGTCTGAGGTGTTTGTTCCTGATCAGGAACAAACGAAGTCGACCCTGCAGATGAAGACGGTTTACGCCCAATCCCTCTAATATGCCCGCGGCGTTCTCCCAACACTGACTCAAAAACTTCAACCTCGTTCAGTGATGAACTATTTCCTTCGTTTTGGGATTGACTTAGCTCATCAAACCGTCCTTTGAGCTGATTCTATATTAATTAACAAGAAGTCATTTAATATATATATATACACAAAGGCTTCATCTTTAATATTTCAAAACTCTACTTTATATAAAACTTACGTATTGTTGCTCAGCAATCTCCGTATCAAAGCTCCCATCTTTACTGGTATGAGCATTCTGAAATGCCTCAAGTCTGCTCTTATTCTGATTAACATTTAAAAGCATATCATATATTAAATAAATACTTATCTACAATACACATACAAATAATTAAATCATTACCTTCTTGTAACAATAACTACTATACGAGGCAGTCCCACCATGATTAGTGTATTGTTGTTGTTGCCGGTTTGCTTTGTTTGATGATGAGGCTTTTCTGTGTCCGTCACTTAAGAAAAAATCAATTGTTTTGCTCCAATTTTCATGATTCATTCCCTTTGGAGGGTTGAGCCTTGCTTGTTCCACATCTTCATATCCTCCAACACGATCAAAGTGTCTTTTGGCAACGTTTTTTCGATCTCTGAATCGTTTGAGATATACAGAACGAATGCCACCCTCAATCTGAGCGCGTTCACGATCTCGCAAAATCTCATCAAAATCAAAGCGTCGCTACATTTAAGTTAAAACAAAATGAAGTTAGTTAAATAGATACCGAACAATAAACATAAAACATATAAAAGTTACCGCCATATGCTCATCCAACGCATTCTTCTGAGCATCAGAAAGATCAGTCCACGAACGAACATTAAAGGGATAATTGGCCTCCATGTATATCCCAACCTCACGAACAAACATATCGTTAAGTTCACCGACTGGGCTATATGTAGCGGCTCTATCAAAAGGAAGAGATAAAGGTCCTCCTTTTTTTTCTAACTCATGCTGTAACTTTTTATTTTTGGCCTTCCCTCTTCTTTTCTGGGAAGGCGATCCTGCATTTATATTAAAAAAGCAATACTTACAATATATATTAATAATAAATAAATAAACATGAAAATATAATACTTACCATCCAACTGATGGCTTCCGGGCCCACCAAAGGAGGAATCGGTGGATCCCCCGCGCCATCACCTCCATGGCTCATTACATCAGCCATGAGATGTATCAAAACAATCCAAAAAGATATCATGTCTGTAAAATATAGAAGATATAAAACATCAAAATTAAAATAAGAATAAAGTTTTCAACTACAATAAGATATCATGTCTACAAAGTTTTAGATGTAAAATAAGATGTATCAAAACAATCCAAAAGGTTCTGATATACTAGTTGAGTCGCGCATGAAACTTTTATACTAAAATTTCAATGAAAGAGGACTGAAATCCATTTTCTTTTGTTTGATAATGGGACGTTGGTCCAAAAATCATTGTATCAAAGCGATGACCTCCAAACTAGAAGTTTAATATATCTAAAGTTTGCTTTGAAGCTAGATGTCTAAATTGTTAAGCTTCTACAATTCGGACCTACCCGAGTGAACTCAAGATTTTAAAATTCTTCTTGAGTGATCTTGAAACATATATATCTCTTACATAGATTTTTGAATATCATAAACACGAACAATATATGGTGCTTTAGGTAAATGTTCAATTGTCATGATGTCAAAAGATGTTTAAAAGATATCACTGCGATGATTAAATATAAGACATGTTCACCCTTCACAATTTTATGCAAATGATATTATTCATATCTATATATACGACCATATGATGTATTTGAGATGGATAAAATTGGTATTTCATTTAAGTTTAAGACAATAATAGAGGCATTTTTTGTACTAAATTTTTTTTGGTATTTATGATATAACTTGTACTTGTCATATTTCTAATGCCCTATAAATACTAGAAAGAAAGCAAAGAACTTTACATCCAAATTACACAAACTTATAGCCACCCTAAACATGATATATATGATAATTGTAGGCCTTAAATACTCGACTTTTAAGGGAGAAAATACCTATTACATACTTGAGTATGGATTGAATGTCCATTGGTATATATGTTAACTCTTTACTTTGATTATCATAAAGGCCACTACTTAATTACATATGTGTACATTTCCAACCATCACACCTTACTTGATTTTTTCAAACACAAACCATCACACCTTACCATCACACCTTACTTGATTTTTCTACAAATAGATTTTACTCCTAATACTACCAATCAATCATACTCATTCTTTCTACATGCAACCTCAATATTTTCACGTCACCATTTCATTTTTATTTTTATTAATTTAAACACATATATTCTTGTTATCTAACAAATATAATAAATATTGAAATGTGGTTTTAATGTGGTTTTAAAACTTAAATCATCCATATATGTTATCTCATCCTAATGTGGTTTTAACAATAAACCCAATCACAACCTAAAGCATTTACATTTATAAAACAAAAAAATAAAAAAAATAAAAAAAAAAAAAAATACCGAATGTAGAATCTTTTGCAGTAGCGGCGACGGAACACGAGCAAAAGCGGCGACGGTGGTCGGATCTTGGTTTGTGGGTGGCCGGTCGTAGGTGGTGATGGGGGGTGGTGGCTGCGCTCGGGTGTAGGTGGTGGTGTGTAGGGAGGAGGTGGTGGATGAGGAGGTGGCCGGAGTAGGTGGTCGCCGGAGGTGGTCGGAGTAGGTGGTCGCCGGAGAGGGGTGAAGGGGTAGGTCGATCGCCGGAGGGGTAAGCTGAAAGGGGTGGAGGGAAAGTGAGAAAAATGGCTGCAAAACCCGCTTATAGCTGAAAAGGTATTAGCGGCGACATGTCGCCGCTAAAGGTGTCGCCGCTAATACCTAACGTACGATTAAACACGAGCCGTCAGATCAAAGTGTTTTTGAACGGTTAGATGTGGTTCATTTAACGAACGGTGGATCGTCACTCATTAGCGGCGACATGTCGCCGCTAAAGGCGTCGCCGCTAATGGTGTCGCCGCTAATACCTAACGTACGATTAAACACGAGCCGTCAGATCAAAGTGTTTTTGAACGGTTAGATGTGGTTCATTTAACGAACGGTGGATCGTCACTCATTAGCGGCGACATGTCGCCGCTAAAGGCGTCGCCGCTAATGGTGTCGCCGCTAAAGTCCCTGTCGCCGCTAATTGTGTCGCCGCTATTGCCAGCTTTTCTTGTAGTGTATGGCGGATGTTCGATACGAGGCTGCTCCAGGAAATCACCAGCAGAGGAAGATGTGCCTTAGAATTTATCTAATTAGATATGTATTGTTGATAGTGTGAATGTTGCTTTGTATAGCAATAATATGTCTTGTGTTAATCTGAAATCAGATTTGTTAATTTAAGGCATGACATAGCAACAAGAGTATACGTGTATGATACTATGATGTGACAACAATATTTTTCTAATGGTGTTGTAAAGAAATTATACCTGTATGGTTGTATGGATTTGATTACTTATATGGACTTTAATGTATTAAAAAAAAGAAAGGAAAAAAAAAGAAAAGAAAAATACTTGGTGTTCTGTTAGTATGAATGCAAGTGAAACTATTGCATTTAAATGTTGTTTCCGGGTTTCATAGTTTTAGTCAAGTCCTTAACTAATCTACAACTTAGATGATACCTTAGTTGGCTTTAGATGAATATAATATGATTATAATATTAATAATTTAACCAGTTGGTACTTTAATATATAATTCTAAACTAGTTTTTTCTCCCCGCACTGCGCGGCTGGAGTTCAGTCAACTTGTCCACACACAACACTACATTATTTTGGTCGTTATTTGTCGGCATATTGGAACCCACAAAATCGAAGATTGGCGGTCAAAACTTAAAATACAAAATTATTTTTCGAGTTAAAAAAATATTATGCTATGCAATTACTAAAGATTTCTGTCAGCTTATTTTGATATAATATTTTAAGATCACATGTTTCTTGCATTATGTTTTAACGATGTTTATTAAAAAATAAAAAGTACACTATTCATTTGCCTTTATAATTAAGTATAGATTAATTAATATTCTTCCGGTGAAAGTTAATTTAATATTGTTGTCCTTTACTCTATACATTAAATTGATAATGTTCGTTACTTATCATAATGACGTTGGTTGATTAAAATTGTAAAATTAGTTATTCCAAACATGATTAACTAACCCTACTGAAAAATTGGTGACTTTCCTTTTGTCTTTGGTAATGTAATATAGAACAATTATTGATATCAAAGTTTAGACTGTGATGTATTGTAGAGTTTTAAGACTATATACGCGCAACACATATTTAAAAAAAAATAATAGATAAAATGATAAAATATATATATATAAAAAGTCAAACTTAATTTTTCAATATGTACTCACCTCTTTCTAACTACATATTTTCTTCTTGCCTTTTGACGACATGGATAAATAAAAAATCTACAAAAAGATGATCGTGTTGTTGGGTTTGAATGTACATCTTGACTCATTTCAATTGTGTTCTCTCTATAAGATTAAAGTTATTTTAATGGTACTTACAAATATATAATCGTATAAGTTCAAAAACTTATTTATGTGTTAAAATCAAACTATTGCAAAAAGCTATTTCGAACAAACGAACAACAAAATTTTTTCTCCTCCACTTGGACAAACACAAATTGCTGCTGCTAAATAGTGAACCATCTTTGATAGAAAAAGAGTACCTAGATGGGCTAAGTACATATCATGACCCAAGGATTAAATTCATCAAAACCAAATGAACTAAAGGATAACTAGTTTTAAAATTATCTAGTCAATAGTACGAAAAAGTAACATATCGTTTTTACTTGATATAATAATCATAACAAGATTACAAATGATATGTTTTCTTTTCTTTTCTTTTATTTTATTTTTCACTTGTTTTTTAGAATATTTAAAGTGTTTGCAAAGAGAGATAATATATTTTTTTAACGGCATGTTAGTAATTAGTAACATCAAATTAGTAAATATATGTTAATGTCATGGTTTGAATCTAAACTTTTAAAAAGTCAAAGTCCCCCATCTCACCTTTACATTAAACCAAAATATCATTAACAAAAGAACTATAATATTATTTAATAAGGGTCCCTTTATTTAGACACCCCCAATTTTAAATCAACACCTCTGTACCCTATACGCCGTGTATGGGTCCATACGCGGCGTATAGGGTGCGTTGTTGATTTGACGTTTTATACCATATAACGCCGCGTATGGCTCCATACGCGACGTATAGGGTGCGTTGTTGATTTGACGTTTTATACCCTATACGCGGCGTATGGGGCCATACGCGGCGTATAGTGTTTGACATTTTATACCCATACGCGGCTTATGACCCATACGTGGAGGAGCTATACGCCGCGTATGGGTCCATACGCGGCGTATAGTTTATATATTTATTTTTTTTTAATTTTTTGAGTTTTAATATATATATATACATATATATATATATATATATATTTAATATTGATATTTTGAATGGTTAAAAGATATTTTGTTTTTTTTTATTTTAATATATACATAATTTGAATTAAAATTATTTAAACAGTTTAATATTAAATAATACGAATACAATAATAAAATTAAAATTAAAATATATAATTCGTATATTACAAATTATGAATTAAAATAAATTTATATAAGCTGGGGGTTCTCGCTTATTCTCTATTATTGCGTTGCCTATACATAATCTCCGATTCTGCAGCAACTACGATTCGGTTAAGAATCCAAAGATTACTTAATGTTGGCATCGGATAATCTCCTTCTAGCTTAACGTGGACGAAATGATTATTGTTGACATAAACAATCGACATGACATGATGAGGCATTACAGTTTTCGGATCAACCCATAATGGGAAAAATGTTTGACAACCATTATTGCTTAGTAAATGAAGAATAACCCCAAACTTTTGAGCAACCACCGATCCCGTATACGGCATTATCATCCAATGTTCTTCTGGTGCAGGTTCCACACTTTGCCAATCGATGGTGTGACGTAATTCGTTATACTGTCCGGGGTACAAAGTATCGAAAACTTCTCTGTACTCCAATTCATGTCTGTCCAACTCTTCTAAAAGCTGTGTCCGCACATACATCCACTTATTTTCGTCAAACCCTAAGCCTAAAGCTATTGATCGAAAACCACAATTCCCATCGGGTCGTACATCTCGTATACGTGAAATATACTGATGAAAGATTGACGGAATCCAAAATTTTAACCTGTTTATATTGTTTAATTGGCGATCTCTGACAATCGAAGAAAACTCATTAGTACCCTGTGATACTTTAGAAGACATTGAATGACTACGTTGCATGGCAGGCTTCTGGGCTTTACAGCTGAACTTGTTCTTCCGGAAATGTGAGACGCAATAAACGAGCTATGTCTCGGCATGTCGCACGTACTTTGTTGAGTGTCATACTTTTGTTGTTGAACCTTTAACGTTGGACGACCGCGAATATCTGTTTGCACAACAGGCGCTTTTTTGTTATTTTTCCATGGATACACAATTTTTTTATTTTTTCCACCAAACTAAATTTTACAGCTGTGGGTTGTGTCATTATTTGTTGTTTCACCCGTTCCATTTCTTCTTCAACATCAACTTTTTCGTCCACCATATATGATGGTTTAATTTTATCAAGCTTCGTCCAAAATACGTCAATTGCATCTAACGGAATTTTAGTGCCTGCATTAAAATGTATAAATTAATATATAATTTGTTACTTTAATATAAAAATGATAATGATGGAGCGGCTATTACCAGAATGTTCATATTTTTCCAGCCGACAAGCACAAGGCAAGCCACAACTAGTGAAAAGATGACAACCACATGTTGCATTTGCAGAGCGCATCACACGCAATTTAGTGTTTTCGACAACTAATAAATCAAGAGCTGTGTGTGAAACCTTGCCTCTTAAGTAATCAAACAGCGGAAGTTTATGATGATTCATGGTTTTAATTTTGCTTGTCTCAAAGCTTTCTTTTAAATTTACCTCTTGTGCGTTCACCAATTGATCTAC